>OZ007568.1:26724622-26899622 GCA_963931925.1 Onchidella celtica
TTCCTTCCATTCTTTCTCCGATCAATTCTGTCTGTATCCCCATGATTACCACTGGGACAGGAAAGCCAAGAACAATTTACTCCGAGTGGTCATCTGTATCAGGTCTCCGCAACCTGGAACCGTCGGCTCACTTAAGAGTTCCGGTCATGACATTTATTGTGTGGGCGGATCAAGACGGACGTCATTGCTATGCGTTTCTTTGTTTTACACGTAGCTTCACCCAGGATCTCACAGTCGGGAAATTGCTGTAGCGATAATTGTGAAGTGCCGCGGTCAGGCTTGGCGATTCTCTCAGATTACGGCGCATATTTACTTAATCTTCCTTGCATTGTCCGGGCTGTGCATTTCCAAAAAGGACATGTATTGAAACTGTGCCCTGCCTTCTTCACGTTTCATTTTCTTTATCCGGGTGGAACGAAGGAAAATTGAGGAGGTTAGAATTACAAAGGATCTAAGTGCCATTTGACTGCTTTTGAGAAGATGTATACTGAAGTTGAGTTTTTCGCTTTATTTCTCAAAAGCAGCCAAATGGCACTTTGATCCCTTGTAATTCTAACCTCTCCAATTGGAGAAGAAAGGAGACAGACCTCCGGTATGTCATACACTCGGCTACCTTGTATTCATGTTCTTGAAAAAATTGCTACCATTCACGTTCAAACTCGTACCGTAAGGCACGACAAAATATTGTCATTACGATTGCAGTTAGATATGTAGCGGCAAGATTGCTAAACTATAATGTACCAGCTGTAAAAGGGCCGTGCGTGATGTCCCTAGAGAATCATCAACCTGTCATTTACCTTACATTTCCGCACTTGTTCACTATTATTTCGAAGGCCACATCATTGTTCCAGCACTGTAACCTAATTGTGCTGTGGTTCCTAAGGCTGACAAACTGCACATGGAAAACAGATACAGGAAAACTAAGACCAGTGCTGCAATGTGAGGGGACAATGGTTTGAAGGGTACAACAAATGATACAACAAAAATGATGATGAATACCGAGTCTGTGGAACTGAAATGGCATCATTCATTAGACCCCTTTGTGATCAATTAGACCGAAAAAGGGAGATGGTGCATGATACGAAGAACAACCATGCAACAGATCTGCAGTAACAGTTAATGAGTTTGTTCCTCCACCAAATCTTATATTGAAAAGTTTGTATTCACAAACGTGCACATTCTGTTTTCACACAGACGCCAGACGACCAGTAAATCAGTGGGGAAAAAAACTTCCACTTTTTGTACGTTGCTATGGTACTTTTACCAGTTTGGTGA
This sequence comes from Onchidella celtica, assembly GCA_963931925.1. Classification (NCBI taxonomy): domain Eukaryota; kingdom Metazoa; phylum Mollusca; class Gastropoda; order Systellommatophora; family Onchidiidae; genus Onchidella; species Onchidella celtica. The sequence continues at coordinate 26,725,898 of OZ007568.1, forward strand.
TAATAAATGCAGGGTTTGACATTAAAAAATACAGGAGGAAGGGGACTTGTCAATAGCAGGTTTTGTCACGAGCGAGTGAGCGAGGATCAGTAGTTACGAGAAGAGGGTTAGAATAAAGTTAACCCACGGGCCACGGGGTAAGGGAAAGCGTGCATGTTGTGAGTGGTGGGGGTCTGAATGAGGCGAGAGCGCTGTATTACTATCACTGCACACTAAGACGTCCTAGGGAACGGACGCAGGAGAAAGCCCCAGAGGGCGAACATAAGGAGAGCAGTCGGAAGACTTGGGAGTAGTGTTTTTCCAGTGATGACTGGTAGGTGGAACGATGATTGATAATAGTTATGATTGATGTATTATATTCGTCTATGACCATGATGTAAATAAGTATATGTGAGGAATGTGGAAGTCCTTGATACTGTATATAGCAATGTGCGCCATGAGCGATAGATGTAAGTTAAGTTCATGGATTTGTAGCGAGAGTGAGTATTGTGTACTGCGGTGGAGGTGTGTTACCGTAGGATGTGTGGCGAGTGAAAGGTGGACTATTGTGTGTACGCTTCATGAGTTGTAATGAGGGGTGAAGTGAATAGGAATGGTATGGTATTATACCAATGTAATGTTATTCTTGTAGGTGCCGGGGACAGGCCGAAGAGCCGCCTACGGTGAGCACAGGGGATAGGCCAGCATAGGGCCGGAGGCCACACATAGGCCAGGAAGGAAGCTGTCGGTGCAGGACAGTAGAGGCACATGAGTCGTGGCAGTCTGGCCACAGACAGGGACGTATATATGATCGTGGATGTGCTATTGCCATGTTGATGTGTTATTGAAATGCTAATGTGCTATTGCCATGTTGATATGCTATTGAAATGCTAATGTGTTATGGCAATAGGAAGGGGCTATTGAGAGACTGCGGTGCCATTGAAATATTAATGTGCTATTAAGACATGGAGAGGAGAAGCTGAGACCGAAGTGTCATTAGAAAGTAACTACCGGGTTGTGGACCCGAGGAAGAGTGCATGTGGGAATAAGGCCGTTGGACGGTAGTAAATCCAATAGTATAGTGTATGTAATTGCACTTTTATCTGTATCTTATTGTATAATAAATGTGTGAGTCTGATGGGTTGTTCTGTTAAGTGTTATACTTGTTCGTTCGTGATTGTTGTCTTGTTATAATTATTACATCTCCCAGTCTGGGATTTCTGACAGGTTTAACCACCGAAAAATGGAAATCGGTGACAAGTGGATAGAATAATGACAGAGTGAAGAGGTTTGAAAGGTAAACGAAAATGCGAAGAATATTAAACTTGCTGAAATACTGAAGGTAGGAACCATTATAATACCAATGCTAGGAGGAAGAGAAGCGCCTTGAACATACGAAAGATATGGATGGGGAGAGCTGATTCTGGAGGATCGTACACACGCTTTTCAGTTATGGTTGTCACAAATCCCAGACTGGGAGATGTAATAAGTTATGACAGGACAACAATCACGAACAAACAAGTTAACACTTAACAGAACAATCCATCAGACTCACACATTTATTAAACATAATTATACATATAATAGCGCAATTACATATATTATATTATTGAAATGACTGCCGTACAACGGCCTTATTCTCACACACACGCTCCCCCGGATCCACAATCCGGTAGTTACTCCTAAAGGCACTTCGGCCTCAGCCTCTCCCCTCAGGGTCTTAATAGTACATTAATGATTCACTGGCACCGCAGTCTCTCAATATCACCTTCCTATTGTCATACACCTTAGCACTCCCCTAGCACCTCCGCAGGGCAATAACACATTAGTATTGCCATAGCCATCAACATGGCAACAACATAATATCAGTTCACGAGCCTATCAACAGGGCACAATATAGTATCTCATTCACTCTCATATCTACGTCCCTGTCCGTGGCCTGACTGCCACGACTTTATGTGCCTCTACTGTCCTGCACTGACAGCCTCACTTCTGGCCTATGTGTGGCCTCCGGCCCTATGCTGGCCTATCCCCTGTGCTCATCGAGGTGGCTCTGCGGCCCGTCCCCGACACCTACAAGAATAACATTACATTGGTATAATACCCTACCATTTCTATTCACTCCACCTCTCCTTACAATCCATGACGCGTACACACACTAGTTCACCTTTCACTCACCACACATCTTACGGTAACACACTTCCATCGGAGTACACACTACTCACTCGCGCTACAAATCCATGAACTCACTTTCATCTATCGCTCGTGGCGCACATTGCTATATCCAATATCAAGGACTTCCACATTCCTCACATATACTTATTTACATCATGGTAATAGACGAATATAATATAATACATCAATCATAATAATCAATCAACGTTCTACATACCAGTCATAACTGGAAAGACTCTCACTAGTCTTCTCGACTGCTTCCCCTTTATGTCCGCCCGATGGGCTTTTATTCACAGGTCCGATCCCTAGGACCTTCTAACTTGCAGTGATAGTTATACAGCGCTTTCGCCTCCTTCAGACCCCCCACTCATGACATGCACGACTTTTCTTCCCTGTCTCCGTGCGTTAATTTTACTCTCCTCCTTTCCCCCCGTAATTATTAACTATCGCTCACTCCACTCGTGACATCATCCCCCACCCCAAAAAAATTAATGCAATTAATTTCAAATCGCATCAAGATGACTGTCAACGAGTGAGCCTGAGCAATACCTACATTAAAAATGACCTACCAATGCCCCCAGCACATAAAATACCGGGATCAGGGGAAAATATGGGGATCAATATGCCATGCATTATGCATATATGTGTCACATCATGAATAGCTAACTACCCACCATATCTAATACAGAATCAAAAACCATTCAACCTATCAACCATTCTTCATATCATATATTTTATAATGTCAATATTTTAAAGTCGACTCATTCACACAGATCCTGTCAATGTTCCTGTCCTCCGATGTATAAGCTCCTGAAATCTTCCCCTAGGCTCGACTAAGGTAGTCGGCGATATGATTGCTGGTTCCCGGAATTGGCTGAATAACGAAGGTGTACGGCTGTAAAGCCAATGCCCATCTAGACAAGCGTGGGCTGGACGAACGATTCTTCGACAAAAATGTCAGTGGCTTGTGGTCTGTCTGGATACAAAATTCTCGTCCCATGAGATAACGTCCTAGTTTCTGGACGGACCAGACAATGGCAAGACACTCACGCTCTATCACAGAATACTTTCTTTCTCTCTGCAATAACTTCCTACTGACATAACATACAGGATGGAGACATTCGTTCTTCTCCTGTAGAAGACAAGCGCCGACACCAGAGTCCGACGCATCCGTTCTGAGGATAAAATTAGATCGAAAATCGGGTAATATCAAAATGGGTGACGATGATAATGCTGTCACCAAATTATCAAATGATGTCTGACATTCAGACGTCCACTGGACCTTATCGGGTTGTCCCTTCTTAGTAAGGTCAGTAAGAGAAGATGACAAGGAGGAAAAATTTGGAATGAACTTTCTGTAATAATTTAAAATTCCCACTAAGCTTCTGACTTGTTTCTTTGTTTTTGGGATTTGCAACCCTACTAACTTGTCAATTTTTGTTTCTTCCGGTCTCTGAACACCTCTACCCACAATATGTCCTAAGAATATTATCTCTGGACATGCCAAATCCATCTTTGCGGGTTTAGCAGTTAGCCCAAACTGGCGTAATCGTTGAAAAATTACTGTTAGTGTCTGAATATGATCAGACCATGTCGACGTATGACATGCTATATCGTCAAAGAATGACACGACATTAGGTATGTCCTTCAACACTAATCTCATTAATCGTGCAAACGTCGCTGGCGCGTTTACCAACCCAAATGGCATGACCTTAAATTGGAATAATCCAATGGGCGTCTGGAACGCCGTGTATTGTTTAGACTCCTCAGTAAGCGGGATTTCCCAATAACCTTTCGTTAAATCAATCTTGGAAAACCACGTGGACCCGGCTAATGAAGCTATTAATTCCTCCTGGAACGGGATAGGCTCCCTATCGCCTACCGTAATAGTGTTCAATCTTCGAAAATCAATACAGAACCGCACCGATCCATCAAGTTTTTTCACGAGGACGATGGGTGATGAATACGGCGATGTTGATGGTTCTATCACATCTAACTTCAACATTGACTCAACTTCCTTTATGACTCTATCTCTCGAAGAAAAAGGCAACGGATACGGTCTAAGAAATACTGGCTTATCCGAAGTCAACTTTATTTGGTGCTGGATCACCGTAGTGCGACCCGGCAAATCCGTAACAACATCCGGAAATGACGCTAACAGGGTCTCAAGTTCCCTACTCCTTGAACTTGTAAGGTCAGGGTTAATTTTTACGTCCCTGTAACCTTGTGTCGGAGTTAACTCCGGCAATTGAATTTGTAACTCCTCCTGCGCCTCGGTGTCGCTTACGTCACAGTCCAACTGGTCTACGACCCCCGTACAAGCCGTAGAGAAGACAGTCTCCTTTGGTCTTGTCTGTGCACACAGATACTGTGGTCTCTCATAAAATCTCTGTAGCATGTTAACATGGAAAACCTTACTCGCTCCATCAATGTGGATAGCGTAATCTACCTTTGAAACAACTCGCTCAATAACATAAGGACCTTTCCATGTCATCAATAACTTATTATGGTCCGTAGGTAACAACAATAGAACCTTGTCTCCTGGCTTAAAAATTCTCAGTTTGGAACCTCTATCTTTATAGTCTTTTGCTCTTTTCGAAGCGATACCCGAAGCTTCTTCTGCTATAGTGCGCGCTGAAGATAGTCTTTCTCTTAAATCAACAAGGTACTGAAACCTTCTTAAACGGTTCCGAAACCGTGGGGATCTTTTGAAGAGGGGCCTGGGGTGTACGACCCTTATGCGTCGTCTTTTGGCACGCACTGCACGTCTTACAATATAACCGCACATCTCTATGTATCGATGGCCAATAAAAATCTTTCAGAACTCTCTCCTTGGTTCTAGCACTTCCCATATGACCCGCTAATGGGACATCATGGGCCAGACGCAATACTGTAGCAATTAACGACCGCGGCACGACGACCTGCTTTTGAACGGAAGCCACTGTGACGTACATACGGAACAGAATGCCCCCCTGGACAAAAAAAGAAGATGACCCGTTCTTATATCTCCTCGTTTTCTCGGTTCGCGCTTCCCCAAAACATGGGTTTAATGATGGGTCCTCCCTTTGTAATCTCGCCAAGCGCTCCGGCGTGATGTCTAGGTTGACCGCTGGCGTAGCCAAAGGTCTAATCTTGTCTTTATCGGCTAACCGTCGGCGTGTTTCGACCGCGGCGCAAAAGTCAATACCTTTTGATTGCGACCATGCTTGCACGTTCTCATCGGAAGGGGAAACTACCCGTGATACATTCCCAATGATGAGCTGGGCGCCTGGAAAACAACCAACGACTGCTTCGACTTCCCCGCTAAGGAAAGGTGTATCTATCATTATTTTTGCCATGGGTAATTTCTCAATGGCCCCCGAAAATTGGATGCACGGGACAGTCTCACCTGTAAGCTGTGAATCCCGAATGCAGTCTCTATGCACTCCCACAACGGTAGATCCCGTATCTCGTAAAACCGAGACCGGTTCGTCCCCAACAAACCCCGGATAAACCCTAAGACCACCTCCTGTATGACATGAATTTATGACGGGGATCTTTCTCCCACAAGGTAAAACACCGGAAGATAATAACTTCTCACAACTGGGACACTTAGAATACTGTCCGCCTCCGTTGTCCGATGTAACACACGCAGCCGCATGATGAAATTTATTTGGGGAACATGGACTGGAGCTACTGTCCACGTTCGCCGCTATCCTACCTGCCGGGCAGTTCACGCTGATGTGATCTGCTCTTCCGCAGTTCCAACACTTCGCGGCCCTACACTCGCGCGAAAAGTGACCCACGCGTCCGCAAGTCCAACACTCCGCTCCCTGTGCTGCTCTAGGCCTGGGTCCCCGTGACCCCTCGCGACCGGAACTAGAGTCCCTATGCCGTCGGTCATCGGCAAAGGTCACAACTCGCCCCCGGCCATTACCGCGACCTAGCCCTCCTGCTCGGTCAAACTTACCGGATCCATATGCCGGTGATTGGTGATAGCCCCTATGCTGCCCCTGGGCTTGCCCACTATAGGCACCACGCTGACGCGACCTGTCCCTGAGTCCTGCCGGCGACCCCTCGACAACGGCGACGTACCCAGCATCTTGGACGTACGCCCTGGCGACTGGTTTGGACGGGTGCGCCGTACGGTATGCCTCCGCCAACTTAGACGCCTCCTGCACCGTCGCGGGTTCGTTCTCTTTCAGGAAAGCCACCAGATCTTTGTGGCACGACGCGTACAGCTGGTCACGGATCATTAAGTCTTTCAGTTTAGCAAAATCCGTGCCCACATGCGCCAAGTCTACCCAGTTCGCGAAATACTCCGTTAGTCTCGCGACGAAGGCAGCAAAGTCCTCCCTGGTATCTGCACGTGCCCGCCTAAACTGCTCCCGGAAATATTCCTCGGTACGCGCAAATCGGCGAAGCAGCAAAGCCTTCAGCTTATCGTAGTCTTGCACGTCTTCGCGCTGTAGCTCTTTAAAGTAGGTTAGCGCTCGCCCCTGCAATAGCGATGCCAGGTACGTGGCCCATAATTCCTTATTTTCCCCCCATTGCAATTGTGCGTTCAATTCGAACCTGTAAAGGAAGGCGTCTATGTCGTCCTTCCGGTCGTCGAACGTAGGGAGCTTAATCCTGACACCACCTTTATTGGGTACCTGCCGCTCAACTGTTTCTGTTGGCGCACTCTTTTTGATTTCCAACTCCGCTATTCTTACTCGCGCGTCTGTCTCCCGCTCTTGAGCTTCTATCTCCTTTAACCTTATCTCCTGCTCCCGTTCTTGAGCTTCTATCTCCTTTAACTTAAGCTCCCTCTCCTGAGCCTGTCTCTCCTGTTGCTGATGCAACTCCTTTAACTTAAACTCCCTTTCCTCTTCCTTATCCTTAGCCTCTCTTTCTTGTTGCTGAGCCTTAGCCTCTCTTTCCTCTTGCTTATCCTTAGCCTCTCTCTCCTGCTCCTGAGCCTTAGCCTCTTTTTCTCGCTCTCTATCCTTAGCACGCTCATCGCGCAAATCCGCCTGCTGTTCTTTGATCCAGCCGCGTAGCTCCTCTCCCTCAAGGCCAAGTTCCTTACCCAACTTCATTAATTGTTGGAGTTCCGCCATTTCACAGATTTATGGTTATGGTATGTATTACAAAAACGGCTAACCTGTCGGTATGATCACTAACAACACGACCAGAGACCTGAGATCACACCAGATATAACCACACCTACTTGTATCCAATACAATTCAGAAATTTACCTTTACAGCACAACTAATTCTATATTCATAAAATGTACTGCACTATTACTAATAAAAAAGAGTAGAAAAGACAAGAATAAGGAAATTCAGTAGAAAGACCACAAGTACGTCAAGGACAACGAACCAGACTAGGACAAAGACCTAAAAAAGAAAATATAATGGAAAAAACTGCAACCTAACTACGCCGATTACACTACACGGTACGAACAAGAACAGAGTCTGAAAAAAAAGAACGTATCTATAGATAGGGAAGAGAGGGACAAGAGAAACGTCTTCCTAAAACAACGAGGAAGATAGAACGCTACAACTAAACAAAAATACAGGTCCCTACAGAACTGTTCACTGTGATGAACGAAGTTCCTAGATTAGCCCACCTCCCGAAGAGGACAAACTACGCTCACCACAGCAAACCCGCGCCACCGCCCGTATAACCTATAACGACAACAAAAACAGCAAAAACAGGGAAAAAGACAGATTAAAGGAACAGCCCAAAATCCAGGGCACAAAAATTTTGACTTTCACTTAACTTTTGAAATTTTGAGTAAAACTCCTCCCTTTAATCGGAGCTCTGGCTGCTTGTCTCCTCAGGCTGCACGCACACACTCTGGAAAGTTTAAATACACATTAATACCTATTCATAGCAATACCTGTATCAATACATATTCATCAATATACATAAATCATATCATGAAATGTCCATTCATCCAACGAACAAGACAGCACAAATACCTACTAACTAACTACAACTAAATATTACGAAAATGGACGAGTCACAATGGACGAGCCCCCAATGTCACAAATCCCAGACTGGGAGATGTAATAAGTTATGACAGGACAACAATCACGAACAAACAAGTTAACACTTAACAGAACAATCCATCAGACTCACACATTTATTAAACATAATTATACATATAATAGCGCAATTACATATATTATATTATTGAAATGACTGCCGTACAACGGCCTTATTCTCACACACACGCTCCCCCGGATCCACAATCCGGTAGTTACTCCTAAAGGCACTTCGGCCTCAGCCTCTCCCCTCAGGGTCTTAATAGTACATTAATGATTCACTGGCACCGCAGTCTCTCAATATCACCTTCCTATTGTCATACACCTTAGCACTCCCCTAGCACCTCCGCAGGGCAATAACACATTAGTATTGCCATAGCCATCAACATGGCAACAACATAATATCAGTTCACGAGCCTATCAACAGGGCACAATATAGTATCTCATTCACTCTCATATCTACGTCCCTGTCCGTGGCCTGACTGCCACGACTTTATGTGCCTCTACTGTCCTGCACTGACAGCCTCACTTCTGGCCTATGTGTGGCCTCCGGCCCTATGCTGGCCTATCCCCTGTGCTCATCGAGGTGGCTCTGCGGCCCGTCCCCGACACCTACAAGAATAACATTACATTGGTATAATACCCTACCATTTCTATTCACTCCACCTCTCCTTACAATCCATGACGCGTACACACACTAGTTCACCTTTCACTCACCACACATCTTACGGTAACACACTTCCATCGGAGTACACACTACTCACTCGCGCTACAAATCCATGAACTCACTTTCATCTATCGCTCGTGGCGCACATTGCTATATCCAATATCAAGGACTTCCACATTCCTCACATATACTTATTTACATCATGGTAATAGACGAATATAATATAATACATCAATCATAATAATCAATCAACGTTCTACATACCAGTCATAACTGGAAAGACTCTCACTAGTCTTCTCGACTGCTTCCCCTTTATGTCCGCCCGATGGGCTTTTATTCACAGGTCCGATCCCTAGGACCTTCTAACTTGCAGTGATAGTTATACAGCGCTTTCGCCTCCTTCAGACCCCCCACTCATGACATGCACGACTTTTCTTCCCTGTCTCCGTGCGTTAATTTTACTCTCCTCCTTTCCCCCCGTAATTATTAACTATCGCTCACTCCACTCGTGACAATGGTAACCAATTGGAAAGGTTTAGTTTTACTATTTTTTTTATGTATTCAGCAAACTAAGTTGGTGGAGTATGTAAAAAAAAACAACAAACCACCATGTTTATAATGAAACAGTCAAATTGTCTTTTGCAAAATGTCACTTAACGGTTTCAAGCACCAAGGCATTGTCATCGAGATCCAACATTCCGGTGTCTGGCAGAAATAGGGGAAAGGGCGGGTTGAAGCCAAGTGTATGAAAAAGGGGGGGGGGGGGAGATTTAAAAAAAGTAGCCCCCAAAAAAACGTGAGTGCGTACTTTATGAATAGTCCCAAAGGGTGAAAATTACCACGCAGACCTGCACGAGATCCGCCCCTCCGTGACCTCAGTTGGTGTCTGTATTACATGTTTATTCTTGAACGGGGCTTGTCGTCTCCTACCCAGCCTCTCTAACTTCCACTGAAGCAGTTCGTGTCACGAATTGCAGAAACGGCGCTAGGTTAAGTGGCCATTGAGGTTCATTACTGATCACTGTGAAGACTCTGCCACTTCCGTGGACATTCGTCATTACCTCTGAAGTGGATAATGGTACAGGAGAAGCTCAGTTGGCTCAGTCTAGCACCTGCACATGCGTCCAGGAAACGACAGGCACACAAACGTCGTTGTTGGGCATCTGTCTCAGAATTGATGATAATTGTAAGCGACGGGTTGGGTCCAGAAGCTCTGGACAAGCTGTACTGGAGAGAAAATGGCTGGTACTAAATTTCATTCATCAGTCAGTTTTGTGAATTCAAGACTGAGTGAAGAATGAAGAGAAAGAATAGAACATTTTCCAGTTGAAGCAGCAATAGAGAACAGAAATGACTAAGGAGATGTACGTACTTAAAACTGATTTCAATAGGAAAAGCTGAAATATGTTTTCTATAAGAGACAAGAAGATGTTTATCTAGGACACTAAAGGTCTTTGGGTATCATAGTCACCCAGTGCAAGCCACAAATAAAACGAGTTCGAACAATAACTTCTAAGGCGGTGACATTATTTGCCATACTTTGTGTGACATAGGCACTTCTGAATAATTTATATTTACTAATCTAGGATGGGTGTTGCACCATTCCTTTCATTGATTATGTCCTGCTGAGAGGAGCAAATGACATCGAGTGAAAGTGGTTTCCCCCATTAATTAGATCTCCCATTCTCTGCCTTTTTCTTTTCTGCTTTATAACACTCTGAATTTGGAGTTTTGAGATATGTTATAACATGGAATTCTTTTCTTTGCCCAAGCTGATCTTGATTTCGTTCCTCTAATAAAGTTGCCAGGAATCTCTGTTCACCCAGTCAGGTGAAGTCAGGTCTGTCATGATTGGGTAAAACTCTTGTCAGTACAATTTTTGAGAAACACCTAAAAAGATTTGAAAGTGTGTGTTTGTGGTTTCTATCTTCGCCTCCAAAATAGTATTCTGGTTGTAAATAACGTTGAAGATTATCCTCATCATCCATATAATTGTGGACTTTCGTGTTCAAAGAGATTAAAATGAAAAAAAAACACAACAATACCACTAGTTATACTAGGTTATGGTGATTGATAACGGGTTTCAAGTCCTTACATGACAGGTTCTCCCGCAAACAGTTGTCAAAAGCGTCGGGAAAATTGGTTTCTTCGACGGTTTCTTTCAATCAGCACACCACTGCAGCGACATATTACATGACTATCTGGAGATTCCCAATACCCCCGTTGTCAAATACTAAATAGCGCAGAAACTGAACTGTCTTTGATTACTTTAATGGTCCTTAGTATAGTTTCTCTTCGCCGTCCTGATGTCTCCGTTACACGGAGATATTACATTTGGGTGCATATGTTAGACCACTAACAGTGTATGACCTGCCTGGGCCCATTCTGTGTAGCACAGGAGCTGTGGACCAAGGCACAGGTTGAAAAACTTACCTGAGCCATATGTTGTTTTTTTTTCATCTTTCTTTCATGATCTGCGACACCTGATGACATCAACTTAACAGTGCGTCACTGACCACACGATACAGCATCATCCCTTTGCTAAAGCATCATTTCAGACTTTCTGCCAATAACTTCCAACATCAGCTTTTCACATGCAGGGAACGATTGCCGAAGTCTATTTACTTTTGTAAGAAAAAGCTTTGCCAAAGCAAAAAGAGAAAAAAAAAATTAAAAAGAATTATATCCCCCTTTCAAAGCACATTTTTCTTTTAATAGCAACAAGCAAAAGTTAAATCTACACAAAGGCTTCCAGTAGTGTATTTGCTTTTCTGTGCTAATGTATAAATTAAATGGTGGTTGCTATGGCAAGGTGTGATGACTGTCAAAAACACGCAGTCCGGGTATATGTTTCTTTTTTTAAAAATCTGCAAATCCCTGTAGATAACATTTAGTGTCCCAAACATTTTTCACTAGCATTCTCCTGTTTACTAACCTGTACAACACTTCCAAATCCTCATTCAAAGTCAAAATTGGGCAACATACAACCTTTTCCTTTTTGCCCAATTTTGACTTTGCTTATAGCCCTGCTGCGACCCCACAGTTTTTCTGTGGTTTTTATGATATTTCGTGAATTCCAAATCCTCATGTATATTATGGAATCTGTGTTTTAACCGATTCAACAGGTCGCAGATAGTCGTGGGATTTAGAAAAGCTATTGTAGACAATGTTATGGCAATTTACAGTTGTCTACAGGGCCTGGGGGGACTGTCGAAGGTGCCGGATTTGCATAGCACGTCCACTTCCACAGCCAAAGGCTGCAACTGATGGGTGTGAAATTAAACTCTAGATTTCCTGACACCTGTAACTGGCACATTTGCCAGGAAACAGCGGAAAATCTGAAAAGAATGGGAAAACCGCGAGTCTGACATGGGCAGGGAGATACTGTGATTGTCGTAGAAAGGTGAAAGAGTTCAATAGTATTGGGCGCCATGCCCGCTGCACTCGCGAGAACTGCCACTTATTGCTGAGCTAGCATGGGTCGGTTCCTGGCCAAATGTACTCTTATCGATTCATGAGTTTAGGTCCACGGTATTCCGACTTACGAGGTAACTATTCACGGATTTAAGTGATACTGTTTTAATGTCGAATCTGCCATAGTTGCAAACTGTCTTGATCATTGATATTATGTGAACAACAACAACAACAACAACAACAACAACAGAAACATTCAGGCGGCGTGTAATATATTTATTAGGTTTTTCCATTGCCATAACATTTATAAGGAAAAGCATGATTAGCTGTTAATCCAGGTACATAATACAGGCTCTGACATCTAATTTTATTACGCTAATTTTCGTCATTGCCATCACAAACAATTTACAAGGATTTAGAAGACAATTAGCACTTTTTTCCTACCAACCACCTAATGGAGTTTGTTCGGTGAATTGAAACAAACAGACAGACAGACAGACAGACAGACAGACAGACAGACAGACAGATAGACAGATAGACAGATATATAGATAGATAGATAGATAGATAGATAGATAGATAGATAGATAGATAGATAGATAGATAGATAGATAGATAGATAGATAGATAGATAGATAGATAGATAGATAGATAGATAGATAGATAGATAGATAGATAGATAGATAGATAGATAGATAGATAGATAGATAGATAGATAGATAGATAGATAGATAGATAGAGCTGGAGAGTGAGAGAAAGTAATGATGGATGGACAGATTGATGTATGGATGGATGGGTGGATAGATGGATGGATGGATGAATGATTGATTATTGATTTTACTTGAGGCTCATACTGTTTTGTGAAGAAAAAAAAAACTGCCTGTCCTGCTTACGTTTTCCATATCAACATTGATAACAATATCCAAAAGCACTACCCAATTCTTAAATAAACCTCCCTCATAATGATGTTACTTAAAACATTCTGTATTCTGCTCTGTACCATGTGCGCAGATTTAATTTCAACGCTCGAATAAAAAGTGCCCAGAGTTGAGCTTAACACAGTTAAGAACATAAACTCAATCACAGCTAGGGCCACACTGGGGCAGGCTTCCCTCAACCCATTATTCCTTCCCTCTTCCCCAACCCTTTTTATTTTGTGTGCTTTTGTTTTTGTGTGTGTTTACTACACATTAAGCAGGGAATTTCCATGTGTGGACGGCAAAAAAGACCTCGAGGGAAAAATGAAGCAAATTAACAGCCTGAAGACAAAGTGGTGAGGCCTGCCTTACATTGCATGTAAAATTGAAGGCTATTGCCAATAGGCAAAATGTTGGAATTTCCTCGTGGAATTTTTTGAACGCTCTCCCGCCCTCATTTCCTCAATTTCTCCTTGTAATGCCATGTGCATTTTTTATTGTTCACACGTGTAGATGCCAAAAGAGGACTGAGAGAGTTGAGCCTCCCTTTGGTTGTAAATAGCTCCATTCTGTCGGGTTTTGTTTTTCCTGAGAAAAACTTTTTAAACCTGCACAATCATGATAAAAAGGCAAAGATGAAACAGTGGAAACATTTGGGCTAAACCTGTGCATTTTGTAATTTAATCGTGGCGTTACGCTGAAGTCATCAGCATTGCAGTTCAGCGAGTGTTTATACACAGTACAATGTCTCCCTTGATTCATGCCACCCATTTCTATCCTTAGGCGTATGGGAAGTCTTTGGTTAAGCTGAGCAGAAAGTTGATTTGCCTGAAATTTTACATCATTGTGAATGTGTTTATCATTTTGCTTTGCCTGTCCCAAATTTCTCTTCCTTTTTCCACTGTTTTGCCCGAATTCCACACCGCCCTCTGGTTTGCATGCCCCGCCTCCTTTTCTCAGACCCTGCATTGGGAGTCTCTGCTGCCCCAATCTCGTCCTTTCACATATATCTATTCTTCCGCTCTGTTGAACAACTGTCCCTTGGGGTTTTCTCTTATCTCACAACACACTCTATCTCTCTATTTTGAGGAAAAAGAAATGTCGGTCCATGTTACACCCTTCTCTACCCAGCTCCTAATGTTGATTGATTTTAACACCAGGGCCCGCTCTTATATGGCCGGATCATTTCGCCCGATCTATTTCAGCGCAGCTTCCACTACATCCGGCTGAAACCGAAGCCTAAATCTGTATTTGTCCATGCACGCGAGCCAAAGACACAGGAGAAAAAAATCGACGAACTTTCTGCTACAGCCATACTAATTTCGTTGAAGTCCGCATGCGCGATGACCTTTATGAGAACGTATGGACGTGCCCTGAAATATTTATGATCGAGAGCGTCGTACAGAACAGCGTCTCCCTGGAGATTTTGACGGCCCAGATGTAAGCTTATCTTTTCTTTTATTAGCATGAAGGGGGTGATGATTTTGCAGGAAATAAATGCCGAAAAAAAGCCCAGGAAGTAAGGTGTTTGGACGGACGTTGCAGAGGACTCTTAGCCTGATCCCAGCTGAAATGCTTGTAATTTTATGGCAGGAAGACAAACTTTTCCAGATTTATCGTAAATTACAGTTAGATGTTGCTCAGATTCTGGCACTTTATTATACAACACCCCTGTGGAATATTTTCCTTATTTGACGTGGGTGTTTTGGACACTGCCATTTATTTCCTTTCGAGAATCCTCACACGGACAGAAAACACTCATCGTTGTAAAGGAGAAGGCTGCAGTTTTAATGAGACATATTCAAGCCTATTTTACACTCGGGGTCTGGCAGACCCCACACACTCACACGTTTAATTATAACATTCCTCAACCGAATGTAAAACGGGTTGAAGGAGACATTAAAGGGTGGGGTAAGTTAAGGTTAATAGCTCCTTTGCCCGCTACGTTTATGGTGCAATATAGTACAGTGCTGTTCTCGAATTATGCATCTCAGCAAAACATGTAGTGCTAATAAAGGACACATTCTGCTTTATCAATCATATAAATAATAAAACAGATCTAAAATACAAGGAAAACAACAACAAAAAAAGGCCTCTATTCAGTTGCCGGAGGCGTAAAAAAGGAAAGAGAACTAGAGAATGCATCCATAGACGATGGAGAGATACCATTGTGCGGACAGGTGGACAGGCACGGACAAGACGGACGGAAAACAGAGAGGCTGAAGATCATTGGCGGAAGGCTACACCCTGAAGTGGACGGACAAAGCCTAACACAAGACACACACATAAAAAAGAAGAGACATACACAGCGGAGGTAAACACACAACATAATAAAGATAATAATAATTGCAGATGTGGACTGTTTACAGGAATAGCTAAACCTAGCAAGAGACTCGTCCAGGATTTCAATACTTTTTTTTTCTTAAAAAAGAAATTAATTTGTTGTATTTGATGGAGTTCCGTCTGTTATTCAACAACAACAACAATACATGTGTTCGGCAGAATAATGACCCTTTGAACTGTTCACCCAGACGTTTGTCTAAATTGTTATTCTTTGAGAAAAATGTCAGAGGCGCGTGGTACAATTACAAAGGCAAATAGAGTAAATACTGAGTTGTGTTCATTGTTCACCAATGGCTTATAATGTAGAATACTACGCGCCCTTGGAAAGTGTTTTTAGAAAGCCGTCAGAAACTAGGTCAACCTCTGCTCGCTGCGAGGATTTAGGGGCTCTAAGGTTTCCTTTATTAACCCTCGCCGTACGTCGGTGGTCATTAGAGACCCCACGCCCTCTAAAATGTGCTCTCATTAATTCAATTTTAGTTCCAGGAGCTCGATACTCCATGTATTCCTCAATGACGTCATCGCCCATCGACTCGCATATTCAAAATTAAAAAGCATTGGAATCTTTGCTCACCAATGCACGTGCATTTCTACCATCTTTTCCCGTACTTTGCGGGGTCTGTCCCGACCCCATGTTTTATATAGCAAAATATTCTTCATTCCTTCCCGTACGTCGTGGGGTCTCACACGACCCCACATTTTATACAGCATTTTATTTTCACCACTCGATGCCACGACGCAGTTCTATGCTGAGCTGTATGCTGCTCGCTCAGCGGGCCGGCCTTACACGTGATCCCTCAGTCAATGACAACTTTGCAGGACTGATGGACATGACATAACAGGTCAATGAAAGTGTCGAGGCCCAGAATACCTGATATCACTGACCAAGTGATTGCTACAGAAAAAAAAAACACCTATCAAAAGTGTGTCAACTTCAGAGGAAACACAATTTCACAACTCCACAGCAAGTTCAAGGTGAGTAGGCCTACCACATAAAAATAATAAAGCTCATTATTGTATAAACATCCATATTTTATGGTTGTTGTATTTTGTTTTTTTTTCAAATGTACAATATAGTTAGTTTTTTTTTTTTTTTTGGCCTATTGCAAAACGCTTTGAGATGCCCTTTTCGACATTTCAAGCGCTTTATAAATTTTTATTTCTATTATATTATATATGAGTGAGGTATGAGAAAAAGGCATTGCGCTGTGACTGCTGTGCACAGAGTTTAGGAACCGGCCTGGTGGTAATATAAGAACAGTAGCCTATACTGGGATGTAGTATTGTGGCACTAGTGGCTAGGCTGCCGGACATGAGATCGTGGGTCCGGGGTTCAAATCCTTACCGGGGCTGACGACGTTGTATGGGAAAGGCACTTGACGCGACTTTTCACACCCCTCTTTGGTGTAAAAGTATTACCGATACAGTCGTCTATGGATAAATGCGTGCTGCTTGGGAGCAGAGAAAAGCTCGAAAGTTCTGAGTGTAGCATACATCTTGAAATGAACCAACTGCTTGATCCTGTCATGGAGTGATGCGTGCGCATTGTTGTTATTATGTGTGGGTGTGTGGGCGTGCCTGAGTATAAATGGGGAGGGGACGTACGTGCCAAAAATGGCTGCTCCTTTGGATGTTGAGATGGATTTTGGAATGCTTTGGCCTGCCGGGGGAGATAAATATTGTAAAGGGCTTTTATCCTTATATTGATATAATTAATACTTTTCTCTTTTACTACATTTTTGTAGATGTACGGTAAGAACATCTTTCGCCTGCTAATGGATGAAGACCTTGATGTGTCGACTGACAGTGAAGAGGAAAACGTTTTCATTACAGAAACCCCAGAACTGTCAGAAAGTGATGCTGATGATGAAGATGGGGAGCAGGAGCAGGAGGAGGGAGAGCCCATGAGATAGAGGGAAGAAGACTCCCTCGCTGAGCTGGAACCAGCAAAAGATGTTGGTGCATCATCAGGGGACATCATAATGGAGGTGAATGACAAAACAAAGTGGAGTAAAAACCCACCGGCAGTTACAAAAACCCCAGCCAGGAACATATTCAGACTTCCACTGAACATGGCCATCAACTGTTTATCCGTCCATTCCCCAGTGACTGCATTCCGTCTCTTCCTGACCAGAATGCTGATTTCCATCATAGTGAAATGCACAAACTTGGAAGGAAGAAGGAGCAAAGGTGCATAGTGGGTGGAGACCGATGAGACAGAAATTGAGGCGCTGATTGGATGTTTCATCAACCTCGGTGCCATGGGCCAAAACTTGATGCCAACAACACTGATATGGGACAAGGTATATGGCAACAATTCTGGGCGATCCGTCATGGGAAGGAATCGTTTTCTGCAGTGGTCACAACATTTCCGATGTCATGACAAAGAAATAAGATCGGCTAGGAGGGCAAGAGACATATTTGCTCCATTCCGCGAAGTGTGGGACATTTTCAATTCAAACTTGAAACGGCATTACTTGCCAGGACCATGCATCACCATAGATGAACAGCTTGTGCCGTGGATAGGGCGTTGTAAGTTTCTACAGTACATGCCTTCCAAAGCAGGAAAGCATGGCATTAAGATTTTCTAGTCAGCTGATGCGGACACGTTTTATCCCTTAGAAGGCGAACCTTATCTTGGGAAGGAGGGCAGGGAAATGGGGAAACATTTAGGCCAGAACGTTGAAACAAGATGACAATTTTTTCGCTGACATGGAACTAGCGGATTGTCTAGCAAAAAATGGAATGACACTAGTAGGCACTGGTAGGAGAAATAAAAGGTTTTTATTTCCTGAAATCCCAAACAAGAAAATCCAAAAATATGATTCAATTTTCGGATTTCAGAAGAAAGCTTCTCTTGTTAGCTACAAGTCAGGCAGCAAGAAAAATGCAATACTTCTCAGCACCATGCATCACACATTATCGGTGGATGACAGCAGAAAGAAAGTTCCTGGAAAGTTCCTGTCTCCTGCTACAACGCCACCAAAGGCGGTGTTGATGTTACGGACCTAATGGCTGCTGCCCTGTCTACTTGGAGATCTACAAAATCTTGGCCAATGCGACTTTTCTACAACATGTTAGACGTGGCCAGCATGGCGCTTGTAATATTCAGGTGCAGCATGCCAGAGGACTCCACAGCCCATAAGGACCACCGTACCGTAGAGAGTTTCAAATATCGATTGCACAGGCTCTGACTGAAGGTCATGTTCGTCGTCGAAGCCTCCAAGCAAATCTTTCAAAGTCCTTTCTATTGAGGATCATGTTTTTGACTCGGCCAACAATTTTCCTGCCTCACTTATACTATGTAAAGTGCTGGAGAGTGGAGTAAGGTATCAACTGAAGTCCTCATGTTTGTTGATTGGACACAAAATGTATTCACAGTGCACTGTGAAATCCTGAGTGGTCAGTTGGTTTGATATTGAGTGTGCACAATGGTCTTAATATTGGGTTAAAAAATATTACCAAAAAAAAAAAAAATAGATATCTCCATTATAATTAAACACACACACACACAAGTACATGCGCACGCACACACACAACACACCCCGTTTTTAAAAAAAAATAAAAAAAAAATAAAAAGACAGTTTGCCACTGCAACTATGTACATTTACAACATATTGTTTACATGTGCATGTAGTCGCAATGACAATAAACTGTCTTTTTAAAATATTTTTTTTCTACTCAGTTGCTATTAATAGTACATTGTATTAGGAACACACCACAGTAACACACCATGTGTGTCAGTAAAATGCTATTGCATGTACTGTTGTGTGGGGTAGTATCGGACCACACGACGTACGGAGAAGGTGAGATGAAAAAACGCTATGTAAATTGTGGGGTCGTGTCAGACCCCTCAACGTACGGGAATGGTAGTAAAAAGGCGACGTACGGCGAGGGTTAATGCACCTCTGACCTCTTTCTGGGACCATCACAAATTGGAAAAACCTCTACGTTAAGCGCCACAATCAAATTGACCCTCCCTTGTCATCACGTGCAGCGAAGTTTTCCTTGCAAGTCAACGTTAGCAGCGGGTTCTTCCAGGACGGTAGAGAGAAAAATAATGTCTTGGTCATGTTGTGACATAAATTAATGAATATCGGAGAAGACATTAGTGTTTATAAAAGTATCACGTTGAACGCGGAAGTCATTAAACTGATCGTTGTCAGTCGCTCTTGCGTGGTCTGGAAATGAAATCGGATATTTTGCGGCGGCTGGAATATCATAAGAATGTAGTCTGGTGGTGATGTAAGTTCACTAATTTTGTATTGAAATTTTTTAGCAATTCGCTTTCGACTTATGTTAAAATAATGTGTCTGATAAAGATCAGTGTTTAATTTGTGTCTGAGAAAATCATACTGTTCTCTACTCCTAGCAGACAAGTTGTTACAATAATCATGTGCATTTTATATAATGTATTAAACACGGGAACTCCCGGCAATTGCTTGTTTTGTCTAACATACCAAGCAAAGCAATTGCTATTAAGACGACGAGAATAGACGATTTTGTATGTTTCTGTGTTTGAAAGATGCATTATCACTGAGGTTGGCCTATAGCTCTAACTCTCGCATCTAATCAATATTTTAAAAAAACAACCGATCGAACCGTTAACAAGTTCTGTGTGTCCTCTGAACTGAAGGAATCACCATCTGTGTTATACTCATTCATGTCTCTGGGTAAAATTTGACTTCTCTTTTAAAATTGTAACATGACTGTAATATGATTAAATGACGCAGTGAAGAACTAAAGAGAGAGAATGGGAGACTGAGAGATCGAGAAGATCGGACAGCATAAAAGGCTAGGGAACTCTGAAAGGTTCAAGAGAAAAGTCAAGGCCGTGAGGAAGCAGCTTTCAACCAGGGTCCTACAGGAAAAGGTGATGGGTGCTTGAGAGAGTGAGAGAGAGACAGAGAGAGAGAGACAGAGCGAGAGGAGGAGGAAGAGGAAATAGCACCAGTTATATGAAGAGGATCAAGACCGTTGATAATTTCCCATGGATTTTACAATAGTTGGATCTACATGTGCACCGTGGAGTGATTTATGATTTTGTTAGGCGACCTGAAAGATGCGGCTACCACTTTGATCATGTCGTATGTCAGGTTTTACAACAAACAGAAACTGACAAACATAGCCTGAAATTTGATTCAGTTCCTTGGTAATGTCATAGACATTCGATGCAAGATTTCCACTTTCTGCGTACAGTTGAGCGTCTTGTCGCATACTGTCAAGATAACCAATTCTTGAATGGAACAGCTCTCCAAAATAGTAGAAAGCTTTGTGCCAGGAGACAGACGAAAATGATCTTTGAAAACCACCAATTTCTTGGGAATTTCAAGCCCACCCGCAACTAATTACATTTCCTGACTTCACTCACACCAGTCCGTTTTTGATTCGCTACGAAGACAAATACGCACACATTCACACACGAAAAACAAAAACAAACCAGTCTCTGAATTGAAAAAAAAACAAAAAACATTTTGTCAAATGTACAATTCAAAGGCCCGCACGACAAATATGAAAACACATCCCCCACATTTTTAAACCCCATGAATTATTCTTTCTGGGTTTTTCTCCTCAGTTTGAAAGGTAAGAAGTCTTCATCCAACACCAGCTTGCATGGCACCATGCCGTGTATTACATAAAATCGTAGACAGATAAAATGCAGCAATATCTCCATAAGGGACAACAGAAATGTGAATTTTCGACAGAAACATAGTAAAATCTTTGTAAATGAGGACGCCTGTTTCCGTCACACTCTAGCAGAGCCATCCTTTCAAGCCGCAGCTCCAACTGGAAAATTACACGATCATTAGAATCACTCATTACTGTCTGTGGACTGAGGACGGGTGGCCCAGTAGTTACAACGTTTGTCCCGGCCGCGAGAGACATCAGGTTTGAAAACCATTTGAGCGAGTGGTCTTGCTCAACTGATTTCTTGCGGCATTGTCAAGGCACTCACTCGTCGGTGGCCGGACCAGAAATCCAAGCTTCGCCTCTGATAGAATCTCACTGTGCTGATCACAGCTGTAACCCCTCCCCACCATTCCCTGGCCCCACCCCAAAAACTTAATTTTCAAAACGTGCCTTTGATATTAATAGTTGGTCCGCTGGCTCGGGGAATATACAGATGTGATTTTTAAAGTTAACTTTAAATCACCATTGTGTAAACTGAAACTTCTCGTCATACTTTTTAATTCTACTTCCAAAAAATGCGTCTTTTTTTTCGGCTCAAAATGTCCGAACACTTTCGTCTGTTCAATTCAGTTGTAGCTCAAAATCAACGAAAGCATTAAAGATATAGCGACCTTCAAGATCTTTTACAATATCCCCACGTATGCCTTGAAGTCTTTCTATGTATAATATGATCATTTGCAGAATTTAAGGCTCACCAGCTGAAAAGTCTTTTATGATAACATTGGAGGCCCTACTTCCTTTATTATAATTTATATGATGATGTGTGAGCAGTATACTACAGCTATCCACTGACAATCCAGCATTTTGAATGGTGTTACGACTGTTTAGAAATAAAAAAAAGCAGAACTTATTTATAGAGGAAATATTCCATTTTAAAGTAAGACGTGCATCATCTTTTTCTGTATTGAAATGGCAGGAAAAATGCACTTTCTGTACCTGCTCGACTGCGTTGATGTCTCACCAAGGTTACAAAATATCTATTTACTTTCATTTTTTATTTTGTACTTTAAAACGTTATCTTTTCAGCATTAAAGCTCTTGCGAAAATCATGAGTGTTCAGTGCTGATGTCACGGCCACCCCATCATGTATAATTTCGTGAGTTTTTCGCATTCATCACACACAAATTTGAGCATTACAAGGTATAGGCTTAAATGTCACACGTGTTTTTAATATCGACTGGAAGCAGATGCTGGATGTTCTATGTTTTAGGTCAAATACATAACGTCAGACGCCCCTCTTGTTATAATCGATTCTACAATGAGATCGACGAAATATGGGCCTAGTAAACGCAGTGAAGTGAAATGCCATTGTTATTTATAAGCTTTCATTTAAGTTGAGTCCTTTTCAAAATTTCTCTGAAGAAGAATGGTTTTCCCAATTTTAAAATGTTTCGAAGTGAGAAAAAATTAATCAGATCTTCTTCTTGATGTACAAAAGCAACTCACGTGCCCCTGAAAAGCCTATCGTTTCTTTAGTTCATCAATGAAATAATATGAACAGACAGCTTTAACTTAAAATCCACTTTCATGGACGAAGCAAAGAAAATGCAATAAAGAAAAGCCATGAGGCAAATGAAATGCAAAACACCGTGTCTATATTAATTTATTATGTAAAAAAAAAATCGACCTAAAAAAAAAAAGCAAGCTTAATATTATGCGTGTCAAAAGATATCTTCGGGAGATGTCTGATGACAAAAGTAGCCTAACATCGGTGGAAGTGAATGAGAACTTCGAAAAGCTTGGTCTACTTAAATCAAACTAACATAACTTAATTCGATCATGATAATTTGCTTTTGGAATAAATAGTTTGAACTGATTTGATTAAGAAACTGACATTTTTCTGTTTTCTGGGTAAAATCAGTGACATCAGTGCTACAGACCCGTCCAAGAAAGTAGTGCAGCCGTGAAGACATTCTCGCCAGCAATTGTGGAAGTACAGGAGTCTAACGGTACATTCACACCAAAGATCCGCGTTCGAGCGTGTTCGTGCGTGACACGCACGAAACCATTTATTTCTTCTCTGGCCCTTTCTGTGTTCCCACCAACCAATCGTGTTCGTGCGTGTGATTAGTTTTATGGCAGCCATAAAATTTCATCCGTCTACTCTCGTGTTGTGACCGCCCGCCCCTCTCCATGAGGCAAAGTGCTAGGCTTATATTTAGGATGATGCAACCATACTATTATTACATGTCGAAGACCACAGACAGCTAGGCTCTACTACTCTGTCGACAATCAACAATGGAAAATATTGATAATGAACGTCTTATCGCCGCTGTACAAAAAGTACAAGCACTTTATGACAAAACTCATACATTGTATGCAAATAGACAGTTCCTTCATCAAGCATGGAAAGACATTGGAGAAGAATTGAACATCGATGGTAAGCAAAATTTATTTCAACATGTGTGATACATAATTATCCACACAAAAAAAGGTTCAACTTTGAAATAATCTTGACGTGTTGAGAGTGGCGTGGGAGGGAGAGAGATAGTGAGGGATGGAGAGAGAGAAAGAGACAGAAGAAGGAGGAGGAAAAGGAGGAGGAGGGGAGGAGGAAGAGAGAAGAAGGAGAGAGAGAGACAGACAGACAGATAGAAAGACACAAATCTGGTTTGATTCATTTGACCGTATTTTAACAGAATGATATAAAATTAATTTAACCCTATCCGTACAACGTGGGTCAAAATGACCCACCTTGTGCATATTACATTCGACTGCAGAGTAATTATTCAAGTTATGTCGTTGAGGTTATAGATATGCTATATGTGCCTAAAATACATATCTTGGATGTAGTTATCTAGATCATCACTGTTTTCAAGGGCTTAATAGTTACATGGAGATCTGTTAAAATATTTAAAGACTTAAGAAAATATTGATCTAGGGTATTTTGGTGCCCTAGTACAATAAAACCAAACATACAAGAAATCAAATGTTTCTTTCCTTTATGGTCTCATACATGTGTCTGTGCTAACTTTCAGTTTTAGGCTTTATAATTATGGGTAATCGGGTTCTTGTATCACATTATTCCTTACTGCTGTACACTTTGTCATCTTGCCAAGAGACTTTGCCTTCATCAGACAAGAAATAGTTCATTAATGTATCTCTTATGTGAAGTTTAGTCTTGGCACCCATGGCCTAAAACACGCACGAACACGCACGAATAGACAGACGATTGGTGTGAATGGGCACACGTTCGTGCGTTAGACGCATGAAAGATACCACACGAATGCGGATGTTAGTACAAGGCTGAAAGAACAGCTGTTAAACAAAAAAGCATGGAAATCTTCTCTTCAACATTTAAGTAAAAAGAGTAGGAACTGTATTGACGGTGCTAAGACAGGTTTTTACTTCTAGTAACGCTTTGTCTAAATCTGGTTTTCCTACGGTGTGCTGATGTCGTTTTTCTTTTTGGTTTTTACGGATGATACTCAAAACGGTGTGACTTTTGAAGTTTGAAGGCCTTGGAAAAACTGAATGGTTGAAATAATTGGCTGGCCGTGCATGCAAGATTTGCTCTGACATCTTCTCGGCCATTTATCATCGCCCCTCTCCTCCTTATATCCAAACTCCTCACTGACACAGGAAATACCAAAGGCGATCAAGCATTATGATTGCATATAATCATCCACCACTTATTTCATCCAGCTACAATGCCGGGCTAATACCTGAGGATTTATCTTGTCCCTACAGTAATAAGATGCTGTCGTACTGACCCCTGTGTGTTATGTATCGGCAAATTCCATGTGTTCTTTCTGAACTTTCATCCCTTTATTACATATTCTCTCCATATTACACTTTCTCTCTGTCCCATGCAAAATCAGTCTCACAAGATATACCAATAGACCTAAACGTGCCAACATCATACACCCACATACTACCTGTTAGTGTTATCACTCTTCATTATATGCGAGTCCATACAAAACATAACATCTCTGGACCTCGATATCAACCCGACCACGTTAAAAAAAACAAAAAACACCCCAGATCTTCGCGGGACTTCATCCTTGACAAAATCAACTCTTGGATGAGTACATACAGCTGATACCTTTTTTTCTTTTTTTTTGTGGAGTTCTACTCTTTCGAATCAGCGAATGCGAAAATGCTCGGACAGTATAAGGGAAAAAGAAGAAAGGTGCTCAACCCGCCAAATTCCCGTTCATTTACTCCATAAATTGGAGAGCAGACTTATAAGATAAATACAAAATAGTGAAATCTGGTAAATGATTATACTTTTCACCAAACATGCTCAAGATATCAGCATCGTAAAATGTAGGAGGTTTTCTGAAGAGCCTTAATTTTCATCTCCAAATATTTGTGGGTTTTTTTTGTTGTTTTTTTTTTGTTTTGGCTGGATATTAAAAGAAAGTATGTGGCTGTTACTGATATTCAAAATGACCAGGGGTGTATGGATGTCATGACAGGGGATGCCAAATTGCTAAAAAAAAAAAAAAAATTCCCTGGAACAGGGCAGGTTTGGTTGAGTATTTTTACTCTTTTGGCGACAATTCTTCTTAAAATAGAAAGTTTTAAAATGGTTTCTGGTCGAGTCGTCTCAGAAGGAAATGGTTCTCTATTTATCACCATCGTTCCCCCATTGGAGTTCCATAGGAATGGAAATGCAGAGGGATTTACTCCTGTGAATAGGTCCATGCCTGACCTGGCTGGTGGTGCTCCTGCCTCTCTGAAAGTGATTAAAAACGTCACTTGAAAGAAACGCAACAGTACACAGCCGTATCTCTCTGGTGAGCACTCAGGATGTTTATCCAAGAGTGTGTGTGCATTTCTGTCTCTTCTTTGAGCTTTTGTGTCTGACTGTTTGTACTTGACCGAAGCAGGTTGTTCATACAAGTAGGAGTTGGCTGTCGTATGCCTTGTGAGTGACCTCATGGGAGGATCTAGGAAGGGCTCAGGAGCGGGGAGGGGAGACTGGAGATGAGTTTGTACACTGTGAGGACCGGATTAATTGGACAGTGTACTTTGCCGCATTACAGTTCTTTCTAATGTGATTAACAGTTCAATTTTCCAACAGGAATCAATAGCATCTTTATCATATCTCATCTTAAACCTGCGCAGACTGACAGTAGGTTTTCTCCTGCACTGTTAATTTATTGGCTTTATGAAATTCCCTAGACCTCAGAATAAGGGATGAAACAGATGAAGGCTGGTGTATATGTCAGACTGCTGGCTCGCCGAGCATAAATTTTGCTACCAAGGTGTGGGCAGTGCCCATTGTGTTGGTGTGGAGCAAAATGTATGGGCATCGAGCCACCGGTCCGGCACCTGCTCCAGCCTTGGTCTGTTTCACCCATAAAATGGCACCAAACCCCCCAGTAGAGGTGCGAATGTATCATTATATTGTTAATATTTGTATTTGTCCTGACAAACAACAACACAAAAAAGTGGCACGTAATTTCTTAGTTGTTGGCATTCAGTTGATTACTCATGACCACTCAGACACCTTCGACCTATTATTTTCGAAAGGCATTTTTGGTTTTTCACAACATCGGTGGTGAGTGCTCACTTTCTCTTACCAAAAAAAAAAAAAAAATGCATGTGCAATTTCATTTTTCGCTAAATTTAACAAAGAAAAAAGACTTATTTGTAAACATTCTAGCTTGTTTTTCATGATAAAAACCGTGAAACACCTTCCACGCTCCCCATTATTTTGCACGACCTAATGTGAGCCTTTTTGAAAATTGGCATGCGTAATACACACGTATAAAACAGAGACGCGGCAAGCCTCAACTCAGAAGACGGCCGGAACACGATCAGAACGAAATGATATTGCCATTGTGTGATTCAACCATCTTTACAGCTTTCCCACTTTCCACGAGAGAAGCTACAACGGCTGGGTTCATTCTTCAGCACGATTTCTGCATCACAAGGTATGGCCATTTATATCTTTATCTTTGATCTGCAGATTTACCAGTGAAAAGTTTTAAATTATTTCCTGCCCGCTCATTAGCATGATGTTAAAATGTGCAGTATATCACACCCAGTTCTGTGAGCACTATGTCTACACTTAGAACTATCGAACGAATTATTGTCTCTTTCAAAGTAATGGTCACGGTGTTTATCTGTATGTTTGAAATACAAATTCGTGATTATTAAAATTTAACGCGAACACCAGCCGTACGGGTCTGTATTACGGCGAATTCTCTTTTATTGTCATAATACAATGACGGTATTTACAAGCACGCATATTACGAATTTCTCTTTTTAAGGCCGGGTGGCTATCTGGTCCGTACACTTCTTTTTGGTAGTGTGTGGTGGCGGGGGGTGGAGGGAGAAGGTTTGACGCTTATAAAGCATTGTGCATGATGGTGACCCCGTCGGAACAAGTTTTTGTTTTTTTTCACCTGGAATGTCAGAAGTACAAGAGGCAGTTACTATAATTTTGTTTCTTGACAAAAAAAAAAAAAAAAGCTCAGCCTTTTGCTGGAATAGTTTACTTCCTTTCGTGTTCTTCTGCAATTCGGCATTTGACATGAGACTGGCTTATGTCACTCGATTAATGAATTTCAGAATTTTCCGACACGTCTAAATAGGCCCAGGTGCTTTGCTGGCTACAGATTGGACATCTAACGCAATGTCTCTCTATTCAAAACTTTAGATTTACAGCACTTTTTTTTTTCATCGCGCAGCATCGCTGACAGCATTTGGACGAAAATGACTGTTCCATTTTAAATATGCGCAAATTTGGGATGTTAATCTGCAGTATTTGCAAAGTGAGCAAATATTCACAAATGTTAAACGGTTCCCGTGGTGTTTTGTTTAGAGAACATTCGATGCTTTTCATGACACCTCTTCCTGTAGAATTTCGAGTTTAATGTACAACTCAACTAATCGCACTGGAAAAAAGTGCAACTGAGACAAATTGTCTTAAGGTCACAATGACATGAAAATTTTCCATATAATCGGTCCATTGGTTAAAAAGGTCCCCCTCTCCCAAAAACGCTTTTTCATGAAACGATGACATGGAATGATCAGTTCTTGGAACCTGGCATAAGGCTGAACCTGGCATAAGGCTGAACCTGGCATAAGGCTGAACCTGGCATAAGGCTGAACCTGGCATAAGGCTGAACCTGGCATAAGGCTGAACCTGGCATAAGGCTGAACCTGGCATAAGGCTGAACCTGGCATAAGGCTGTGGTGGCTATGTTGGCTGCATGTGGGAGGTCTTACTTGGCCAACACAAATATTTCTGAGGTGAAGAAATTGACTGGGTAAATGTCAGTCTAATTTCCCTTCCAGAAAGAAGGTACGTCCATTATCGAGCTCAGCGTGGTGGAAGTAATTGTTGTTACCATTCAGGCGAGGGCAGGCCATTTAATCCTGTGCAGGGCGGCAGGCCCAAAGTTGTTTGTGTTGTTGTATTGTTGTTGTACGGCTTTGGGTTGTCTTTAACGTCTTCTTTGGGGCGAATGCTTTTTCGCTGCCGCACACACAGCTCCCCGTGAAACGTGTCTTTAATCTTGGGTATCGTCCGTACTGATGATATCAATATCAGAATTTATCGTCCCGGTTTGTGCTCAGACGGGGCTCCATCAGCCTCTTGTTGATCCTAGTGAGCGAATGTGGGAGGTTTAACTTATTCTGATAGTCAACCCATCTTTTGTCAGTGAGCAGGTACCTTATAAATGTCGGCTGTCTAATTTCCTTCGTAAAAGAAGGTACAAGCACCATCGAGCAAAAGATGGTATCCATCACTGCGAGACACTTGTTTCAATCGTTCCATGCCCCATGCACTAGAATCTTGTTCGCATGACTGCATAAAGGAGTGGGACAGACCGGCTCAGGGTAAGAACTTCTCAGCTACAAACTCATCCTCGACACCCTATTCTACCACCGATACGTATTAAAATCTGTGATAATTTAACAAATCGCGCTTAACTAGAATTACTCGTACGGACAAGAAAGTTATACTCAACTCGCATAATCTCATGAGGTTTTGTTGTACATTGCTGTCTACTGCAGCTTGTACAGAGGAGTCTTTTTTACTGAGAGTTGGAAGTGGAGGGTTTTTAAACTGATCACTAGTTGGCTGAAGAAGTTCTGAGAACATCAAGCCATTTTCTAAGCCTATCCATGTGACGGTGTAAAATAGTCTTAAAGATATGTGGTGAGCCGACCTGGATGTAACCGGAGCCAACTCCAGAGAAAAACCAGTTACACTACACATAGACGATCCCTCTCTATATATTTCTTGAATTTAAAATCTGGAGATTGCTCCGACTGCACAGTGTGACCATATCTTCTAGATGCTCAGACACTTCCAACATACGGCGCGATACGCTGCTGCGGCACTTAATACATGTAGCTGGTTTTCCTATCCCCGATCCACCGAAGTAGCGTTTTCACTCGGGGTGAGCAGGTCAACACAGAAGGGCCAAAATAAACGAAAAGTAACATAAAAGACTAATTTAATTCTGAATTATCGAGGATTTCTCAACGTATGTAAACAAATCGTGTGGAAAGCTTTACAGAGTTCGAAGTCTATTTTAAGAAATGCCTTCATTCGCCTTTTCTTGATGGTAGTGGTTGAACGTTGGTCTTAACCTTTTTGATGGCCAACCCATATTTGTGTAATGTTTCCGTGTACAATAATTGTCACCTAAATGTCCTTACCAAGAGGTTTATCCACCATTAAACTCAAAGGTGGTATCCAGTGCTGCGAGACTACTTTCACTCGAGTGCAAAAAATATCGGTGCAGAAGTGTGAACAAGTGCTCCTGGAGGTGTTGATCCTTTCTGGACGTTCAGTGCTCCATGCCCTACTGGCCCTTGAGAGAACCTCCCAAGGACAAAACACAATTTACTGTTAGTGATACCCCCATCTTAATCCTGGGATATAAATAACATAAAATACCATAACAAAGGAAACAGTGCTTACTCACTCAGGTAAACAAGCCAGTGAAACCCGTTAAGCGTAATCTGAGCATGAGGTTTTGTCTTACACATGGTAGTTTATTGAATAGTTCGAAATCTTTATCAAGAAATGTCAGACGTCTTCAGAAATGGATTCATCAGCCCTTTGCTGATCCCAGTGGGTGAATTTGGGAGGTCTCACATCAAACTTGTTTTGATGGCCAACCCAACTCCTCCAATGGTGCACTTTTGCTTCCCTTCCCAAAGATTTATCCACCTAGAAACAATGAAATTAGAGAATATGAGACTGAGGAAAATGCACGAGGCCGACTCATCTTGATTGTGGCTGTTAATATCAAATCTTCGATATGCTAAGAACTCGATTGTCTACTGATTTTATCATAGCTCTACATTATGCCACTGATGAGCGTTAAAAATCTGAATATATCAGGGTAGGGTTTTGTTTGTCGATTTTTCTGAAAGGTAAAAGGGTAGATTTTGCCAGTTTGTCACAATATTGTTAGACAGATGACCACAAAATCTTTCCGGAATACTTTAGCCATTTGGCCACAGACAGCAGTCTTTTGACCTATTGGCCTTTTTTTTTTCATTTTGAGCATGAAAGAATTTTGGCCTTCACTGAGCATTTACATCCAAAACACGATGTACAATTAGTTTATTGTTAGCCACATTTAAGCTAGTGACATTGTAAGCTAGCTTTAGCAAGGGTCCAGAAAGCAGCAGGAATAAGAAATGAACTGGAAACTCTTTATTTCCATCTCAATTCTTCTCTGGATGTAGCACAACATACAGAATCCGGATTTTGCGTTGTCGAAGATCACTCGGCAACCGACGTTTGGACAAGGTTGTGCATGACGTAAGGCACTTTAAAGCATGTAGGAGCAGCGTGCTGAATTCAGGATTTTGGTTCTCGCACAATATACTGGAAAATCCTCACTTTGTGTAGATGAAAACCTCTGATTCCAAAGTTTGAAAAAAATGTGCAGATTTTTCTCAGCTCGCCACTTTTATGTGCATGAGAGCTGCATTGAAGTGTCATACCATAGGCGATGTCTTTGTGTTCTTGCACAATATATTTTAATACTCCTGTCTTTGTGTTGCTGATCACCATTTAGTGACCGAAGCCAGAGAAAAGTTGTGCAGACACTGAACGAATTGCAACATCTGTAATCGGCATGCCTGGCTCCGTACGCAAATATAGGAAAAACAGCACTCCTGCGTCAACTGTTTCTTGCAACGGCGTGGAAAAATCTGAAACACTTGTGTAAAGTAGGTACAAAGTATGAAGGGCAAAAACCATTTCCCTGCAAATGGGTAATACATTTCGAGTGGATATGGGACGGGGAGTGGATATTGTGTCCTTTGAACAGTGTCTTCGGGAAAGTTTTAAATGGTCAAATCACCAACGAAAAGGTTGTGGCCAATTGGTCTGATCTTAACCCTCTTACCCTTTCAGAAAAATTACTGACAAAACTTTTTAGCTTCAGCCGTATCACTCATACCAGGGGGCATAATACAGAGCTATAACAAATGCAACTGGAAGTAGGTTTGGTAATGTTTTGAAGGGACAACAGTCAACCTTCGAGCTGTTTGCCTCGGCCTCATCCACCGTCCTCAGTGTATATATTATGTAGAGTGGAACTGCCAGTTTCACAAATTCGTGCCCGACAATTCCAAATAAAATTTTTAATTCTTTCTACCCATTCAGTTTTTTTATCCGCATTCCATTCACGAAGTGCTTTAAAAAAAGTGTCAAAAGACGCAGAGTGTCACAAATCCCAGACTGGGAGATGTAATAAGTTATGACAGGACAACAATCACGAACAAACAAGTTTAACACTTAACAGAACAATCCATCAGACTCACACATTTATTATTACATACATTATATTATTGGGATTAACTGCCGTACAACGGCCTTATTCTCACACACACTCTCCCTCGGATCCACAACCCGGTAGTTACTCCTAAAGGCACTTCGGCCTCAGCCTCTCCCCTCAGGGTCTTAATAGCACATTAATAATTCACTGGCACCGCAGTCTCTCACCTCACCTTCCTATTGTCATACACCTTAGCACTCCCCTAGCACCTCAGCAGGGCAATAACACATTATCATTTCGATAGCCCCTCAACATGGCAATAGTACATTATTAGTTCCTAGCCCATCAACATGGCAATAGTACATTATCACATTCACGCTCATATCTACGTCCCTGTCCGTGGCCTGACTGCCACGACTTTATGTGCCTCTACTGTCCTGCACTGACAGCCTCACTTCTGGCCTATGTGTGGCCTCCGGCCCTATGCTGGCCTATCACCGTAGGCGGCGCTCTTTGGCCCGACCTCGGCACCTACAAGAATAACATTACATTGGTATAATACCCTACCATTTCTATTCACTCCACCTCTCCTTACAACCCATGAAGCGTACACACACTAGTTCACCTTTCACTCACCACACATCTTACGGTAACACACCTCCATCGGAGTACACACTACTCACTCGCGCTACAAATCCATGAACTCACTTTTATCTATCGCTCATGGCACACATTGCTATATCCAATATCAAGGACTTCCACATTCCTCACATATATTTATTTACATCATGGTAATAGACGAATATAATATAATACATCAATCATAATTATCAATCAACGTTCTACCTACCAGTCATCACTGGAAAAACTCTCTCACTGGTCTCTCGACTGCTCCCCTTATGTCCGCCCGCTGGGCTCTTACTAGCGTCCGTTCAGTAGGACCTTCTAACTTGCAGTGCTAGTAATACAGCGCTTTCGCCTCATTCAGACCCCCACCACTCATAACATGCATGCTTTCCTTACTTGTCTTCGTGCGTTAATTTTACTCTCTTCCTTTCACGTCTTTCCCTACCTGTCTGCCGTGAGCCCTTCTTACTCTACACCCGCTCTGTAGCAATCCCCTTAATTGCACTCACTCCACTCGTGACACAGAGACAGTTTAATTTGGGGTGCGCCAAGTGTATTCAAACAATTTAGCTTAAGTAGTGAGTAAAATAAAGTTGAATTATGTAGTTTTCCAATAATTCCACATTGGTTTGTATGCCGCCCAGTCAGTTGACAGTAACTGATGATCCGGGAGTCAATTCGGAAAGGGCACTCGGATTCGAAGGGGGGGGAAAAATCAGTGTAGCATAATGACAGTTATTATTGAAACGATGTCGTGATTTTGTAACATAAAAGAACGAAAGATTTCCTCCACATGTTCAGTCATTTAGTCGGCCCTGAGTCCTGAGTTAATTATGCAGGAGCTCTGTAACTGTATAGAATGAGCTAGATTAGCGCCGAGAGATTACATTAAAATCACGTTTTAGTTTTTGTGTAGAGTAGCAAGTGAAGTGGCTTTTTTCTTTTACCTTTCTTGTTTGACGCTCCCCCTCCCTTTCCCCTTTTCTCAAATTAAAAAAATTATATTGAACTGGTACGATTCAAAAGAGATGGTCTCTACTGAGTGGTAATTAGGACCACTTGATCAGCCAAGCAAAATTTGCCATTGATGTTTTCTTTGTGAATTTTCACGGAGTCGGTTGAACAATGCCGTAACAGCCAGCCATTCAAAGATTGGGAGGATGGGATTTTTAATTTTTTTTTTCGTTCCAAGCACGAATATTTTAAGAGCATGACGATGATTTTCTCCTACCCGAAAGAGCCATTTGCAGTCTTTGCGGTGTTCCAGTGGGACTGATTTTCAGACACTGGAAAAAGACAAAAAAAACACTACCAGACCTGAAAACATGCAGTCATCTATTGTGGTCTTGGGTGGGAAACAAGTTTTACGGTCTAAGGAGTGAGCTGTTGGGTGTTCAGTTCTTTTCACATTTCCCCCGCCGGTCTGTAGTCCTAACGTGGACGACGGAAGACTTGGTGTGGGGTCTTGTTTCTGCTATCCTTCTCCTCTCTCTTTGCTGACGTCCTTTTCCATTTCAACCCCTCTGCACCCCCTCACCCAGACCCACCCACCCCACTAACTCCAATCGGGTGTGAACCGGCGAAGAAACCCATAATCCAGCGTAGGGAAGAGTTCAACACCAAGTAACAGAGCCAATATCAAACGGTCACCTCCAAATTCTGTGAAACACTATGAATGGTGTTAGCACACATACGAACAACCACTTGAATAAACCCCAAACATGTGAAAATTCAATTTCACAATTCTTCGGAGAAAGGAATAAGCCAGAATTTTTCACATATTGAGAAGGAACGCTGTCATCCAGTGAAATTTGCCACTTTTATGCGGATGGAGTGGATAGTTGGTGAATTTACATCCTATTATGTAAAATACATGATGTAAAACCATACAAGAAATGATTTACCGATCAGTTGCGACCCTCCGACTAAAGCAGAGATTAATGATGCCATAAAGCAGTTAAATCGAGGCAAGGCAGCTGGACCAGACCAGATCCCACCAGAGGCGCTGAAGGCAGATGCTGCTGGGGCTGCAGAGGATCTGCACTCACTATTCTCGAGGATTTGGATCGGAGGCAAGTTTCCAAAGGACTGGAAGGAAGGACACCTCGTGAAGCTTCCAAAAAAAGGGGACCTCAGCAATTGTAGTAACTACAGAGGAATCACACTTCTCTCCATCCCAGGAAAGGTTTTCAATCGGATTATTCTCAAGCGAATACAGAATGCAACAGACCCAAAACTTCGTGAGGAGCAAGCTGGTTTCAGGAGTAATCGATCAACCACCGACCAGATCGCCACGCTGAGAATTATAGTAGAGCAGTCGCTAGAGTGGAACTCCCAACTGATAGTGAACTTCCTTGACTACGAGAAGGCCTTTGATAGCATCGATAGAGAAACGCTGTGGAGAATATTGAGACATTATGGAATCCCAGAGAAGATGGTGAATCTTATCAAGAGCATGTATGAGGGGACAAGTTGCAGAGTCGTACACGATGGTGAGCTTACTGACAGCTTTGATATCAAGACTGGTGTTAGGCAGGGTTGTTTGCTGTCCCCATTTCTGTTTATTCTGGTGATTGATTGGCTTATGAAAGAAACCACCAATGGAGGAAGAAATGGCATACAATGGACCCCATGGACACAGCTGGACGATCTAGATTTTGCAGATGACTTGGCACTATTGTCGCACACACACGACCAGATGCAAGCAAAGACTACAGCCCTAAACAAAATTTCAGAATCTATTGGATTGAGGATACATCCTGCGAAGTCGAAGGTCCTAAAAATTGTTGCACCCCCAAGCGAACAAGTCAAAGTAGGAGATCAACCACTGGAAGATGTAGAGTCCTTCTGCTATCTTGGTAGTATCATTGACAATAAGGGAGGAACAGAGGCAGAAGTCAAAGCACGAATTGGAAAGGCACAGGCAGCTTTCACGTCCTTAAGCAAGATTTGGAGAACCAAGGATATATCTCTAAAAACAAAGCTGAGGATATTCAACTCGAACGTGAAGTCAGTCCTGTTGTATGGATGTGAGACTTGGAATGCCTCCCAGGCCTGCATAAAGAGAATCCAAGTTTTCATCAACAGATGTTTGAGGAAGCTACTTAAGATCAGATGGACAGACAAGGTCAGCAATGAAATTGTTTGGAAAAGAACAAGACAGAGCCCAGTCAGAGAGGAAATTGGTAGGAGGCGATGGAGATGGATCGGCCACACTCTCAGGAGGCCAGGAAACAGCATCGCGAAGAAGGTATTGGATTGGAATCCCCAGGGCAAGAGATCAAGAGGAAGGCCGCGCGGAACGTGGAGAAGAGCCAGAGAAAATGATGTGCAACGAAGCGGAAAGACTTGGAATAATGTAAAGAGGCTGGCCCATGATAGAGAGGGATGGAAAGTGTTTGTTGGTGGCCTATACCCTGATCCAGGGTGAGAAAGGCAATGATGATGAAAACCATAGAGATTTCACATCTTTTACCAAAACAAATTAAGGGCACCTTCGCATTCACACTTGTGTGGACAGACCGGGACTCGAAATCTGTTTCTCTCCCTCATAACACACACACACACACTCACGCACACTCACGCACACACACACACACACACACACACACACACCTTCCCCTTTTCTTGTTAAAGTCAGTCCAGTTTTGTCCTAAAATCGTCTAAAAAGCAAGACAAATGTGAAAAATAACTAGGACGCATTAACTTTCATGTTGTCAGTCGGCTGTTGGAATCTAGTTGAACTAAACAAGTTGTATAGTGTATTCTTAATCTTATACAGAAAGCTATAGCTGAGCGGTGAACTCAATTTAATATTTTCTCTGAGGCCAGTTTTAACGAAGTTCCAACTACCGATTGAACGAACGTGATC
The DNA here is from genome assembly GCA_963931925.1 of Onchidella celtica. Taxonomy (NCBI): domain Eukaryota; kingdom Metazoa; phylum Mollusca; class Gastropoda; order Systellommatophora; family Onchidiidae; genus Onchidella; species Onchidella celtica. Next base: position 26,762,304 of record OZ007568.1, read on the forward strand.
ATTCTGAATCGAGAAACGGGAATGTCTGAGCGTTCATGTCACTGACCTACTCGGAAATCCGATTTCCCCAGCCCTACTTCAGAAGAAACTTTACAGAATACATCAGAACAAATAGGATGTTAATTGCCGCCTGACAGCTTTAAAAGTTGAACATGTCGTAGAAAATAGTTTCACAAGGACATGTTAAATGCAAGAAGAGGCAGGGATTCAATGCAGCTGGATCCCCAAAAAGTGTGTCGTATCGACAATCTGTTCGCGCCCAGACATAGTGATCTAGTTTTTTTGGAAGTGTAGGTTAAATAGAGAGGTTAGCGCTGGAGACCATAGAGGTCTGTATAATGAAATATACCTCTAGATGTCACGGCACGTTATCCACAAATGCCTGTGTGCGCATGATGCGTGGAAGAGGGGGGGGGGGGCGGCCAAGTTGTCTGCCTGAACTAGTGGGAGCCAAGATGTACAGATTGAGGGACAGACCAGGAAGCAGAAGATGCTGGTTCTGGATAGGCTGTCCTGCTAAAGTGCAATCGCACCTTTTTGCACCTATTTATGCTGTATTCACATTTATCGGCCCATTTAAACTGGAACAGCTATCATATTCTGCAGGACACGTACCCTTGATGTGTGTGTCGTGCGCTCATACGGGATTAGGGAATTAGGGAGATTTCTGTATTATTCGAACTTTCATATTTGGAATTGATGCAATCATCCACTTATGAGAACGTCTACTGTCGCGCCGGCGCCGCAAAAACAACTTATCCGTAGATCCACCTGGATACAGAAAGTCATGGCAGAGAAATCCACTACACATGAAAAATGACAATTTTTAATAATCAAGAGATCAAACCGCGTCGCAAAATCATAATTCGGGTTCCGACAATTTTTCAGAAGCAAAATAACCTTTCATTATCGGGCTCGGTTACGATATTAATACAAAAATACACATTATTACCCCGTTTTCAGAATGGAGCCCCTTCTTACAAAGACCTGCGGGCTGTCAAGGCTACAAGATTGCCAAATGCCTCAATTTTTGAAAAAGATCGAGTTACGACAGTGTACGATGCGGCCCTCGACATTATCTGGGGAGTCTGGGACATGTAGATTTCTGTTCATCGTCACATCTATACTCTATTACAAAAATCTTAGCCCATCAAGGTTGATCTTATCCATTACATTAGTTTGTGTCGAACAGTCTGCCGCCACCAGATAAGCAAACAAAACGGCTTTTCCTACTGAACCCTTTTGCATACTGGGAGATATAGTCATACTGAATTCTGAATTCAGATGGGTATCGTCTTGTTCAGGGTGCCCTCCATCATTTGTGGAACTCTTTAATCTGTATTTGTTTTGCCTAACTCTTTAATCCCATTTGGGAAATTTGCCCTTGTGCCATTGCAGCCCAGTTACAACTGGAGCAGGCACGTCGTCGCCACAGTGCAGCGCCGGTCGGCGGGGTTTTTTTTTGGGGGGGGGGATGAGGGAGGAGGGGGAGGGAATGGTAGGAATGAATTTAATTTAATTTTGCCCTGGCAGCGGCCTGTTCGGTCTGCTCTTTTCGATTTCCAACTGCCAAGGTATCTTTAACGTGCGCAACGTGCACACGGGCCCTCCAAATTTTTTCCTCCTTATCCGAGAAGACTAGGTACTCATCTTATCCCCCAATAGGATCAGGAACACAAAAATATGAGAAAAATCCCAAACTTCCAACATGCCGGCACCGGCCGGGTTTTGAACCTGGGGCCCTTGGCATGAGAGGCGAGCACCTTGCCTCTAGACCACCTTGTCCCCCTTGTCCACCAGTGGTCGAAATCACACTCCCGCCCCCATCAACCCCAGCAGAGTCGATAAGACAGTTCATGGGGGATGGGGTTGGTTAATTCTACTAGATATACCACCATTTTAGACATCAAAAACAAAATGATATACCTAGCTGATCTTTATTACTTACAATTACATTATTTGTGCAATACAGCATTAAACCGCTCAGACTGTTATCGCTGGAGTGAAGGCTCTTTAACAGAGCTGACGTTTTCGGAGCCAGTCGTCGTGCAGAGAAACACTAAAATCTGTTCTAGTATTAATTTTATTTCGTTGTTGTTGTCGACAGTAATATTGATAGGTTGTTTAAAAAGAAAAACGTGCTTATGTGGAGCCTGTGTGTGCATTTCAGTGTTAGCAAATCTTATTAAAATCATTCCAAGCTTTTTGTAAACTTATTCTTTTTGTTATATTTTATTTGACATAAGTTAAATTCTATAAGACGGCAACCATAATAAAATCTGATTCTCTCCCTCTCCCCCCCCCCCCCCCTTCACAAACTGTTGTTCCTTAATTTGCTAAGACGCACCCACTCCTAAGTTTGCCAAGAACGCTCACTAATGTACATATTTTTTTCCCTTTTTTTTTTTGGCACAAAAATAAAATGGATACCCAAGAGTAATTACTGACTTGTGGTTGCTTCATCCACTATCTTCATTCGGTAGCTTAAAAATCTCAGCTTGCTCCCGATTTTTTTACAGCACGCAGAAATCGAGTCATTTGAAACTAAACTTTCCAATGTGATGGTTGGTCGCATTTAATACCTTATATCAATAATATAATATCGTTATCGCATCATTGGCAAAATGTATAGGACATCTCTAGATGTTATTTTGCTTGCCGAGACGGGTAACATATGGTTGTAATCTTGTTGCTGCGAGTTGGATTCTTAGGTCCAGTAAAATCCACTAAAGTCATCCTTCGTCAGTTATAAAATAATTATACATCATATATATTTTATAGATATAAAAAAACATCGGACATTTACGTATAACACGTATAAAAACGTACATAAAGAATCAGTTATAAGGGGTACGTCATACCTCGACCGTCCATGAATGCCACATGAAACGAGCGTGCAATATTAATTTCGAGCGCATAAAAAGCAGTATCCAAAACGGCCAGTACCCATATAATTTACTAATTTTTTAATTTTTTTTTTGTAAGTAAAACAGCTTACGGTGAGTGATTTGGGAAATAGAATAATATTTCTTTGCTTAACTGTCGTCTCTTGAGATGCCACTATAATAATTTCAACTTCAGCAGGATTCTGTAATTACGAGTCTTCTGAAAGATGAAACATTTACATAAACTAGGCACAGGGAAGAACAAAACAAAAACAAAAAGAGACGCACATTCTTGCAAGGAGGATGGTTACATGGCAGTGGACTGCAGGAAATAGCTGACCGAGACTGTGTTCAGGCATTTTAAACATGATTATTGGATCTGTAATTACATTGTCGAGGCTAAGTAAAAAGCTTATTGGATGTTTAGAATTATCAGACTGTGTGCACAACTACTGCTTGAAAACTGGATATTGTTTGTTCAAAATTCATTTATAGTCGGTGGTCTGCGATAAATTCAGTATGCGACAAATGTTAAGATTAAGTGTCCAAATAAACTATCTACTGGACAAAATACAAGTGTGACCTTTGGGAACGATTCGATTCCCACTTCTCCCATCGATCCCCGGGCTAATTCCAAACCGTTCTTGGGCATTGGGCATGTCTCCCTTTCATTAGCAAACTTGTACTTTCTTTACATAGAATAATTATGCACATTTGACAAAATGATGTAAACGATCAGACATTGAAATTCATGAACTAGGTCACTATCATACCTAGACATTGCTAAGATAATTATACGTTCCATCACCATCAGTTAGCTTTCAAATGTCAGTCATTTTGCTGGTAAAAAAAAAACAACCGAACATACACATTTTGACAAAAGTACAAAATTTGCAGTGTACCCAAGATGGTTACATTACTAAAAAAAAAATCGTTTCTGAGGAAAACAAGTCTAGACTCGGAGTGATCAAAGGGAATCTAAATTCGAAACCAAAGCTTCTTTGCGCTTTTTGGTGTTTAAAAGTATTAAAGGCGATTCCTTATTCTTCATCATTACTGTTAATAGATTTTTAGATGTTATAGAAAAGTTTTCAAAAAGCTGTAGCACTAAATGGAACTGGAAATGTAATTAGGAAGAAATATTTTTTTTGGATACGACGGCATTATTTGGGTATTTTAGGATGTGAAGATGTTTATGAGAATCTAAAGATTTTTTTAAATTACTGTGTATTAACACTAGAGATCTTGGTCGATCCATCTGAAAGAAGTTTCATCCCTCCGTCAAATCCACTCTCTCCCATGCCTGTGAGTGTTCTCACAAAACATCCGTGCTCGCCCGTCATCCAACTTCACTGTCCATCCGTCATTTCAGTTCTATCGTTGCACTAAAACACCTTCTGACGGCATCCGAGAAGTTTTTGGTTACTGTGACGTCAACAAATCTGTCATCTGAGGTAAGTTTATTGGACGCTACGAAGCACTCCTTGAGAACATGGTTTGTGTGTTGTTTTTTTCGGTTTCTTAGTTCAGCCACACCCATAACACACAAACAAAAGACTGGAACTTTTGTTTTGGTGTGTGTCCATTTATTACCAAGACACAAACACATACGGTTGCTCAGTATGGACACGTTCGTTCACGAACGTGCGTGGGTAATGCGGGTGGACGGACGCGGATATATTGTGAAAAGGCGGTTAGACTGACTGCATTTGGGGTTTGCTTAAAACACGCATGCACGCGCACACACACACACACACAGAGAAAAATAACCAATATTGTAGCAGACGAAAGGTGGGAAACTGTCTCACTGATGTGAGGTGTGTTATTGTGGAAGGAGAAAGGGGTGGGGGAGTTAAAACATTTTGTGGGAGGAGACATGAAAGGGAATACTGGGTCATTCAGTGATGTTCTGAAAGAACTTGTGCCATTCTGTTGTGCAATATCAAAAATGGCAGTCACAAAATATTGCATTTTCTGGCGCATGCATTCCGGGGCTCCGTCATTCACATGCAATATTGCCTTCACTTAATAACGACGTGGATTCTTGTCAGGAGAAAAGGGACGCGTTTCCGTCGAGGGGTGACTCAGAGGACTTATAACATCCTACCTCCCCTGGACCCATAACCACGGTCTCCCCACTTTTCTAAATTAATGGAAATCCACCAGTCTCCTACTTCACATCGTTTGTCCAATACAGATTGAACGAAGCAAAATGTATCCCATTCTTTACGATCTCCCTTCATTCACTTTGTCTGCCAAAAAAGATATATCTTCATTGTGTCCAATCTGTTCCTGTCGGTATGGATTTATTTTTTTTTGCTCCTTCCGATTTTCCTGTGTCAAAGTTACAGGTTTGTCTTTCGATGAGTGTGTAGACACAGAGATGAATATGCATCGCAATACTTGTTTATCGTGACCGGGAGAACCAGTCTGAAAGTTGTAGCAGTGCTTTATCGATCACATTAACTGGAGGTGAGCGTATTGTATACTTGTATACAACATTATTGCATCTCCTTTGAACATAATTGATATATCTGTGCACAAATTTTTTTCTGACCTAATGACATGGTCTTGGAAAATAATCCCAATTTGACAATCTGTCCAACTGAAAGTACGAAAGATATAACCACAGAGGGAAGATTTTGGACATCTTTGACCAGCAGCAATTTCTGTACTTGAACTAAAAAGCCATTATCGTTGTTTTTTGTTTTTTGGAAAGCCATTTTTGCCCCGCTTGTTTTTGGTTAGTTTTATCGATGCAATTCAATTCCCCTAAAAAATAAAATCATGCGATGTCAAAAACTAGCTCAGACAGGCCTGAACTACAAAACCCAGAGGTTTCAGATTTTCATGTTTTGACATTTTGTACTCTTGAATGATACTTAGATCATGCTAAATGCGAGATCTACACTGTTGCCGAAGAGCACACTCTACGTGCCTCACTTATATTTATTTCCTGATGGATATCTACGTAAATTGATGATTGACACTGTAGCATCTGCAAGCTACCCCTTTCCCTCCCGTTTTGCTTGTCATACTGGTGACTAAGTATGTGTTCACTTTCCTTTTATTGTTGGCATTCGCCCAGCGTGTACTCAGTGACCTTTCTTGTGAGTAGTTTTTTTCCTAGCTCGGTTGTGGTTGGGTGATTTGACCCTTTTCGTAAATATTAGTATGTCCGTGAACATTGGATAAAGTCGTAGATGTAGATGTTTACGCCAGATTTGACCTTGAGTGATGTAATCTGTTGACCTATTGATACGTGATTGGTTAGTTCGTGTGTTTCGGGCGAGGGCAGAGGTTAGATTAATTTCGGGAGCTTTCTGTAGAAATATCTATATATATATATCTATATATATATATAGACCCATGTAAGTGGTTGGTGGGTGAGTGAGTTTCCAGCACTTGTGCGTTTCCTCGTGTGGCACAGAATATTTTGTTGGTGTTCTCTGGTGCCTTCCTAGTGTTTTATTGTTCAGTATACAGTTATTAAACTTTAGTATTATTTAATCGATCGTCGGATCTCGTGTTTATTTTTCTACAGCTGTAATAGTTTCGTTTTCTAAAGGGCTCTAGTTAGATCAACTAGTGCTACAATCAACCTCAGCTGTTACATACACGCAGACTGATCGGCACAATAGTTTGCACGCTCTATGTAGAGTGGCGTAACTTAAAAACTTGCTCTATCCGTGTCAAGACAGCAATATCAACCTCCCCACTGGCATACTACGAAAACACAAGATTTATAGGTCCAATAGTGTTAAATTGGGTACAGAGATGTTTATATTGTATCAGAGAAATTTCTTACTCAGCTAGTAGGCCCTATGGTTGAAAATAAGCTCAAAGCTAGTGTATAGTGACATATCTCTTAAGCTTCCATTTCTTTGCGCTGCGTCTGTTTTTTTTATCTCCTAGCCGTTGCCTCTCCAGCAGTCGAGGCCATGACAAAATTTGTCGAAGGCCATGACTGACATGGCCCACCGAGTATAGACCAGCACTTGTCACCGCTGATGACCTGTGCAGATCACTGATGTAAGAGACCCACGGCAACAAGAGAGAGAGATCTGTGAGGCTGCAGGAAGAACCACTGGTAATTTTCCTTTATCTGGAAGCGACCATTTGGGAATCCTAATTCCACGTCCTCACTATTTATTTCGAACCTTAAGTAATTATGTCCGGAGAATGAGTTCGGGCACCCTTTAAAGAATTCAGTTTACTGGTAAATGAAATAATTTCACGCTTCAATACTCTTTTAACAGCATGTTCTGCGCGTACGTAGACAATTTATTGGTAAGACTTTGCTTGTTTCGGGGGACCTGGCCTGCCTGTGGGGCCTGTGATCCACGTGTAAAGTACGTCAAGAATCTGCCATTTTTAGGAGATTGGGAATATGCGTGGAAAACGGATCTTGTGATTGAATGTATTTAACACGAATCCTAAGCCTAATCATACGCAAACCCTCATCTGAATGTAGCCTACTATTTTGCGTGGATGCCTACTATCCTTTGCAGGGATGTGTAAGCTATAATTATGTGTCTGACCCAACATGCAATAACTTTGATTGTCTTGTTTTGTAGTTAAATGGAAACAGTCACAGATCTGTCAGATTAAAAAGATGACTTTGACAGTCAGAACAAACCAGAATACATTGAGTTAAATTGGCAAAATAACATTGATTTTCACTGTCATAATGGGGTTTCTTTTTGCTGTCAAGGTCATAAATAACTTGTAAGGAACATTTTTGTCTGGTGGGAGCGATCTGACCTATTCTGTGCGACATATGACAATCTGTGGTGGGTTTTGAAATGGAAGCCTTAAAGCAATAAGAATCTCATACAATACAAGACTGCCGACAAAGCCATAAATATAAACGTCTCAGGAAACCCATTTCACTAGCGTGAGCTGCTCACTAATAATAACAGAAAGCCTGTGAATAATTTATAAGTAATATTGAGAAGATCGAATGAATCACCTTTACAAGGCAAAGCTTATGAAAGGGAATGTGCTTGACATATGTTGTTTTTTTCTAAAGGAAGTTGGGAACAGCATTTTTTTTCTACATTATTCTGATAAAAGTGGGCGGTGAAATAACTGAAGTCACACAATCAGGATGCCTTGTAAAAATTACTACAATTAAGTTGGCAACAGCTGCCACATTCATTTTTTCAAACATATCTGCATTTGCTTAATTACCTGTGAGAAAGAACGTTTTGAAACGCTTAAGTAATGGGACTTCAAAAAAGTTTATAAACGGCTTCATTCAAACAAATAGTATCAGTGTGGTGATTAATTTAGCTGCAGTAAAAGTGAACGAGCGAACATTCATCATTATACACACATGTATCTACAGCACTTTGCCTGGTCCAATGTCCTCCGTGAGCTTCTGCAAGGCGCTCGGTGCGAAGCCGCGCGTGTGTGGGACTCGCAAGACCGCACGGATCAGCAGGCCAAGGGGGGATAGGTGGCCAGGCCGGTTGGCGAAGGCGAGACGGAGGGCTAGCGGGTACAGCGTGGGAAGAGAAAGAAAAAGCGAAATATTAGCGTTATCATCTCTGCTCAACTAACTTCTGTTTTAGGTTTCTGTGAACTCTGAAAAACTATTGCCCGAGTTTGTCAATTATACTTTTCTTGGGAGGTTTCAGAGAGATTATACGACTGTGTGATTTCATGACTGCACCTGAAAAAGTAAGCGTTTTTTTTTTTAAACCATGAAATTAACATATGCAAAACTTTATAATTTTAACAATCGACATAAAAAGTTTTAGAAATCGGAAGAATGGCAGATAAGTTTCATCATATGCTTTAAAAAAGCGATATATTTATCAGTTTTGTTTCATAATGAACTGTCATATAGGTGAACAAAACCTTGAAAGATTAAGTTTTTCCCTTATTGTTTCAATTAATACTGTGATTGGGTTTTGCTTGGAAATTAGATAGTTGAAGTAGATTTTGCTCCAAAGCATTTTGTAACATTTAGAAAAACTGGTGTTTGTGCCATTTGGTCACGAGATGCTAAGTTTTATATTTTGCGGTAATTTAAATGACTTCAAAATCATAGCATTCTGGGGAAACTCTGAGGACATTACGAGCCCTTTTACTGACTGTTCCAGAAACACACAAACCTGTAGTATCGTGCTGAGGGGATGTGTGTAAGTAATATCGTGCTGAGGGGATGTGTGTAAGTAATATCGTGCTGAGGGGATGTGTGTAAGTAATATCGTGCTGAGGGGATGTGTGTAGTATCGTGCTGAGGGGGTGTGTGAATTATTAAAATAATAACTTTAAGAATAGTCTGTAGATAAATGAAGGGAGTAAAAGATGCGAAAATTAGTAACAAAAACAAAAACAGGATTGGAAGGTTTTAAGATCCGAACGAAAGATGAGTGACATGAAATTGAAAATAGGTATTTTGGTTTATTTTGTTTGTTTCAAAACCATTTTGCACTCTTTTAGTTTTCTGACTCTTTATTGCAATATCTCATCTATGAATGACCACCATATTATATGAGTGAGTGGATCTGACGAAATCGGGCTAAAGATGAAAGACATCAACTTCCTCAGAAAAAACCCTAGCAAAGGGAGAGAGTTTTCTATGGAAATTGAACATTTTTCTTGAAATATGTCTTAGAAATACTTTATTTTGATCTTTTTGTTATAAAACGTTCTTTAGCCAAGTTTTGTCACATCCACAGATATTATAGGGTTTTATACTAATTAATTTGATTACCAATCCCAAACAAAGTCCCGGTTTTTCTGTTTGTCAGTTTTTTAACTTTTTGTCAGAGCTCACCAACCACAGTTCACCCATTGATATACTAAGCTTTGAACTCGTTGAGTTCAGCTGTTCCTGTCCACCGTAGTAAACCCAGCTCTCGTTTCATGCTAAGCCTCTTATTTCTGCCGTAAAAATAGTGTTTGTTTCAATACGAAAGTTTGTAAGAAGGTAATTTTCCAAGAAAATCTGTTATCCGGGTCATCTTATCTTGAGAACTGTTCTTTTAATGCATTATGTAGCTTTAAACTGTTTTCTTTTGTCAATGTCAGAACTACTGCTATTTTTTTTTTTAATGTTATGTTTTAGTTCAAGTAATCATCTCCCTCTCCCCTCCCCCTCGAAAAAAAATATAAAAATTAATCAATTCGACGTTTACATTACGTCATAATTTGCGAGGTTTAATTTTGTTCCAAGTGCCACTGGTAGCTAACTAGCAAAGAAATGCAAAGTCTGTGCATTGTCGATGGTCGGCGGCCAACATTGTATACCTTTCAACATCTTGACTACTCACTCTTTTCACCTTTTGTCTTTCACCCATCTTTGCACCCATCAAGTTTAGACACACGTGGAACAACAGCAATAAAAAAAAGTAACTGTGAATCATAATTTTAAGGTCGCTTTACGTTCCCTGCCATTGTTTCGATAACGTGGAAGCCGGCCCTTTGACCCATTATCAAGTTAGAAGACAGAAAGTTCTATACACGATAACGAGAACTCACGAGCAGAACAATTATTAATGAGGTTAATATCCTGACTATTAAATGCTCAATGTGTGACTAACGTCTATTTTCAGATACCTGAAAGGCTAACATTTTCTGTTCTCGGCATTAAATTTAGACGTATTACGGACACTAAATGAATAAAAACCTAAGCACATGTCACAATAGGGCCTACTTGAAGTTTTAACCTCTGAGATGTTACAGACTTTAAGTTCAGTAAGTATGCAAAGTTTTTATTGTTGTTATTGTTTCTTATGAAGAACTTCGAAAGGTACAAGTTTTCTGAACATTATGTTCACAGCTGAAAGTCTGTAACCATGTTTTATAATTATATTCAACCACATGTGTTTATCAGATTAAACATTGCAACATGACAAAGATCGGATTACTGTGATGCCGAAGATAAAGGATTCCCTCAGGTGAAATACATTTAAGTTATATCAGTTTATGACTCACACTGTTGCAGTTTTTTCATTCAGTTTTGCTCTCCATCTAATATAGGAGCTCTCAATTCAGGGACCAAACCCTGCGTCTTATTCACAATGTTCTAAATCCACTACAGTGTTTTTTGCATGGTGGGCCTTGATGCAAAATTTGATAAAATTTGGCTTTCTAAAGACTTCCAGCAAACTGCCCACCGTTTTTATCGACACAGTATGTAAAAAGCGCCACATTTCAGATGAGTTTTTTTCAATAGCTCACTATGTAAAAATACTAATTATATCTACAATTAGGTTATTTTCACCGATTGTCGCTGCGTAAGACAATATCCAGTTACTATAGCCGCAGATATTCGAAACGTTCATGTTGTATAAACCAAAATATTGTTTCGATCAAATTTACTGATTTATTATGCACACCGGTTCTGCACAGATTAGTGCCAGCCGGGCTTTATGAGCTGATGTTGCTGGAACGCCATGGTTTTGATGACGATACTTAGGTATGTGTTCGCAAAAGGTTTAAAAAGGTGCAAAAGTATGAATCAGTAAGCAGGGTGCATTCCGAATGACATTGGTGTCTAGAGAAGGGAAACGGCAGTGGAAAGAGAGAGGGAAGAGAGAACAATTATATCACTGTGTTCCTTACAGCCCAAACCACATTGCCATGTACAATCCAGATTCGCTCGAAAGAACATAATAAACTTAACCAGCGTGATAATAGACTTGTAATACCAAGGTACCACACAAGAATAACTTCATTTTGGCAACAGAAAAAGAGGTATTTGCGGAACCTACTGTAGTAATAAAAAGCAAGACAATATGGGATGTAAAGATGCGAGGTTTCTAGCGCTAGGACGTTCTTCAGGCTAAAAAATTGAAATAGAACTTGAAAAAAAAAGACTGAATGAAGACTAATTAGCTTTCCCTGAGTACTTCGAGTACCGCAGTCTGACGAGTTCGTTGACACGAAAATAAAGGAGTCTGTGCGATGACGCAATGTTCATCATTGGATACTACAATGGCATTTTGACTCTGGTATTGAAAGGAACGTTAATTACTCTAGTGAAACAGGAAGCACGTAGTATTAGCCAGATTCCAGCCAGTTAATGTGTCGGCTCAATGCACTTGCCATGATGTCTTAAAAACGAACTGCCTTAAGCGTGGATTTTAATTCCAAGAAAACATGGGCAGAAAACGTTTTGGTTCTTGAATCAAACAATAATATTCTCAGCGCTATCGATTGCTTGCAAAGACCTGTAAGCGTGTCCAGACTTCATTCGGTGTTGAAGATAAGATTTATTTACACCCACGGGATCATTATATGCACGAGACTGATAAAGTATCCAAGCACTCACGAAGTGGCATGCAATTTTATTAACCTGTCATAAAACTGAACATAAAGTCTTTGAGACATCTCATGACCTTATGTTTAAAGATTGCTAGCAATCAAAATTTTCACCCAGAACGAAAAAAGACATTTTGCGGGAAAATTTCCGTGTATTTTTTAGAAAAAGGGAAACCAATTTCGATTGTTCTGCAATTCCTAGTTAGGATTCCTTTTATTGGTAAAGCGTGTTAGCATTACACGCCTGGCTGTCAGATTGGGCTTTACACGCAGTCTCGGTCTGTTTTTAAAATTTTTCTCTTAAGATTTTTTTTCCTTCTGAACTGCTTAGCAACGCTGTGTAAAGCAGGCCATGATTAGATCCCAGTAGCATGAGGTGAGAGAATTATCATTTGAAGTAACAAAAGGAATAGCCGAGTGCTAGAGCTGAGCTCACACCTGCCTTGCGGTTTTTGTTTGATTTTGTTATGTTTTTGGAAGAGAAGCGGGAATGAAGGTTAACAGTGTAAAAGTTTTGAATCCCCGTATAGGTTTTATTTTGAAATACTTGTCAACCATGAAATCGGCGAGATTTTTGTATTTACACAAGCGATAACGGGTGGACCGAATCAAACCTGTTAAAATGCAATTATATAATACGAATTGAGCCGAGGACGTCAGATTGTAAGCACAGATGTTTCAAGATGACGAATGTTTACCCTGCTGTGACAAATGAATTGTAACCTGCCTCTATACAAGAGCGTTATCAAATAGCATGTTCCCATTCTACAAGCCCTTGAAAATGAAGGAAAGCGTATAGAACACGTATAGTTACAGTACTGCAAGTCTATTCGTGGACGAATTGCGCCTGGGGATCTTTACCGTCTCTCAATGCTGTAGTGTTGTAGTTCGTGCCAGTTCAGAGTCAAGACAAGGACGATGACATGACCCTCTCAGAGATGGTCTAAAGCCATTGGTTCTCAACTCTTTTCAGGCAATCACACCAGTAAGCTCCAAATTGTCTTTCATCCTTACCCCCCCCCCCCTCCCTTCCATAAAATCTCAAAACCCAACAGATACAGTTCACAAGGAGACAAGACTACACAACTTACAATGGTGAGTTTTCAAAGTCTTACTAGTGACAGTAGGCGTGTTGATTCATCATAAAACAGGAAGCATCCTTTATCAAATGAGCGTAAACAAATGGGCCTTTTCTGTTCATAAAATCTATCTGCGGGTGTTGTTGAACAAGTGAAATGGCTGCTCTGTATTTATCCCCAAACCATCTTCCATTCATGTTTTCACCCCCCCCCCCTTCATCGTTTTGTCCCCTTGACTCTCTCTTTTCACCCCCTCCCCCCTCTCCCAATTCAAAATCGCCTCCTCCAGGGGACGGCCGCATCACCCACGTTGAGAACCACCGGACTGAACGTTGTTTTTGTCACGTATATTTCAAAAGATACTGGAGGGATTTAGCCCGTCTGGTGGTCGAAAACTTCGTTACTTAGTATCACTATCAGGCTTGGTCAGAACTTTCAAGGTCTTTCTCTTTTGTTCTCGGTCGTCTCTTTTGTTTTCATGTTTTCTTCTATTCCACCACCGAACATGAGTGGAAGCATATTATGTGATAAAATGCAGCGCAAACATGATCCAGGGTATAAACAAGCCAGTTTCCGTCAGAGAGGCAGGGAGATTGCGGTTTGCCAGCTCTTGTTGAAGGCAGAAAAAAGGATTATTTGCATGTGAAACTGAAACCTTACAGTTGGAGATATTGGTAAGCAAGTCGTTTCAAGCAAGTGATTTTAGAAAACAGTTAAAGATTTAACGTTTATTAATGAATCGTCTTCCTCGCTCGCTCTTCCTCTTTCTCAAGCCAAGGTGGATAGGTATTCGCACTGAACATCCCCGTGTCCTGGTTACATGGACATCGAAACAAAGGTTGTTGTTGTTTTTTACCACTGTGGTTGAAGCAGGTAAGGAAAATCTAAAGAAAAAGGTATCTGTCCCAAAGAGAATAAAGTTTGGAACTGAAACAAAACGGAAACGATTATATAAATTAATATAATAATTATGTAAAACAATACTCGTTCTCTTCTTATGACAAGTTGTATAGGGCCAAAGGTACTAGACTGATAAGATGGGACAGCTCGGGGTTTTTGCGTGCACGGGCTTCGCAGTGCCACCTAGTTGCCAAAGCGTGAAAGATGTAAACGGCTTTTCTTTTTACAAAGCTGAATAGAGAAAATGCTGAGTTTTGTTCCTGTTGAGCTGTCGCCCTAGATCTTTCTGGAAGTCGCTTACTTCGTGATTATAAAGTAATTCATTGTAGGAAGTCTCTGGCTGTTGTTACCACGGACAGGAAAAAGAACACGAGGGCGAACCAGGAAAAAAATGGCAGGACAACATGGATGAGGAAGACGTAGACAGAACGGAATGGAAGTTATTGCCGGAGGGCCACATCATGCAGTGGATGGACAATGCCAAGGTGATCCAAAATAAATATCCAGCCGTTCATTAGCCTTTACGTTTTTAGGATCGCTTACAAAAGTGTGTTATCCGTCCACAACAGATAGCCCACCCGACTTCGTAAAATTGTCATTTTTTAACTTTCCGCACAAAGCAGATGGGTATAGGCGCGATGGACAACGTATAACCAAATCTTATTTTCATCCAGTATGTCGTTTTGGTATTGTCATAATGCACCTCTCGGAATGGCTATGCATATGTCAGTTGACGAAGAAAGTCACACAAATAATAACGTCAACAACTAAAGATTACGATGGCGACAGTTGCGGCATGAAAGTAGTAGCAACAGCCGTTTCCAAGAGCGGGATGAGATGTTGCCATCATTTTCTGTCTAAAGCGAGGCAACGTAACGAGCTGGGGCCTTCTAGACAATAAGTGGCAATAGCTAATTGACAAAGTAATATTGGAGTGATTGCTGTTAGGAGACCGTAGTCTAATTACAAAGCCGTTATAGAGATCATAGTGAGTAGTGTTCACTGCTCGTCTACAGTTTACCCTGTAACATGCCACGGTCCCCTAAACAGCCAAGTTGGCAGTTTGTGTCGGACCCATATTTTCACTTCAAAGCCGTTTTTCTCAAAATCAGCTCTGCCGAATTATGCCGGGTTTTCCCATGCACACTCACAAATGTGCATGCATGAATTTGGTATCTTGAGATGCCACTGGCAATTGTGTCTAGATATCCCACTGGCAACTGTTTCTAGAGACCCCACTGGCAATTGTCTCAGCTGAACAGGCGCGGATGCACGGTTAGTGACAGATTAGAACAGAGAGAGAGCAAAACCATATTTCCCAGCAATCTAAATTCAAATACTTTTATAAAAATGAGTTCTAAATGAATCTCTTGAGCACCTACGAATCGGCTAAAGAATTTATATTGTCGTTTGGGTGTGCAAACTCTTGCGTAGAAAACATTACTTAAAATCGAATTACAATCGTGAAATCGAATGTGGACTGATTTGCTGATCTGGCAATTTTTATTTTATTTTATTTTATTTGTTGTTTGTTTTTGTGCTGCTTAAATATTGAATGAAATTATGGATCCGTTGCATGGGTATTTTCTTTGAATAAACATGGCCACTCGGAGAAGATGAATGAGGAAATAAGACCACCTGTCAGTTCCGGGCGTTCATGCTGCGACAGACTGCATGGACTGAATTCCAAAGAATTCCTCTTACTGTGCGACCTCTAGTGCCAGAATGAGTCATCGCCCCTTTTCTGTAACTTTTCCTGTTTAGCTCCCTCCCCTTTTATTTTTTCCCCTGAGTCAAGTCCGCAATAATCTTCAGAGTGTTTATCCACAGAAGCGGGTGCAATCACAACCCCATTACGTTAGATTAAGCAATTACAGTTGAGTAAATTTATATTCAGTATTCAAACTTAAATTCCAAGAGAAAGTCCAGATCCAAACCTGACATTCACTAACATTAACAACGAATTTGTCATATGTTTTTCGTCTTTCAGTCCTGATGAAATACTTGCAGGCCAAGGGAAATTCATGAAACTGTTGTATTATTTATTCTTCCACAACACATTAATCTTGCACTACCGGGAGTTTAGGCTGCAAAGTGGCAGTTGTCGTGCCGATGCGCCGTAAAACTCAAATTCGAACGAGCTTCTAATTGTAGTACAGAAATGGAAAGCATGTTGTACGAGTCCTGGGACATGTGTGTGTGCGTATTTTGGGAGGGGCCGCACCCCGCTCATTAATTACTGACGCGGAGAATATTAAAACTACCATGGGGTCGGGGCTGATGCATACAATTTTAGAATTTTGGTTATTACACTGTGTTAAGTGAAAGTCTAATATTTCAGATCTCTGTTGTTGTTGTTGTTCCTTGAAAAAGGCTGTTGCCGAAATATCGGCCATTTTCTGTCCCTTCTAGTTTGCGTTTCATTGTATCGTTTGGGTATTATTTCTTACCCGGCGGCTTTGCTACATACAACTTTTCCTTTTGCCAAGTTTTGACGATATTTCAGATCAGCCTACATTCCAAATATTCCATAAATTATGCCGCCATCTTTTTTTCTCCCGCTTAGTGGGACCCTCGATAAGCAACGATGCTTGTGCGAAATGCCGTTTAAAAAATAAGTATATATTTTTTAGCCATGGTTTAAAAATACGCTGTCTCTATGGAGAAAGCTTTCTGTGATGTTTAAAGTTTTTGCCTTTCGAAACAACATACAATTTGTGAGTTGATAGGAATGACAATTCTATGAAAAAACTATAACCGACTGAGTGGGGGGGCATCAGAAAACGGTCGTCGGAAAAAACCCCAAAAAAAGCGGAAAAATAGTCAAATGTAGGGGAAAACTAAAAGAGCAAGCGAGAAAATAAATCCTATAGGGAAAACTGTCGAGCGGAAAAAAAGTCATGTCAGGATGAGCTTAATTAGTCAACTTAACTGATGTCATGAGAAAGGTGTTTATTGTTCGCTGGGTCTTTTTATCTCGGCATATATAGCGACTTAGATTAAATATACAATAATAATTCCTCATACGTGTAATAATAATACGTAACCTCTATACTAACCCCCAAAGTAAAACTAATCCATGCTTTTTTTTTTTCGGATTGCCTTGTTTTTTTACACTTGACATTTTACCGCTTTACTTTTTTTTCCCCTCGACTTTTGCTCCAATGAACTACCGTGAAAATGGGGAAGACGATCCGGTTGCCGAAAAGAAAGCCATTTGCTGTGTTAAAATGAACTGTAATTGTACCAGTCTGTGTTTTGTCTTCGGTATAATTTAGTGTAGTTTTACCCTTCGTTCTTCTGATGAAACCGTAAGATGGATAAAAGACAAGGAGAATTCAATAAGATTTGGAGCAAATGATTTGTATTACCTCTCCCCTGATCTCCTGGTTCCCAGCACGGAAGTAACGTAGACATTTCTATTCCTCTAGTTTATCTGGAAGGATGAGATTTCGAAAGTGTAGCTGAAGGATGGAGAGAGAGAGAGAGGGGGGGGGGGAGAGAACGAGGGAGACATGCGGACGACGGGCGGACAGACACAATTTATTAATGAAACGGAAATTAGCAAATAGGGTTGAGATCGAGAAGAGTAAAGCTGAAGCACAAAGATAAACCACTTAATATTTGTGAATTTATATTCCACTCAGTGCAGTAACCTCATTGGAGAAAATATAATGATAAATTTTAGTTTGCTGTGATTAGTCGAGTTTAAATCTTATTTAATCTGTTATTTATATCATGAAGAAGTTTGATTTCGAGAAATAGTATGCATGGCAAATGTCGTTACCGACTACACAGACTTAATTATATATTGCTTTATGTGAATAGATCTACTATTACCCCAACTTCTGATGGTGTTATCACAATTCAGCGTTTCTCTCCATAACTACAATATACGAATGCATCGTTTCTGTCCGTTTCCATAAAGTTCGAATATGCTCAAGAGAGAATCGCTTTGTAGTTGTTGTTGCTGTGCTTGTTGTTGTTTTGCTGAACAGTTAAAACACGATTGTACCACCTCTCGGTAACTTAGTTTAAATAAGAATAAGATATCGTGTCCTTTTTCAAAACCAAATCTTTAATTATGAATAGACAAAAAAAAAAAAATATCTTTCTGTCATTAGATGATCTAATTTATTCTTTAAACCCAGTAAAACGACTTTTTTTCAAGAAAGGGATTGCCTATACATGTTTCTTAGTGCCCTATTATTTTGTACTGCTTAGGACAGGTGATAGCTGATCCAGTATCGACAATGAGTATTGTCAGTACTCATAAATCAAAGCATTTTCAAACCAACGCTATGCTCATAATGTCAGACTTAGACCCTCGCACAAAAAAGAGAGCGAACTGACAGTAGTAGAAATGAGATGTCCGAGAAAAGCTCCAAAGGTCTCATTAAGCGACAGAGTTAATGAATGAGGAAATAAGAGCAAAAAACAGGCCTCTAACAAGTACTAAGATGTATATTATGTGGAGAAACAGTAAGCGAAATGGTTGGGACACCTCACAATAATGCCACCAGACGCATAGACCATTTGTAATTTATTTAAAAAGAATTGATTGGCTTAACGATGGAATGTCATCTCTCTGAGGCATCAGTTTCGTCGAAAACTGCATGACCTTTACTGTAGTGAATAGTTCAGACCAGCGACCGCTCTCCACGTCAGCTGTCATTTGTCATGCTATGGTCAGCAGCGTCTGGGCGGAGATTAAAGTCAAGCAGGCACTTCACGTGTAACACGTTCTTGCCAGTGTCCTGGGAGTGATCTAATTTACCAACTATACTCAATGGCCGGTGAAAATGTCATGAGGCAAGACAAAGTGTAAGCTTGTCTGTCTCACCGGCCATACCGCCACAGACACTCCTGGTTTACGCTGACCTTGGGAACTGAATATGGAAACGTTTTGCTATTGTGGACCAGGGATACAGAGCCGTAATTCTAAAAGCCTTGTTAAGCCTAGCGGGCCGCTGACTCCCCCCCCCCCCCCCCTTCCCAATTTGGCCCCATTGGTAAACAAAATAAACAGAACTTAGGAAACCTCTTCAAAACGCCATCCGAGACCATCTGGAGTTTATAAAAAACCAGGAATAGCTGGAATAGATTTCTCTATAGAAAAGGTGATTTTTGAAAAGGACACGCTTTCTTTGTTGTTGCTGTTGTTGTTGTTGTTGTTTGCCTTGTTTTGTTTTATTTTGTTTTTCAACATAACATTTTGGCAGTCTCACTTTACACATAATAATGAATCCATACTCAATACAAAACCAATAGCAACAACATAGGCTAAATTGTAAACATTAATAATTACAACAATTTTCAAAATTCCGTTTTTATATCATGGCATTGTGTCCTTGCCCCCAGTTAGTATTACTTACTGAAATTGTTCCTGTCATGTTACTTACTGAAATTGTCCCTGTCATGTAACTCTACCGGGGATAAAAGCTACAACTCTTTACATCTTCATTATTATTTCATCGCGGGTTTATCACCGCGTCAGAACCTGGAAAAGTGTAGGATTTCTCTTAGAACTCTTTGACCTCTACTGAATTAATTGTTGATTCATCACTTTCATTTCTCAAACCCTTGAATGAAGTGCTCATGTTTTCATACGGGATTGTTTCTTTCTGCTTGCCAGATGACAATTATGCTGTTGTATTTCCTAGCGCTGATTGTTGTTTCACTATACTTCTAATGTGGCAAACTTTGCTCATGCCCAAATGGCACAAGTTGTAGTAGGACTATGTAGTTGAGCTAGAACGATTGCACGCCGACACCACAGCCCCAAAGTAAGATAACGACAAAATCGTGCAGGGCGTAATAAAGTAGCCAGGCCGTTAAACCCAAACTCAAAACTCAAAAAGTCGACACTATAACGGTCTTACTGTGCCAGAATTGTGTTGGACGATAAATAGATTAAACAGAATGATAGAGCAGAAGGAAACCCGACCACCAGAAGTGCTCGTCAAGCACTTACCCAATGGCACTAATTGAAAATTCAGTTTATGGAAACATATTAATGGTATTATGCTGCATGGAAAAGGTTAGTAGAATATGAAAGCTCATGAAAGTAACGTCTGATAGAAAAAAAAAGTTCACCACTCTGGCCAAGACTGCATAATACAAATTTTTAATATATTTATGCTTCAGACAAACTGATCTCTTGTGCACTGTGTTGTGTATTTGATGTTCAGTGAAAAATGCACCATTCGTTTTTATGTAGGGCCTCGTGGTCGTGAAAGTCTTGATGCTGAGCTTAAAATTGTGCGGAAACAGACTGACATAGATTGGCAGCCAGACGAGGCGAGATCAAGTTTTTTTGATGTGCAGACTGATGGATACGCACATTCACAAATTCTGCTGTGCCCAGAGCATGTGGTCTGGTCTGTGCTCATTTCACAACGTCAGATGTTTATGACAAGCAGGTCTGAACGCTTGTTATGCTGGACATGCTAATTTCTGGAAATTTCTGAAAGGAACTAAATGCAGATGGATGAGATGGACAGCCGCACAAAGCCGAAGAAATAACTCAGGGGTTAGAAGATCGTAAGAAAGCCTGTAAAGAATCCATTAAAAGATTTCTTCTCATCAATATGATCAGTGCGAATATTTATGAACAAGTCACACGAGGAGCTCTTTAATCTACCTTTTTGATTTTAACTGATGAAATATGAAGTCTATATCTACGGCTGTTTTTGTGCCTATTATTATTCTTCAATGTAAAGCATTAATTTTTTGTCGTATATGGAACATTATTTTATTCACATGTTCCTACAATTTAAATGCCCCACTCCCTCCTCTCTCTCCCTGTATAATATTTACATCTGATTCATTAAAACATGCCCGGCGTAATATCATGAATCAATATGAGTGGGCTCTTAAAGTTCCATCATTGAAAGTAAAATGTATGCTTGGTTTCAAGTGATCTCTCTCTCTCTGTCTCTCTATCTCTGTCTCTCTCTCTCTCTCTCTCTCTCTCTCTCTCTCTTTCTCTCTCTCCCTCGTTGATCTTTCCATCTGTCTCTCTAGTTTGGCCAAAAGCCGTAGCATTTTGTTGTTGTTTTTGAATGGAAGCATATTTCTCCTCTGAAGACGAGCCACAACAAGCCGCTATAGCTGTTTTGAAATTCAGAATTAAAACATCAAGACCCCCTTCCTCTCCATTCACACCATCCATTTTGCTATCTTTAAAAGCTCTTTGCGTCGCACGTTTAACGATTTTGCTTGCATATTTGTTTGCTGTTTCTGCGATCCACAACTTTTTTTTCTTTATGATATCTCTTTTACATTCTTTCGTGTGTACGTGTTAGAATAATATATAGAGTTGAACCAGTGCAAGCATGTTTGACATTTACACGCATTATAAAAAGACTACATAAATTTGGATTCACTGAAATCCTTTTTCTTGATTCCAGAGTAGTGGGCGTATGTATTGTCTGTAAGGACATAGATCACATTTGTATATTGCCATTTTGGTGAGACGATTTGTTTTTACTCTTAGTTACATTGCCGTAGATCTATTTTCACTGAGCCCTTACCACTCTTTGATTCGGCTAAGACTGAGACGATGGAACATGGAAAAACATTTTGTTTGACATAATTGTATAGATAGAACAGAGTGATCATTGATAGACGTTTGTGTTCTATTGCCGTAATGAGGACATAGATTGGTAATAATTTAAATAAATGTAATTCTTGGGGCTAGAGAATCATGACTACTGTTCTGATTGGTGCACTATAATATGGGGTCTTTTCACAATGGCCATCTTAATAACAAACTGATGAACTTCAAATGCCTTGAGTCCAAGGGATTTGTTTTTAAGTACGGCTCATTCTGCCTCTGTTTATTTCAGAGGAGGTGGGTGGAGGTTGGATTTGTCTAATTAAATCTTTAGAAAAATAATTATAACAGATCACATACTCTGGCTCCTGGGTGTCCGGTTTCGCGAAACTGTCAGATATCCTTGTTCTGTAATGTGTTTACATGTCTTCGACAGTGCATGGCGTCGTTGAACTTTGTGGAAAGTAATATTATATACTAGCTGAGGTCCCCGGCCCTGCCCGGGATAAATCGGTTTGAATATTAGTTTCAGTTCTGGGTGGTTATAACGGACCTGCTTCATCTGGCCTGTTCCTATTTGTCTATTTTATTTTTGTTTGTTTGTTTTTAATTAAGTCTTACTGCTCTGCCTTTGTGAGTTGATACCTTGCGCGTCCCGTACAATAGCATGATTTGCGCACTGATTAGTGTGTTTGATAGTGAACACATCGCAGGAAGTGATAACGAAACCTTAAAATGGCGAAACATGACTCGAAATAGATCTAAATGATGCCCAAACAATGAAAAATGAAACGTAGAAGCCTGAACATTTCATAATTTCTAATATAGCCCATGTTAATTTCACACTGATAATATGGTGTTGTGCAAAGTTTGAAGCCTGAGTGTGATGCGGTTCCTGAGCCTTAGGTGACCAAAGTTTCGAGTTACCAAAATATCTTACTACACTCGGCCCTGTCTGAGCTGTAAAAATGACGAACCGGAAAACCTCGAACGGCCCATTTTGTTTTCTATTTTTCTAAATTTTTAAGGCTGTTGCATCATTAAAATGAATAGATACAAACCTTGCTCAGTCTTTGAACAACTTTCAGTAATTTTTTCATGGCTCGACGTTCAGTAGTTTTTTCAGCTATAGAGTACAACCGTCCAATTTTACCCAATTATAATATATATAATTCAGTAATTTTTTCATGGCTCGACGTTCAGTAGTTTTTTCAGCTATAGAGTACAACCGTCCAATTTTACCCAATTATAATATATATATATATACTAGCTGAGGTCCCCGGCCCTGCCCGGGATAAATCAGTTTGAATATTGGTTTCAGTTCTGGGTGGTTATTATGGACCTGCTTCATCTTGCCTGTTCCTATTTGTTTATTATTTTTATTTTTGTTCGTTTGTTTTTAAATAAGACCTTACTGCTCTGCCTTTGTGAGTTGACACACTGCGCATCCCGTACAACAGCATGATTTGCGCACGGGTTAGAGTGTTTGATAGTGAACACATCGCAGGAAGTGACAACGAAACCTTAAAATGGCGAACCATGAATCGAAATAGATCTAAATCATGGCGAAACAATAAATTTCCAATAAAAACAACAACAATGATTTGAGACTTCTATTAAAAACTGTGCACCCTTACATCCATTCTGATGTACCATAATAAAATTTGAAGTCTGAGTGTTGAGTGGTTCAGAAGCCTTTTGCAACGAAAAATCTCAAGTCCACAAATATATATTACGAAGGAAAGCGCTTAAAAAGGCTACTGGATTTTTTTTCCGGCCGATTTTTTGATTGATTTTTCTAAAATCAGTAGAGCATCAAATTTCAAGAAGTATTCCTTAAAAACCTCGTACGTTTTGCTCTGCATCAGCACAAAAAATTTCAGAACTCTGTGTGCTGTGGTCATGGAATGCATAGAGGACAAAGTTTTCAAGTCCTCAAATATATATATATACAAGATTGACCTACCGGGCATTGCCCGGAATAAACAATGATGTGCTCCTTCTCTCTCTCTCTCTCTCATATAAAAGTAATAAACTGCAGTCTTGCTTCAGAACTCATGCGCACCAGAACACTACGCACCAAACTGAACGCTTGAACTTTGGCAACATTGCTAGATTTATAAAAATCGCGAAACGATATGGCGGAACGAAAAATATCGGGCGGTGAAAAAGAATGAAAACACGCTAGGAGAAATTAAATGAACTATATTTAGTTTTATTTTTAGAAATTCGTTGCAATATTTAATCTGCAGTCAGATATCGTAAAAACCTAGTAATACTCGTTCTGTCTGAGCACAGAAAATTTCACGATTTTTACATCCAGCCGTTTTTATACCTATAGAGCAGTTTCAAAGTCTTCACTTATTATAATAGAAGATATATATAGATAATGGCTGTTCTATGAACATTTCAAATATTTCATTAAAAAGTATGCGACGGATTGTTGAAGTTTTAGCTCAAGATGGAAAAGCTGGACATTTCTCCCAGTTTCCAAATGTTGCGAGACTTGTGTTGCAATAGTCCTTACCTTCACACACATAGTTTTATTTACAGAGATTTCATTAATGTGAATTTTGCTGAGTTTAGCGACCATTAACGAGGATACAAGGGGACAAGGTGGTCTAGAGGCAAGGTGCTCGCCTCTCATGCCAAGGGTCCCGGGTTCTAAACCCGGGCAGTGCAGGCATGTTGGAAAGTGGATTTTTCTCATATTTTCAAGTCCCTGGTCCTATTGGGGGGTAGGATCGAGTAGTTCTTGGAAATTGGATTTTTCTCATATTTTCAAGTCCCTGGTCCTATTGGGGGGTAGGATCAAGTACCTAGTCTTCTCGGATAAGGACGAAAAAATTCGGAGAGCCCGTGTGCACGTTGCGCACGTTAAAGATACCTTGGCAGTTGGAAATCGTAAAGAGCAGGCCGAAAGGCCGCTGCCCGGGCAAAATTGAAATTAATAGATTAAAATTTATCCATATCATCTCCCCCCCCCCCCCCCCCCGCCAGAACAAGAAATAATAAAACAAGTAAAGTGAGGTGTAAATGCCAAGGGCAGCGAACCTCCTAAAATAAAGACCTCAAATCAACGAGGATACAAAATGTTTATCTAGAAAGACAAAAAATAAATAAATAATAAAGCGGAAGGGGAAGTTCCCTGCTTACTATCTTGAAAGAGCATTGGCTACAAATAGACTTGTCCCACTGTGCGTGTATGTTGGAACATTAATTCAAAATACGGTATATTTTTGTTTTCATGTGGTTGTGTGGGACATCAGGTTATATATCAACGTGATATGTCGATCATCTAGCAATAATTTTGTTTTCAGCAAAGCAGTGTGCCATGCTGCGTACCGAACATACCTAATTGGGCAAAAGAACATTACGATTATTAATCAGTGTGACCCCAGAGGTCGACACGGAAGGTCACTCAGTGATTGTAGATAGCATTTAAGATGCCAGCTTGATTTCCAAACAAAAAGGGTGGCGCATGCAACTCTGGGAACTTTACCCCTTTAAAAGCAAAGACCTACATCACAGCACACATACCTTATTAAATAACAGCACTTATCCACACCACACCCTTAACCACCAGCCTGAGACCTGGCCACTGAGGCAATACCACTGTTCCATGATTGATGATTCTAGAAACGGCATTTTCCATTTGGGCAAGGAGTCTCTTCCGTTCTTTCATCACGACAAAGCGACGTCAGAAGCTCCATCCCCCTGGCCTTGTCCGAAACATGAAGGATAAAAAGATGAGCCAGTGTTAATCTATATGTCACTGTAGTGTCTTTTTGTTTCTGATATGACGAGGAAAAACGCTTCCGGGGGATCGAAGTTCAGGGGGAGACCGAAGTGCTCCGTCCAAAAATGCAATCTTTTGGACAATTAACAGTGAGAGGCCCATATAGAAACCCGTTTAGAAATGTCTAGTTAAAAATCAACATGAGACGAATTTGTTTCAGTCTCAAATTTCTTTTCTTTACCCGTTCTGATTGATGTTCCTGTGAGCTGCCCTCGGGGTTTGTATATTGCCATAGGCAGAAAGCCCTTTAAGCAAAATTGCAGAATCCCAGTAAAAAAATAAAGAATGCTTCCAGTTTTTTCTTGGAATTCCTGTCAACGGCGGAATTTCCACAGAGAAAACGTTTGAGACCCCGGCAACGCAACGTCCATCCACTTTGCTGAACTGTGAATGATGTCTATATATAGGCTTATACGTGCTTGAATATATACAATAGCGCTAGAATTGATTTATTATTCAAGTTATGTTTCTGTGTTTGCCAGCTTGTTTAGTTTCTGCAGAGCTGTTGCAATTGTTAATGATTAATTAAAATCAGATAGTCATTGACCAAATCCCTTATGTTCATTTTGGAAATACAGGTTGAATGTTCAGCTTTATCAGTATTCATTCGCCAAGACAATTACTTCTGCAAAATGTTGATTTGTGAGTTTATTTCAAACGAGCTGTAAGTAGTTGTGGCAGTGTAACCTGGAGGGGGTTAGTTTTGCCGGTGCCATGTGCCATAGTAATTGGTAATTGCTTATGGATGCACTTAAATATAATGACGCATCTTTGTGCGTGCACCGGCGTTGTGAGAAAGCGCATGGCCATAACAAAGCCTGATACTTATCTTGCCACTATTTCTCTAGATGTTAATTATGTTACCTACTAATCATTTATTTTCCCTCTACAAAGAAACAGACATACATTGATTGTTCAAGCAAGACGCTATGAGTCGAGACCTCAGTATTGAGATGCTGTTTGGTGTGACGATAAAATTATCATTTATGAACTAATTGTTGAGGAAAACTTACAATATCTCCTCAGTGTTTGGTTTTAACGTTTCAGGAATGAGGTATGGAAATGATTTCTACGTAAAGTGTCACTGTCCCACACTGATGGGTTAGTTAAAAAAAAAAACACTCATGGTTCAGAGCAATAAAACTGGTAAATATAGTTTTCAGCTATTCCGTATGTAAAACTTGAGTAAGTAAAACAAAAATACCAACCAAATCAGTGGTACTCACTTTATTAATGAAGACCACATGAATTTATAGTTCTGTTCATTTTCATATTTGCTCACAACTGTTTCAAGTGCACATCGTAAACTTCTGGTGCACAGTAATGGCTCTCCAAAAGAAAGTACAATTTCACAGCCAGTATGGTGAGAGAGCATACTATTAGTTACACCGTCAAGTTTCACGCCATACTTGATACGAGAAAAAGAGGAATCAATTTTATACCGTCTTCTGTGTCGTAGAGATGATTATGATGGCCAACTCAGCGATACTTCAAAAACTACAATTTCAGTATCAATCTCCAGACTGAGATCATAAACTTTGAAGGTCCCTGGCAGTTTTCTACTAAAACGTAATTATGGGATAATGGTCTTCCTGGGTTTTCTGTTGACTGAAAGTAATACTAATGGGCTGCTTTTGAAATTGGGACTGGCGAACTCGACCATCATAATATCATCTTAGTTAGAAAAGAATAAAGATCTTGCTGAGCTATTTTAAACATACACACACAAACTCGCACACACACACATCCACCACAAATTTTAATGAGTAATAATTATTGACGGCTGGCTTCACTTTGGCGGGAATTTTGACGTCCAGTGCCCTGGGTTGTTGGTGTTTTTTTTCCCCTTTTGTTATACTGCCATTTTGTTTCATTATTCCTGCTTGGATAAATCTGTAAGAGAATGAAATTACTAGTGTAAAGGGGTTATTTTCGAGTGAGAGTGGAGAAACTTTATTAAATTGAGAAAATTAAAATCCGCAGGAGTGGCGTTGTAAAATGTGTACTAACGTGTTCATTTTTTTAGCAATGCCGACGTAAGAACTGTTGATTAGATTGAAACCGAATTGTAGATGCCGAAGGAAGGGCTAGACCTGGATTAAGCAAATGATGATTGTTCTTGAGCATGAAAATCAGTGTTGATGATGTTGATAATGGCCATGGCAAAACTGATTAACGCTGTTGCGTTTATTTGCTTGATTAATTTCTTTATTGATCACCTCTTCCCGTCTCTCCCTCACACTCTCCCCCTCCCCTTCTCCATTTCTCTCTCTGTCTTTCTCTTCCTCTTTCTAACTTTCTCTTTCTGTCTCTCCCCTACCTTTTCTCTCTCATTCTCTTTCTCTCCGTCTCTCTTTCTCTCCTTCTTTTTCTCCGTATCCCTCATTCTTTTTCATTTTTTCTTTCTCTCTCTCTCTGTTTCTGTATCTCTCTGTCTCTGTCTCTCTCTCCCCTTCTCTCTCTTTCTCCCCTTCTCTCTCTTTCTCCCCCTCTCTCTCTTTCTTGGCTATCTTTCTCTTTCTGTTTCTCCCTCACCCTTTGTCTTTCAATCTCTCTGTCTTTCTCTCTCTCTCTCTCCTACTCTTTCTTTCATTCTCTCTTTCTCTCTGTATCTCTGTCTGTCTCTTTCCCTCCTCCCTCTCTCTTTCTCTCTCTCTCTCTCTCTCTCCCCCCCCCCTCTTTCTCTCTCTCTCCCCTCTCTTTCTTTCTCTCTCTCGTTCTCTCTCTCTCTTTTTTTTTAATTGCTCTTGCTGAATCTTCAAAAGTTACTCATAAAGTTGCACAGTTAGTAGTTAGCCAAAGCTGAAATTAACAGAATTTCCTGGAAAGAAAAATACCGAGTTTCGTTGCTTTGTGTTTTATCGTTGCCTTTGCTTTGTTTGATAGTTAAGTTGTTATCTCCTTTAACAGGAAAGACAGTATTTCATGGCCCGATGGACGGCCGATCTGAGAGCTAAAATCAAAGTCAAAACATTGGCGTAAATAATAACAGGAAATCAAAGAGAAATCTTAACTACTTGACCCTTTATGCATGAAACGCAGCCAGCTTTGGATGTTGATAGCCGGAACAGCGGCACGGTCTATATAAAGTAGGAACTTCCTGGGTCTGATCATTAAATGTAGGATCTTGTCCTTTGCGATGCGGTGATAATATAGCTAGACTGTGGTGCAAATGCCAAGGGCAGCAATGGTCCTAAAACAAAGACCTCAAACCGGTATCCAGCTGACAACAAATAGCCTGCAGCTTGATTCTTCAAGTACCATAACATATTTTCATGTTTGTCATGAGCATTTTTCCCTCTTTCGCTGTTCGTGAGCTCCACGTAATAAAGTAAGCTAACTTGCAAATGCCAAGGCAGCGATCCTCTTAAAACAAAAATCCCAAACCTATATCCAGCTGACAACAGAAAGCCTGCAACTTGATTCATCAAGTACCATAACATTATTTTTCTAATGTAGATAAGCTTATGGTTTACGCTTGTCTCATATAAACATTTGTCCTTTTCGGCCTTTCCTGAGGTCTACGTAATTAAGGTTTTTATGGTCCTTTAATGTTTTTAATCTGAGCTAACAATCCCATCAATTTAACGGGAGACTGAGTCTGGTAGAAAAACTGTTGTAGTGAATGATAATAACAAGACTGGTGGAATTACTTGTCGATATTTTGAGTCTCCGCAATGAAATATAATGGTCGGTAATTTGTTCTAGCTTTTATGTGAAAAGACTTCACGTGAACGCTCATCCCGGTGTAGCAGGCCAGATTATACCCCCGCCAGACTAT
Source organism: Onchidella celtica (assembly GCA_963931925.1). Classification (NCBI taxonomy): domain Eukaryota; kingdom Metazoa; phylum Mollusca; class Gastropoda; order Systellommatophora; family Onchidiidae; genus Onchidella; species Onchidella celtica. The sequence goes on from OZ007568.1 coordinate 26,791,585, forward strand.
TTCCCGGGGTTAAACTGGCCTAGCCCAGAATATACCCCGGGGTATATTCTGGGCTAGGCCAGTTTATACCCCGGGGTATACTTTGGGCTAGGCCAGACTATACCCCCCCCCCCCCAGTCCAGATTATACCCCCTACTTTTTTTTTTAAAAACAAGTCAAGACCACAGTTTATTTCAACTTTAGTTTAAATTGTTCATTATTACTGTCATTAGGTATCATACTGAAGCATACATTTTTGACTCTGTAAATTATGATACATTTAAGAGGAAATAAACATGCACTAAAAAGCATTGAAATAAAAAATGGTTGAAAATCCATTCACATTGATATGATTAGACTTTAACACTAATTTTACTTGTATCCGTTGGTATTATTGTTTTTTTTGTTTTTTTTTGTAATTAGTTGTCCATGAGATAAACATATATTGTATTTTTTGTTTGTTTGGCACCACTGACATATACTTAGTGGCAAGGTATGAAATAATTATAAGACTCATAAGTCTAAAGCCATCTGAATTTTATTTTAATTTTTGAAAACCAGGAATGCGCTTGATATGTCAGAACAATTAGATCTACCTATATAAAGTTAAAATAATGCAGAGAGAAAAGGCCGGGAAAGAACACACAGAGAAAACAACAACAAAATTTTAATAACCCAACTGACAGATGGTGCAATTCCATCATCAAGCAGACATTAAATACTTCACACGGAACTAAATACATACTAAAATTTTTTCACATCATATGAACTTAACCTGTCCTGATCCACTTGAGACATTACAGAATGCTAACTAGTAATATATACAGTAATAAAAAATAAGAACACGAAATCATCTTTTTTACTTTGAAAATAAAGAGAATATAATCAATATCAGAATCATCATCATCATCATCTTGGAATATTATAAAGATAAGAGGGAATGTAAAAATGACCTACATATCATTCTAGAATCTATAAGCAGCAAAGTGTGCGTGTACCAACTACATGTATATGTCAAAAATGTGTTAAATCTTTTCACCTATTCAAGTAGAACTGGACAGAAAGCTTTAGTAAAGTAGCTTTGATAGTCGTGAAAACTGACAGATTAAATCCACTGAGACAACTGCATTGTAGAAAGTAATTACAGTATGTTACGGTAACATTTCTTGTTAGTAAATTCTTTGATAGCTTATTTGTAGAAAGGAATACATTTCATGTAGCTGGTGGTTTAAGGCACTGGATTAGTTTGCAGGGCATTTGAAGGATTGCAATTATGTGTTATATAGTGAATAAAGGCATGTCACTTGCGGGTAAAATAAAATTTTTAAAACTTAATGTTGTATCCTTGAATATTTTGCCTGAATATGGGAGTAAAATCTGGACTGGAGGAATATAGTTTGGCCAAAACACCACAGTTTATTTCAATCATAGTTTAATTCATTTTTTTATCACTGTCAGCGGGCACCATAGTAATACATATACATACATACATACATTCTTGACTTCCGTAAATCATAATACAATTCAGAGGAAAAAACATGCATTATTATGTATTGATATGATATGGGGTGCATATCCATTCAAACTGATAATTATGATTCAACCCTCATTTCACTCACGTTCGTTGTCATGTTGTAGTTGTTTTTATAGTTGGTTGCCCATGAGTAAAATTTGCACCCTATTGTTTGTTTGGCACTGACATACACTTAGTCACAATGGATGAAATAATTAAGACACTCATAAAAATGAAGTCTTTTTAGAGTGTTTTTGTGTGCGAATACACAGTTGTTAAATCCTCTGGCAAGGGACGTGTCAAGCTAAGGAAGGTAAAGACGGACAAGGTCTTTTTTTTTTAAATTTTATTTCACTCAGTTCAATATTTTGCAAACTAATCCAGTGTCTTAAAACATAAGATACATGAAATGTATATCTTTCTACAAATATGCTATCAAAGAATAATATTCACTAACAAGAAATACTGTTAATGCAACATAATCCATCGAATTTTGCCTTAACATGCTATAGATCTAATTACTTTTTACAATGCACTACTTTTGTCTCAGTGGACTTACTTTGTCGGTCTACACACCTGTCAAGGCTATTTCACTAAAGCTTTCTGTCCAGTTCTACTTGAATATTTGGAAAGATTTAACACACTTTATAAATGCAGTTGATACACACATATTGCTGCTGTTTCTACACTCCCTCTTATATCTTTGTATTATTCCAAGATGATGATGATGATTCTGATATTGATATTTCTCTTTATTTTCAAGAGTAAATAAGATGATTTCGTGTTCTTATTGTTATTAATGTATTACTGACTAGCATTCTGTAACGTTTCAAGTAGATCTGGACAGGTGGAGTTCCATCTGGCGAAAAAATTTAGTGCCTATTTAGTTTTATGTGACGTGGATGATGGACTTGCACCATCTGTCAGTTGGGTTATTAATATGTTTTTATTATTTTTTTCTGTGTGTTGTTTTCCGGCCTTTTCTCTCCTCATCATTGTAACAAAAAATACTATGCATGGTTTACTCATGGCCAACCAATTATCAAAATAATAATAATAGTAATATCAACACACAAGAGTGAAATTAATGCTGAAGTCTAATCATATCAGTTTGAATGGATACTCAATCCTTTTGTATATCAATGCATTTTAATGCATGTTTGTTTCCTCTAAAATGTATCATGATTAACAGGAGTCAAGAATGTATACACCATATGTAAACAATTTAAACTAAGGCTGAAATAAACTGTTATTATTATTTCCTATAAATTGTATTATGATTTATGGGTGTCAAGAATGTGTTCATGTAGGTATTAATATGATATCTGATGACAGTGATAAAGAACAGGTGGTCTGTTCTGTGGTCTTGACTTGTTTTTTTTTTTAAAAGTAGGGGGTATAATCTGGACTGGGGGGGGGGGGGGTATAGTCTGGCCTAGCCCAAAAGTAACCCCGGGGTATAAACTGGCCTAGGCCAGTTTAACCCCCTGGTATAGTCTGGGCGGGGGGTATATTTTGGCCTGTTACACCGGATTGTATGAGATTGGATAGTTAAATGCAAGCTGTAGTTATGTTTTTCATCTTTCTTATTGGCAGCTGTATGTATAATTTTATTATAGATTCAGTGAGGATGGATTACATTCTGCCTTGCTATATAGTAAATGATAAATAAGTCTTTGGATTATATTTTGCGACGTAAGAGTTGACTAAATTTGTTGTTGTTCTTTAGCAGTGCCAAATGTGAATGTTTGAACTTGTTTTTATTTTTTTTTTATTAAAATGATTTCAAAGGGACATAAACGTTTGCTATGCCAAATTCCGTGGCATAAATCGTTTGTTTAGCATTTCAACTGGGGACAATAACCATAAATTACGTGTCCTTGGCGAATCTCCTATTTTTTAAAACTCTTTCTTTAACGCGGGCAAGTTATGATCAGAAGAATAAAAACCAAAAACCTAACGAACAAACAAACTATATCTATTGATTGATTTCGCCAGCGACATGTTCCCTTGCTATCGGAGTCTGAAAATAAACATTAAAGAGTGTTTTACATTTTCAAGTGGCTGGATTATGTTCCTTTTTTCTCCAGACTTTCTGCATTCGAACCAGAGTGTTTCTGTAAACACAGAAATACTGACTTAAAATATGTTATTATTGGAACATCATTTTTCTCGAGAATTCCCCTTTCTAGTAGGCCTTACTGTTATGCCATCTTTAGTGTGCGTGGCTTGACGAGAAGTTATTTTCATCAGAAATTGACTCAGTGAGCAATTTTAATTTCAATCTTCATGGAATCTTTCGTAATATGACATTGCTTCATAAAATTTGCTCTGGGCCAAAACTCAAAGCATACTTTTCAATGCTCGGCGTCATCAAGAAATGGCTGCCAACAGAAAGGGCAATTATTGGATTCTTTCTGAATGTTATCTAAAACTTAATATTTACTATTACTTGAAAATTTAACTTAATTTAATGTTTTTTTGGCCTTTAGCAAAGCATCTTTATTTTTTTAAGCACGTGAAATTTTTGCCGAATCAATTATTTAACTTAAACATACAAAACAAAGAAATAATGCAGAAATAAAAAACAATTTGTACAGCATTGACAGAAGCAATTAATCCATAGAGTGAAGTTACGTTCCACAGATGGTGAATTGCAACATACAGATTTTGGAATTTACAAGAAGAAAAAAAGATCGAAAGTTTACTTTGCAAACTGTTTTAACAGAGTAGGCCTGGCCTGTTTCAACAGTTCTACGGTCTCTGCCTTCAACTTTGAGATATTAATACCTCGGATGATGGAGAGAAACTGCAGTGGGTTCTTTATCTGCTACTAAAGCAATTTGGCTTTTACTTATCCATCAGTCACAAAAGGAGAACTATTGCTATAATTATGTCGTGGGGAGCGCAGAGGCGAGTATTCACATCTGCGGTAGAAATTGACCTATCAATTGCTTTTTATTAGGAAAAGATTGGCAGAGAGAAATATATTTGATCACAAGTTAGGAAACACGATTTTTCATTAATTTACATGAGGTTTGCATGAGGATGATTGTCGTATTAAATTTGAATAAATGATTTTAATTAATTTTTTTTTCTGAAAATGGCAAAAGGTGGAAGTGTGCTGTTAGCTAAGTGCCTTATTATATAAAAATTAAAGCATACTTGATGGCAACCAGTTCTGGACGAAGACATATTTCTTTTCCCTAAGGTCAAAGAGAGAAAGAAGTATAGCATACGTTTGTTTTAATTGCAGTAATTTATTTTGTTTAGACAAACAGTTGGAGGAAAATTCAATAAACAAGCAATCACCTGCTGGCAGTGCACGTTTGATTGTGCACTGTCTTGTTTTCAAAGAGTTCCGACTCAATCTCAACTGATGTCCGACACGGAAGTGTTTGCATGCATGTAGCAACAGGCTTCCAACCAGGATTTTGCAGCATGTCAATGTGAAGAGCCCGCGGGCAGGCACATACCCGCAAACACACTCTCTTGAACACACACACAAACACAGTGAGGAAGAATTGAATGCCAGGCAGGCAATGGCATGCATGAGTACAACTTGAAAGTGGGAGCAAAGAAAAAAAAATAAGGGGAAGGGATTAACAAAACCTATTTGACAATTTTTGTTTCTCCTTACTTGAAAATGCAAGAGTGTCACTTGTACTTTAAGTATCTTAGTAAAAATGTTTTGAGTGAATTAGGACAAAAAGATGGATGGGTGGATAGTTGGACGGACGGGAAGGCGGACAGACGAACGGGTGTGTCACAAATCCCAGACTGGGAGATGTAATAATTATAACAAGACAACAATCACGAACGAACAAGTATAACACTTAACAGAACAACCCATCAGACTCACACATTTATTATACATAAAGATAAAGATAAAAGTGCAATTACATACATTATATTATTGAATTTACTACCGTCCAACGGCCTTATTTCCCACATGCACTTTTCCTCGGGTCCACAACCCGGTAGTTACTTTCTAAAGACACTTCGGCCTCAGCCTCTCCTCTCAGGGTCTTAATAGCACATTGATATTTCACTGGCACCGCAGTCTCTCAATAGCACCTTCCTATTGCCATAACACATTAGCATTCCAATAGCACCTCAACATGGCAATAGCACATTAGCATTTCAATAGCACATCAACATGGCAATAGCACATTATCATTTCAATAGCACATTCACGATCATATATACATCCCGGTCTGTGGCCAGACTGCCACGACTTTATGTGCCTCTACTGTCCTGCACCGACAGCTTCACTCTGGGCCTATGTGTGGCCTCCGGCCCTATGCTGGCCTATCCCCTGTGCTCACCGTAGGCGGCGCTCTTCGGCCCGACCCCGGCACCTACAAGAATAACATTACATTGGTATAATACCACACCATTTCTAATCACTTCACCCATCATTACAACTCATGAAGCGTACACACAATAGTTCACATTTCACTCACCAACATCTTACGGTAACACACCTCCACCGTAGTACACAATACTCACTCTCGCTACAAATCCATGAACTCAATTTTCATCTATCGCTCATGGCGCACATTGCTATATACAGTATCAAGGACTTCCACATTCCTCACATATACTTATTTACATCATGGTCATAGACGAATATAATACATCAATCATAACTATTATCAATCATCGTTTCACCTACCAGTCATCACTGGAAAAACACTACTCCCAAGTCTTCCGACTGCTCTCCTTATGTTCGCCCTCTGGGGCTTTCTCCTGCGTCCGTTCCCTAGGACGTCTTAGTGTGCAGTGATAGTAATACAGCGCTCTCGCCTCATTCAGACCCCCACCACTCACAACATGCACGCTTTCCCTTACCCGTGGTCCGTGGGTTAACTTTATTCTAACCCTCTTCTCGTAACTACTGATCCTCGCTCACTCGCTCGTGACAGGGTGGATGGATAGATGGATGGATGAATTTGCTCGATGGATGAATGGATGAATGAATGAATGAATAAATGCATTAACTTTTGAAATGGAAAGCCAATGCATTCTATTTTGGACAATTTACGCCCCTGAATTATTGAACGCACCAAGCTGTAAATTGATACCGCGCTCTGCTTGTTCTCTTGTTTATATTCTGCCTTAAATAATTATACCGATATAAAGGTCACAGTGACAAAATGATGTTATCGATAAAGACTTGTTTTTCCAGTACTCCCTCTGGTTCCCCTTAGAATTCCACTGGAGCGAAAATCATGGCGCAAAGGACACAGAGATATCCCGGTCCATTTGAATAATTATTGTTCCACAATGGCTCCCGAAAACGATAAGCCCTTGTTGAGCCTCGCTGGACTTTGGATCAGTGGTTCTCAACCTGTCAGAATCATTCTGTTATCGTTGTATTTTCAACTTCAACTAGGTGTCTTTGAGACATCATAATGGCCGATTCGATTCCTAAACATAGCAGACAACATAGTTAGATAACATGGGACGGTATCTTCTTTTGCCTCTCTAATAAAATGGACACATTTCACTCGTCGGCTGGGCCGAAGGCGAATTGAGTGAAAATAGTGCGTGGTGAAAAAATGAATTAAGAATTATATATGATTTTGTTACAGCGCTACTGCGAGCAAAAAAAAAAAAAATGACAGTTTTCCCATGGCGATTAAAGTTGTAATTACTAAATGAGCCACTTTAATGAAAGGTCTAGAGCGACAGCTTGACAGTGAACACAGTAATGTATTTTTTTCTGTATTGGCACTGTAAATACCCGCCATTGTTTATAAATTCCGGGCATTCGCCTCTGAGTAGCGATGCGCGAACCCCGTGGAAGCAAAACGCCCTAACTGGCCCATCTCATCTTATCGAGTATCTCTGACAGAATGACACGACGGAGATGAACGTCGGCAGAAATTGTTATGCAGAATCTGGAAAAAGACAAATAAAATGTAGGCCTATATTCTGAATTATTCATGGGGCCTTGGGAGTTCATCTAAAAGTCCCCAAATTTTCCCCTTTTTAAGAACCCTGTTTTAGGAGAAAACAAAGTAACCAGACCTGATTTCGTGAGAGTGAACCATCTGGTTCAGGTCACTGAGACTCGATTGAACGCTCATCATCCTCACGTTTAGGTCTTTCTTCTCTTTCACTCTTTTCTTTCTCACCGCTTTTTTATATCTGCGTTTCATTGACAGGAAATAATAAGTCATTCTGGACCAACGAGACACGAAGCCTGAGAGATAACGAACTTCAGCTCAGAGGAAAACGTTTCGTGACATCATTTTGTTTTGTTTGCTTTAATCACAAGACGGTGGAAGCTGACTCATAATTTTACAGCAGTCACGAACTGATTTGAATTTACAGCTTCAGGCGGTGTGATCATTTACAAGACATATTGCTGGTAAACGACCTAATTTGTATCGGCTACGGGGCAGGCATTTAATAAAATTTAGTTTGGTTCAGACCTGGGTGTCTTGAAATCGTACCATCGATCTTCCTTGTAAAATGAACTTCTTTGATCGTACCATTGAGCTCAGGACATAGTGTTAGTTTGAAGGCATTCCCTTTCAGCTCGTTTGTTGTCATTTTTTTTAATGACTGTATAATTTTGTATGTGCACATGATTATGTGCGTCTTTCCTTACTAAAACTGGTTTCATGTTCAGTAGAAAAATTGGGAAACGTTTTAGGCACAGCAAGAAATGACTGATGGAAGGAATATTTGTCGCGGCCCTGGTCGTCCTTCTTTACATCACAACACCGTGCTGTGATAATTTTCAGTGTTCTTGAATTTTACACTGCTTACAATGCAAAATTATGATTGATTCCATAATGAAACTAATTTTCAGACTTAATGGCGCGTAAGATCTCTTTCTTTTTGTTTTATTTTGGTGGGTTTTACATCCCTTCTCAACACAATTGTGGTGAATTAGGCTGCATTAGAGACAGGCTCGAGTTGCTGTCCAGGTGCCGTCTAATGAATGTCTTAAAATCACGGCCAGAAAACAGATTGGACCTCCACCCGAGCTGGATTCAACCCTCGCGAAGCTCTGACACCCAGGCCGAGAGCTCTAAACTCTAACCACTGGGCCACTTCGTTGGTGAATCGGACCTCTATTCATAGTCTGGCTCTGACAAGCAGGCCTTGGGACTAAAATACATGCTCTTCTCTAAATGAAGTCCCGTTATTTGTCCCGTAGCAATGCTATATGGTTTAGATGTGTTACTTTCATGTAAAATTAAAACTCACAAATTGTCATTCTTAAATGTGCACATACTATGTGAAATACTACAGTATCTCATATTTTATGGGCATGCAGCATTACCATGCTTCTTTCTCCCTAAGATTTTCATTTCTTCTTTTTGCATGAATTCCGTATTTACTAAATTCGTATGTTACGTTGTGTGAACGAATCGAATATTCAGTCCCTCGCTCTATTATTATTATCGTCGTATGTTATGCAATTAAAACAGTTTGTACCAAAATGTGCACGATTTGAAATGACGGCATTGGTTATTTATGACTGGAATCAGCATCGGAACTTGCATGCAAGTAATAAAAACAACACAGATTATTTTCCCTGGGTAGTAAGGTGCGTAACAGAATGACAACCCCCAGCTTCCGTCTCGCGGTTTATAACGTGTAGCAGCAACAATACAAACGTGGTAACACTCAGTTGACAATACCCATCATAACGTTACAGCAAGCTCATACAGGGACGCTGTGTGGTTTTATTGCCGATATGGCTGTAATGGATTAACACTTTGGGCCTCAGTCAAAAGTTTTGATACTGCCTGCTAGGCTTAGCAAAGCTTTTTGCTTACAAATGGCCTTTGTTTCTGCTTGCATATCAATCAAAAAGGACGTCCAATTTTTGCGTTTTTTTTTGTAGTCATCAAAGAGAGACCGAACAAATTTTAAAAAAACATATGTATGGTTGGTTTGCAGGTGCTGTTGTCAGTTATTGCCTTTGATCACCACTGTAATGTCTCACCTTTGTTATGGAGCATGTGCAAGTGAGCTGCCGCAGAAAAGTGCAATACCGTCTGGTCTACTTTGCATTCACGATTGTCACATAGATGGGAATGCGATATCTTATGTTTATCGTTGTCCTGAAAACTGACATAACGGAGAGCTATGGAGTGGTTTTGTGCTGGTGTCAGCATGAACCCAGTGTAAAGTGTAGTGCTGAAATTAAAAGAGATTAAAGATTCAGAGAGATAGTAGCACAATATAAATTTCAGAGTGGATGGCCGACATAAATGAACAGATGTTGGATTTTCTAACCACTTCTCTCTCTCTCCTCCTCCCTCTCTTTTTGTTTTTCTCTCTCTTTCTCTCTTGTTTCTCACTCTTTTTCTCTTTATCTTCTTTTCTTTCTCTTTTTCTCTTTTCTCTCTTTTCTCTCTCGCTCTCTCTCTCTCTCCTCCCCCGTTTTATATGTAAATTCGTAAAAATAAGAGAAATGACTGATCTCTCACTCTACAACGAGAGCAGTAGTGTGCTGATTAATATGCCAGAGTATTTGTTTAAAATCATCCCACCAACAGTAACGTAAGAGAATGGAAAAACACAACACGCATTAAATTTTTTTAACGTAAAACATTTAACATTTGAAAGCTCCATTGATAGCGCATTCGTCCAAGGTTCAAATCAACCAGTAAACTAACCATGCGAGCTCTGGAATATTGTTTTAGGTCAGACAAATATTGACAAGTCTGGGGGGCAAAATCTGTCACTTTTGAATGGACTGTTCATGAACGAAATTCTGAACTCCATTAGTGAACTCTCCATGATTTGGAGTCCACCACTTTCATGGAAGTTGGGCGCCGAACAATAGATCTGTGTCTGGGTGTGGAAATGCACTCGTCGATACGATAGCGGCCATTCATGGCAGGTAGAAGCGCTACGAGAGACAGAATACTGCAGAATGATAGGACAGACCCTACCTGCTTCAGGGCGCTTCGCCCACCCTAACAATAGATGGTGTAGACAGGGGTCACCAAACTACGGCCCGCGGGCATGGGCAGTTCTCTACGTCTGTGTGTGTGAGTGTTTTATAAAGAAATAATAGCAAATGCACAAAAGCCCTAAAAATCCCAAGATCTTCAAACAAATACCAAAATCCCAAGACCTTGGTAAAAATCCCAATGATCGGCAACACTGATTGTAATATTCACATGCAAGGCCCCAACTGACCCTTTCTGAACTTAAGAGATCTATGAAGTCAGCGTGCTCGTTCCTCCTTTCCCCTTCTTTGCCTTCCCCTCCAGCAGCGTAAAAAAACTGAACGGATGCAATCACGCGTGACCCAAAGACTAGACAAACAGTGAGACATGTATTGGACGTTGGACGGTTTCACTTTTCTTATCACACATGTAGGGCCATAAGTGAAGTCACGAAATGTAACTGAGAAGGCACGGTTTGCGGTTGGCATTATCTTATCACTCGAGACCACAGATAATGGCACTCTTCATTCTGTAAACGAGATCAGTAGCCCAGGCATCAAACACACACACACACACACACACACACACATATATAATTGAATAACCTGAAAAATATTACGAACGTGAACTTTTGTTTTTACCACGGCACGTTAGATAATACCACAAGTAATATAAGAGACATTGGAGATAATTGAAGGGAAAGAGAGAGAACTCTGCGGCTAAACTTCTCCATTCAAGTTTGCAAGTTCTTCACTAAAACATGGTAAAAATGATACCGTTTTAGTTGTTGTATTAGTGGTGACAATCGTTCTGATGTCTGTTAAGTTCACAGTGACAGGGAAGCAACAATTGCCTCACAAATAAAGACTGAGTCCGAAACTTTGTTGGATCTGAAATTTTCGTGAAAACATATTGAAACTGACTGAAAATAACATGTTAGACGTTTAGCTTTTTTTTTTTTTTTTTGTGAACACATAATGTTGTTACTTTTAATAACTATTGCAAGACTCTTAAAAGAAATAGATATTTCTATTAGCTTAGTGCACAAATTTTGTTTTTTCATAATTTCAGGACACAGGAATTTCAGTCAGCCTAACATAAATGGCATTCTTTCTGTCTTTTTTCTTTTTTCTTTTTTTTCTATAGTTCACTGTAAAGCACCATCTAACACCATAGTTAAAGTGCATGGACGTCAACAAACAAAAACAACCACTAAATTAATCAACTAACATCATACGAGATCTTGGACAACGAGTATGACATTTTTCTACGGAAACAGGTGGTTATGTACTGTTTCCATGTAAACATTACTGCGGATCCACAGACCGTAGTTAGTCATTTTATTACCATAGCGAGTTCGAGGTCCGGACAATGCAGCTGCACTAGCTGGTGAGATCTGTTGAGTAAACTGTTCACACCTGTTACAGGACAATTTAGCCTACTTCCACTAGGCCTACGTAATGTAAGGGTACATTTGGAAAAAAAACAGGTTTCAGCACGATTACGCCAGATGGAAGGTTACAAATAAAAAGCAATACAGCTTCACTGCCGACCCAGTGCAACGTAATGAAATTAGTTTCACCATAGAATGTGGCTCGCAAGCTCAGAATAGAATGCACACTGGCGGTTATATGGCATCTCTCCTTTCATTCATAATATTAATTTTGTTCTGTTTTACCTTATAACATTTCAAGTCCATCTGTGTGTTTGGGTTCACCTAATTTGTCGCAACAAAGATCAGAAGAAAAAAAAACCATATTTTCTTGATATCCGTAATAGACCAGAATTTCTTTCTTTCTTCCTCATACCAACTATACCTTCAGTCTTATTATTTGAATGAATGAATGAAAACAATGGAATCGAAAACATACAACTTTTCGGTGTTCATTATAATTTTACAAGCTCCTGTCAGATTTAACAGATACGAGGAATTGTCAGAGAAATCATTATGATTATTATTTTTGCGGTACAAATCCCCATTGTTAGCAAAGTGGCGGAATCAATATTTTTTCCACACATAATGAAAAAACAAGAACTATCAGCTGACGTCCCCCAAAAGTTTTTTCAACTGATGGGGTGTTACATTCAAATGGCGCTAATTAGATGTGAATTACAGTACAAAACTCTTAATTCGTGCAAGATTATTGTTGAATGAACTGCCGAATGACAGTCGATCTCTAATAATATAGTTAAATCGTAAACATTGGAAGTGTAATGACTTAATTAAAGGAACAACAACAGCAAAAACAAACAAAAAAATAGCATCACGGGATCTTTGGTGCACGTGGACCCGGCACTCTGGCACATTCAGCCAGTAGGCCAACATAGATAACCATGAAAATGTGGGCCAGCGCGGAAACGGTTCAAATGATAGCGAATTGTCAAGACTGCCAGTAATCACATGTTCTACACTGGTATATAAATTTGTTGTTTTTCAAAGCCGCTGAGCTAATAATTCAAGGATTTTGTTGCTGTTGATGCCGATAATGATTATCAGTTGGCCGTGATATAACATTACCAGGGAATGATCATTGCTAACATGCTACAGTAAGTAGATTAACATTATATATTAAAAATTTTGTTCATCCGTGGTGGTTCATCCGTGTCAATTTTTATTTTAAAGTCTTTGTATTGTAAACATTTCGTCGGGTATTTCCTATATTGTTTTATGTGCATTTTTGGCTAGTCGAGAAAATGAGGATTGAAGTTTGGTCGGCAAAAGGGGAAAAGAGCATACAACAATACGTCACAAACACACCTCTCCAAACGTTTTCAACCGCATGGAATAACACTTGTATGTAATGAAATTAGGCGTGGAGAACCACTTTCATGGCAAAACCTCAATGGCAGAATGTCACATACAACAATACGGAATATACCCCTTGATTTATTCGGAAAGCAACATGGTAATTCGATGAAGACATGCCAAATATATCTACTATTTTTTTTTTCGAGAATGTCAATTTCTAATGTAACCACATCCTAATCATTCATGTCTAAAGTGGGGCAATTCAAACTGACATGACATTTTTTAAGAACGACAAAACGTACAGCTGATGCTGTTAACGACACATGATAAAAGAGCTCACGAACAGATTACAGTCCCCACAATCGTGACAAAGTGTACCTTTAAGAACTCTAATTATTGTATTTTGCATCAACATAAACGACAGCTTGCTGCAGGGAAACAGCACTGAGCTTAAACAGCAGAAATAGTACAGATGCCTGTAAAGATAATAAAAAAGAATAAGCCCAACTTAACATAATCAATGAAATACATCGAGAATGTAACTAATTGAAACATTACTTTTGAAATACCTAGTGTGGGCCGGTTATCTTTCATTTGCATATTAGTTAAGCAAGGAACTCATTTCCATAACGAGGTCAGTATCTGTATTCAGGTTTGATACTTTCGCCTAATGTAAGTTCAGCTGTTACATTTCCTCTCGAAAAAGAAGCTAGAGGTCGAAACTTGTATGTTGGTATGTCTCAAAAAAAAAAAAAATTCTGAACAATATAGAAGGAAAACAAAATAAAAAAAAAAGTCATTGTAGAATATAAACAAAAAATATAAATTCTCACTTCCTGTTTTAACGCGAGTAAACTGTTGACGACACGGCATGGAACAAAGATAAAATAACAGCCTCACAACTGCAGGTGAAGAGGCGAGATTTGGGCCCTCTCGTTTACACCTTCGATTTGTTCTTTAAAATTATTTAAAATATTTGTTTTTTTGTTGTTTTTTTTTATTGCTTTCTGGGTCTTTCTCTTTGTGGCCATTTCTTTTTTCGTGTCTTTGCCCCCCCCCCCATTTTTTGTGTGTGTGTGTTCATGTCCACATCATCATCACGATTCTCTGAAAAGATGACAAACAAAAGAGAAGAAATTAATTATTACTTCAAACCGTATTGAAAGTAGTCGCTAACGCCCGTACGAATATCATTTTCTCAGTTCTCTCAAGTCATACAAGCTAACCGACCTATCATGCGATTACCACCCAGAATACTTCATGCAGTAATCGATAACATACAGAGTAAGAGTGCATTTTGTATTTTAAGAAAGTTGATTTTTTTTTTAAAAACAGATGGAAAGTCCATTTTTTCTCCCTCCTCACAAGAGTGCATAAATTATAATGCCATGTTCTTCATGTATGTTAGGCCATGACGCCCTGCACAATTGTCATAGAGCGTTGTTAGACAATGCAATTTTAGTAATAATGATGATGGCCATCACAAACGACGCTACGTGGTATTCAGTAGTTTTTCTATTTTTTCCCTGTAAAACTTCACGCCCAGTCAGTGTCTGGAGTTGCTCGTGAGTTGCCTTGGATACATAGAAAAGATTCCAAGATTTTAGCAATTATTTTCGTTCATTCACAAAGGACAGCGATGATGGCGAAAGGCTCTGGAGTTTTGGTGTCATTTGTCATAATTTGTTTTCAAGCTGACGTCAATGTAAAGGCTTTCGGAAAATAGTCTCTGCACTTTGGTGTACACGGGAGTTCTAAAAGTTCAGATATAAAGACAAGCATTATTTAAAGTTTCAAATAACGGATGGAAAAAAAAAGAAAACGCTAATGGACATCCGGAGTAACGCTGCTTTCATCCTCCGTTTCAATATATATTATATAATATCATTATTTATTGATGGAATTAAAGTGCATTTAAAAGTGCATTTTAACGGCATTGCCAATTTTGCTTCGTTTGGCACACACGTTATGAATGCATTTAGAAATGATGAGCAATGATGTATAGCAAAGGTTAGAGATTTTTTTTTTTTCAGTCCAGCAAAATTTGAAGATAAAAGCTGATTAAATTAAGCCTTTCTCGTTCTTTATACATGTCAATGTGAGTGGCCAAACTGATTTGACAATCGCTCAGCGGAAGAGGAGAAACATCTTCTTTGTGGATATGGCTTTAAACATTTGTTTGAATAAATTTTCTCTCGAGGACGTTTTGTACTGAAGCTCAACCTGCTTTCAGAGTAAATTTGAGGTTGATGAACTATTCCAACACGGTACTGTATTTTAAACCTTGCGTAATCTGTAATTACACATCCGTCGAGCTTTTCTTCTTACCGTCAGTTATAGTGCCAACTTGTAATACCCTTCACTTAAAAAAAAAAAAAAAACATCATTAGAGTCGTATAACCAAGCGTTTCCTGTCACTCACAGGAAGTGATAAATACAAGTTTTATGTTCCCCACCATTGTAACATTCTATTTGGATGTAATACTACTCCTTTGGTTTGACTAATTTACTTGTTTTATTGCATACAAAATCCGAGAATAATCACATAAAAAAATCCACGTCCTGCAACCTTCAGAAAGCATCAACCGATTTGATTTAGGGATTTCAGAATTGTTTTTTTCCTGTGCAGTTTACGCTTATGACGCTTTCACATTTATGCAATAATGTAAGGGGTATAAAATTAGTTTTTTAATTGTGCAACGATCCACGTTCGACAAGTTACGGTAGAATCACAATAGATTCATGGTGAAAAATATCTACCATTAGTATTTACTTAGGAACAGCTAACCGCCAAGTTCGTTTACCAAAGCCGAGAGGATTATATGCAGCGACTCGAGTATACTGATTCAGAAAGTTCTATGAATTTGTAACCAAATCCTTGGGACACAGGAATGTGATAATTCACACTATCATTATCTCAAAGAAGAAAAATGTAGCAATTTTTTGTTGTTGTTGTATGTGATAAAAGTCATAAGGAGAGAATTATCACTAGTGGAGTAAAGTTTACCTTGGTCAATGTCCTGTCATGTTTACAATCCGGAAAAGACAGACATTCGTGTTACTGCGAAATCAAATAACATCCCAACAAGTGATTATATTATACACAATTATGTAGCTCACATTCATTTATTGATGAAACCTAAGACACTCACATATTGAATTGTGTTATGTTTTAGAACAAGTTGATATTGCTGCTTGCATACGTTTTTTCACTATTAACAATCACCCGTCTTTTTCACTGTCCATTTGTTTTAGCTGGACATTTATTGAGAAAAAGATCTTTCATTGTTTCTCTCCTATGGTTTTATTATGTACTGGTGAGTACATTTTCCCAGTAACTGAAAACCAATATTATAGTCTTTCCATATTATTGCGGCCCACGGTCCCACAAGTGTAGAAAAATTAGAATAAATGCTCAAGTGCAGATGGCATGAACATTCAGCCAGTAATAAAATGTGTGAGAGAGAGAGAGAGACAGAGAGCATTGACTCGAAGCACTGCGGGAATCCTGTGTATCAAAGTGTACATACAGCCAGTCATGACAAAGGAAACAGCCTATTATCCCGCGAGAAATCGAAATGTCTCAGCATTGTATTCAGCGATCACTATTCTTAGTAATGTCATAATAGGAGGGACAAAAATATAGACACAAATGTAATAACGTAGCATCATGGCAGGGTGTATTGTTTTCTTTTCAGTTGCGCTGTGGGACTATTTCCTGTTGGGTTGCAGTTAGTGTAGTTCTCGGTTTGTTGTTTTTGCAATCTGCATTTCGGGAGGGAGTAGAAGTGTGACGGAAGAGAGATGTCACAATGGTACATTCGTTCATGGAAATAAAATGGACGTAGCGAAACTATTCATTTTCACCTCAATGGTATGAGGATGCAAATGTCAAAATGAATACAGAAAACAACACCAACCAATCGACCTGCATCATGGTCTGGGGCAGTGGAGAGCAATGATAAAAGATAGAGATTAATGTTAGGATCAGACAACAGATCTAACCGACAGTCAATAATTTGCCCAGGTTTTTGAATTTCTTCGTCTGTGATATTAAATTTACTTTTGCATACAAAACCTTTTCCTTTTTATTGTGTGAACAAATCAAATATTGGGATCCTCCACACTATATTTGTTTTCTTGCATGACGAAAATTAAATTTACACAAAAATATGCAAGATTAGAAATGACAACATTGGTTATTTGTGATTGTGTGAAAGGTTTGTTGACGTCAAAGAACCTGCGCTTCTTTAAAATTTCGTCTTTTGTCGGAAGTGCCAGTGCATTACTCTTAATATAGTGCCAATTAGCATCGGTTCCAGAGGTTGAGGATAGTGTGCAATCCATCACGGTCACTATCACAATTTTGGTGACGCAAGTGAAATAAACAAAATACAAGATTACCTCAGCAAAGCAGCATCAATTATGATTCGGGGATTAGCCTACACTTATTAACATTATTGGCACAGATTCAGGGCTCGCATTGATCTTAACGATGGCCCAATCCTACATTGCTTTAAAAAATAAAACAGTAACATAATTACGAAGATTTAGCGACAAAGACACATATTAATTATAACCTTGTATGTATAGACATATAAATATCATTATGTTGTTATGCATAGCGTTTTGCTCACGTTCTTCTATAATAAATTTGTCAAAACTGAGATACCTGGGAGCTTTGAATCTTCGCTTACTTTTCTCCGCCACTATAGGTTAAACTCCGAAATGGTCAGAAAGTGAGCGAGATGGTTGGCAGGATTATAATGGACAATTCCAACAGGGCACTGAACTGCTTTGTTTTTCATATTTTGAAACATGGCGGTGGCAATTTAGTTTTCACAATTTTAAAAATAAGAAAAACAATTTCTTGTAAACAGTCTTTCCTGTCTGTGTGTTTGCTTGTACTGTTACACTTAGAATTTTAACTGATATAGTATACTGTGAGTCAGTTCTTAAAACTGCCTCCCTTTTTTTTTTGTACTGCAAGGAAAATAATACCGAAGGAAGAATTTTATTACGGTCGGTATGAAACCTTAATTTATGTATCAGAATGGAACTGTCTTTATAGCGTGTTGATAAAGCTGTTTGAAGTTTGCCAACTATATACTAGAACTCCCAGCATGATAAAATACACCTCTGTCGTTTTCAAATGAGCACATGGATGCAATAATAATAGCAATTTAGTTCTTAGCGCTCTCAAACAATTTTGAATAAAAGCATTTGATTACAGCGTCTCATGATTTTACACTTCACCTTTTCCAGCAATGATGGACATTCAGCGGAAGATTTTGTTTTACTGTGAAGATTTTTCACAACAGTCTTTGCACATCATCATTTACCGTGTTCATTCTATTCATATCACAAGATATGCAGCTTCTCGTGCTTTTTTTTTTTTTTTATCTGACACATACATTACAATGTGAACATGGAATGCATGGAAGTATGTGCGTAGGCCTAAAATATGATACGCACGAACTACTCGTGCTTGTAACTTTAATAATCGTGAAGTCTGACAACGTTTGGAAAAAAACTGTAAAAGATCAATCATAATAAATTCCAGGAAAAAACTGTAAAAGATCAATTACAATAAATTCCAGGAAACACTGTAAAAGATCAATCATGATAAATTCCAGGAAAAACTGTGAAAGATCAATCATAATAAATTCCAGGAAAAACTGTAAAAGATCAATCATAATGAATTCCAGGAAAAAAAAACTGTAAAAGATCAATTATAATGAATTCCAGAAAAGACTGTAAAAGATCAATTGTAATAAATTCCAGGAAAAACTGAAAGATCAATCATAATAAATTCCAGGAAAAACTGTTAAAGATCAATCATAATAAATCCCAGGAAAAACTAAAAGATCAATCATAATAAATCCCAGGAAAAACTAAAAGATCAATCATAATAATTCCCAGGAAAAGCTATAAAAGATCAATCAAAATAAATCACAGGAAACTGTAAAAGATCAATCATAATAAGTTCCAGGAAAACTAAAATCAGTCATAATTTCAAAAAGTTTGCAAGTTTCTTGACACTGATTTTAAAACCAGTAAAAGAATATTTAATGCGACTTGGTCTCCTTCACAGGGAAATATCTCTCTACTGCGTATCTCAAATTATCTTCCCCAAAAAGAAGGAACAGCTGCAGTTCCTGAAGACGAGAATTTCGTACAAATGCAGAATAGCCTCATTAAGTGTCCGTACTTGCCATAACAACTGTTCCATATGGAAGAACTGTCTTGTGACTAAACAAATCGCTTTGCAGAGTACACGAAGGAATCTAGCCATGTCATTCAAAATGACAACTGATTTTCTGCTTAAACCTTTACTATGTTTAGTAGTGATTTATACATAATTCACCGTCTGGCATATTCGAACTTGGCAGACTGAAGTATCCAGAAATGGTAGCTAAAACCTTGTAATAATGTTTTCCGACGTCGACCATGTTGTCTGCGTTATTTCAGTTAAAGTATTTTTAAGTAAATTATTCTATTCTGAATCTAAATAACCTTAAGCAGGTACACACTTTTTGTAAATAATAGCAGTAATATTATTATGTGAAGCCCCGCAAGTGTGCCCAACATTATTGCCTCAAAAAGAAAAAGTTGTTTGTATCAAAGCGTCCCGTAAGCAATAATAGTATACGAAGTCTAAAACATAAACAACCAAACGGAAAGGAAAAGGAAAGCTTGTATCTTTTCTGTATTACTTCTTACGCGAGGCTTTGCTGTATACAACTTTTTTTTTTCTTTTTGCCACATTTTGACGGTGCTTAAAGCCTTGCTGCGACCCCACAGAATTCATGTGTTGTTGTTTTTTTTAAATATATATAATATATGTCAATATACTTTATTGCGACAATATTTATTCCGTAAATTCTGACTGAAAACAAGAGAATAAAAATAATCAGTCGGTCATGAATTACTCATGATGAAGACAAGAACCATAAACATAAAAGATCACCAGTGTCAGTTCTATACCCCGGAAGGCACACATCTTTATTAAAGATTTTTTTTCAAAAGCTCACACTGCAGTTGATAATGTCGCTACAGAGCCGCATTCATAATTGTAAAGAAGGTTTCTGATCTATTGTTTTGAAATTTGCTAATGGCATGCGCTGAAGAGAACCATCTTCAGATGCTAATGCCAATTGCAGAAATCCCTCGAAAACAAAGAAACCATTTTCAGTTTTACAATACTGGAATACAACGGAAAAGTAATTATCTAATTAGTAATAGTGATTTACTCCCAAGGCAGAGTTTAGTATGGGAGCTTCTTTGGCGATGCTTCTAGACACATTGAAATTAACAGTAATTAATACTAATTAATGATCCTGCAGTGACAACGTGAAATTCACTAATTGCACCAGCCGAAGTTTTCTGTGTCTTAAAGGTCAGACAGGACAAAACAAAAGAGGAAGCCATAACTGCCAGTGCCTCATCCCATCTTGATTACTGGACAAGTGTTTATACCAGTGTTGTGTTTCTCAAGATGGGGCATGGCAATGATTTGGTGGGGTGTGGGACTCCAGAATTGGGCGAGGAGAGCTTTAAAGAAATCTTTATTTCATAGTGTATTTTATCTTAAGATGGGCTGTTATTTGTTTATGAAATTAAATTTTACATACAGAATATATGTTAATATTTATTAAAATCCTTTCGTACATAAGGCTGTATACTAACCTTGTATGACCACGGCGTGGCGCACATTCTTTTGTTTGCTTTTTTCTTGTATGTGTGTGAAAATTGAAGTGGGGTGTGGGACAAAAAAGGTTGAGAAACACTGATTTAGATTCTACCTCGCCCCCACAGTTTTGTTGTATATGCGGGCTATCACATAGCTCTCATTAGGTCTGGTGGCATTTTGACTCGGTGTATGGCAGTTATTGGGCATATCGTATAATAGCTCACCAGTAACTCCTGTGAGAAAGGTTATCAACGTTATCTGGTCTGACCCTTAAGACGTTCGTCATATTTCTGATTCTTTCTCGACTCTCTCTCTCTCTCTCTCCCGTATACTTCCATCAGATAAAAAAATGAATATGTGACTGTCTACAGTTTTGCACTTTTATCATTGGTTTGATTGTAAAAGGAAGTAAATAAGACGAATTGTTGCGGGCAGAGCAGACAACTAGGAGTCAACTGCTTCAGGTGAAATGTTCCCATAGGAACTACATAAACAGTACAGTTGCGTGCTTATTCGTACTTCTTTGCATTTGATTATGGATGCCCATTTTGCACTGCATTACAGTACTTAACCCGTCTGACCGGACCACATTACCCAGTTATCTCCGTGTATAAAGCACAAATCAACGCATTAACACGTGTCCGACCCACCATCGTTTAACGGGGTTTTATTCAAACATCTTTTTAAAGAGTCTCTGACTTAGTAAGCTGGTTATGCATTCTGGAGACCAAGGTTCGGTGTCTGTTCATTTGTTTATAATATACATAATTATCCCCCGGTAGCGGTGTGGTCATAGGCTTGTTTGCCTAAATCACAGACGAAGAATTGAGCAAACTTCCCGGACGCAGCTTCGAAGCTGGCAGCAGCAGGCCAGTGGTTGATTGATAGGGCAGATGGCAATATACCGTCACTCTGGCCTGGATATCGTGACACAGAGCATCCACCAGTATTGGTGTTCTTTGGTTTGGGTCTTTCACCCTAGTCAGTTGGGACTGCGAGGCTGTGGAGTAGCCTACAGGCAGCCGGTCAGGCAATATAACTGTCCCTCTGGCATCCTCCTGCACCTGGATACATTTCCAGTCGTCTTGACCCTGTCTTGCCACTTGGATAAGTTGTGTCCAGGCGAGAGAGTGAGTCTGATGTTTGCGCAGCTCTTTCTCACTAAAAACAAATTCTTTGCGCCAGTCTTAACACTCACCTCGTCTTCTTTCATCTTTGACTCGTCTTCTTTCCTCTCAAAATTCCAACGGCGATGGGCGAGTGCGGTGGCAGCAGGTTTGGATAGACTGGAAGCTGTTAGCACAGACCTACACGTTGGTGGCTGTGGGCTATGGTCGCTTCATCGTCGATTGAAGTGGAGGCGTGGGGAGGCAGCACCCACAGTAGCTGAGCAGCCTTATTTAAGGATAGCACTGCTCACCTCAACTGAGGAAGGGGCTAGAAAAGGTGCCCTAAAGAAAGCCCACTTCACATCACCCTGACTGGTATACCGCGACCAGTGGGGATCCCTTTTTGCGGTCGAAACAAAAAGAAATTCAGCTTACTCAGGCTAGGAGCCTGGAATATACGCACACTACAGGACAACTCAAACAACCCGGAAAGACGCACTGCACTTATTGCCATTGAGCTCAGCAGGTACAACCTGGACATAGTGGCACTCAGTGAGACCAGACTCCCTGATAGTGGCCAACTCAAAGAGCTCAGTGGTGGATACACCTTCTTCTGGAAAGGCAAGGGTGCAGTCGAACCGAGACAGCATGGTGTTGGGTTTGCAATTAAAAATGACCTCGTCAGAAACTTGCAGTCCATGCCAATTGAAATAAATGACAGGCTAATGACACTCAGGATCCCAGTTGGGAAAAGCCAGTCAGCCACCCTCATTAGCGCATATGCGCCCACCATGACAAACCCAGATGAAGCCAAAGACAAGTTCTATTCTGATCTAGAATCTGTCATATGCTCTGCCCCGGCAGCTGATAAGCTGATTCTCTTGGGGGACTTCAATGCTAGGGTTGGCTCCGAAATCTCAGCGTGGCCAAATGTTTTGGGCCCTCATGGAGTTGGTTCATGCAATAACAATGGGTTGCGCTTACTTACTTTGTGCGCTGAATTTGGCCTGTTCATTACCAACACAAATTTTAGTCTCCCCGTGAGAAACAGAACGTCATGGATGCATCCCCGCTCAAAGCATTGGCATCTCATAGACTATGTCATTGTGAGGAAGACTGACAGAAAGGATGTCCTTGTAACAAAGGCGATGTGTGGTGCCGAGTGTGGAACTGACCACAGACTCATTGTTTGCAAGCTCAGACTAACATTGAGGCGCAATAGACGCCCTCAAGGGAAAGCGCCACCTAAACGCCTAAATGTTTCAAAACTCTGCTCAGCTGAGAAACAGAGCGAGCTCTCATCAGAACTCTCCTCAAAATTGGATTGCGTGACTTTTGACCCTGAGAACATTGAACAGAGCTGGACTGACCTAAATACGACTGTACACTCTTGCGCCAGCAGCACAGTTGGTTTTCCTGTCCGCAAGCACCAGGACTGGTTCAATGATAATGATAATGAAATCAAAGTGCTCATCAAAGAAAAAAATAGTCTCATCCAAGCTCACTGCAGTGACCCCTCTTCCACAGCAAAAGCTGATGCACTGCGTGCATGTAAGGGTGTACTCCAGAAGAAGCTGAGGAAAATGAAAAATGACTGGCTTGAAGAGCGAGTAAGAGAAACTCAGAAATATGCCGACACAAACAACACTAGAAAGTTCTTTGAGAGCCTCCGAGCTGTGTTTGGACCATCCCGCTCTGGCACTACGCCACTTCTTGCGTCAGATGGTTCAACACGCATTGTTGAATTGAATGCCATAATTCAGCGTTGGGCAGAACATTTCGGAGGTGTGCTAAATCGGCCATCAAATATAAATACTGAGTCCATTGACCGCCTCCCTCAGACTCCTATTAATGCAGCTCTTGCCAAGCCATTCACAGCAAATGAGACCCGAACTGCCACAAATCAGATGTCCTTTAACAAATCACCAGGCGTGGATTCAATTCCTGCTGAGGTGTATGCCTTCGGTGGAGAAAAGCTTATTGAAAGGTTGACCGAGTTGTTCAATCATATGTTGAAAGCAGGGAAGCTGCCACAGGACTTCAAAGATGCTTCAATCATCCATCTGTACAAAAACAAAGGGGACAGCCAAGTCTGTGACAACCATCGGGGAATCTCTCTACTTTCAATTGCTGGCAAAATATTGGCAAGAATGCTTCTGAATCGCCTTCTTGATCACCTCTCGTCAAATGACTTGCTTCCCGAGAGCCAATGTGGCTTTCGTAAAGAGAGGGGAACGGCGGATATGATTTTTGCTGCCAGACAGATTCAGGAAAAATGCATGGAACAAAATCAAGCGCTGTATATCACATTTGTTGACCCCACAAAAGCATTTGACACAGTGTGTCGTGAAGGCCTCTGGAAAATCTTGGCGAAGTTTGGTTGTCCACCCGAATTCATCACAATAGTGCGCCAGTTTCATGATGGCATGCAAGCTGCAGTCAAAAGCAACGGCAGTGTTTCAGAGCCCTTTGCTGTCACAAATGGGGTAAAACAGGGTTGTGTCTTAGCCCCAACTCTGTTCAGCATCATGTTCTCTGCAATGCTACAAGAAGCCTTTAGCTCTCCTCCTCAAAGGGTAAGCATCAAGTACCGAACTGATGGCAGTCTATTCAACCTCAGGAGACTTCAGGCAAAAACCAAAACCAAAAGTACTCAAGTCTGTGACCTACTATTTGCTGATGATTGTGCACTTCTGGCACACGATGAGGATAGCATGCAAAACTGTGTTGATAAGTTCTCTAGTGCCTGTGACAACTTTGGCCTCACAATAAGCACAAAGAAGACGGAAGTGCTCCATCAGCCTACTCCAGACGACAAGTATCCTGTGACCCCAAATATCAAAGTCCATGACAGTCTTCTGAAGGTGTCGGAGAACTTCACCTATCTTGGCAGTACACTGTCTTCCGCGGCTCGTGTTGATACTGAAATTCTCTCAAGAATCAGCCAAGCCAGCTCTGCATTTGGCAGGCTTCGAAAGAGAGTATGGGATGTCGCCGGCATTCGCACAGACACTAAGCTGAAAGTGTACAATGCTGTGGTCCTTCCCACCCTACTCTATGGGGCTGAAACCTGGACAGTGTACCAATCGCATGCCAGAAAGCTAAATCACTTTCATCTGGCCTGCCTTAGAAAGATCCTAAGGATCAAATGGCAGGATAAAATTCCAGACACTGAGGTCCTCAATCGCGCCAAGGAATTGAGCATCTTCTGCCACCTGAAAAAAATTCAGCTACGTTGGGCAGGACATGTTGTCAGAATGCCCGACTCCAGACTCCCTAAGCAAATCTTCTTCTCTGAGCTCTCCAATGGAACGAGGAATGTTGGGGCCCCAAAGAGACGTTACAAAGACACTCTCAAGCAATCACTGAAGGCCTTTGCCAGTGATGTGAGTGAGTGGGAAAAGCTCTCGCTTGATCGTGCAAATTGGAGGGCGGCCCTTACCAGAGGCAGCAAAGCATGGGAAGCTGACAGAGTCCAGCAGGCTATCAAAAAAAGAGAACGGCGCAAGAAAAGGCCCAGTGGTACTGAACCAACGGAGCACTCTTGTCATTTATGCGGAAGGGTCTGCAGGGCAAAAATAGGACTTATCAGTCACATGAGAAGCCATAAGTCATGAAAGAACAGTCTTTCCATTCTGTCCTCTGTGTCCTTTAGTTCTCTTTATTGTCCATGTGTTGAAATTCTCAACAATTTCTGTTCTTTATTCCTCTGGTGTTGTTAAGGTCATCATCATACCTGATGGACGAACTATTATTATTATTATTATTACATAATTATCTCAGGACATTATAATTTTCCACAGAGACATAATATGTATAAACTCCAACATTTGCATTCTCGTCATTACATCCTCTTTTCTTGTATTACACTCTGTCAAGTATTACAGGCCCCACTCGATCATCATGAATTTCGTTAAATTAATATAGTAGCCTACTTTATGTTTACACTCATGCCAAAAAGTGTGTAAGTTATGTAAAATGGCACAATCGCACATTGTCACGTTGCCCACTTTGAACGATTTCTTAATTCTTACGTTGATTTGCACACTTTATCAATCTATCTATCTATCTGTCTGTCTGTCTGTCTGTTTGTCTGTCTGTCTGATGTCTGATGTCTGATGTCTGGCGTGTCTATCTCTCAGTCTGTCTGTGCATCTGTCAATCTGTTCGTCTATTTGTTTCTATTCATTGTCGATTTGCCAGCCTTTTTTTAATCTGTCTGTCAGTGTCTCTATCACCAACCAAATTATAGCTGTCTTCCTTTTCATTTTCAAACGACTAATTAGTTGTATAGGTTCTACATCCCTGTGTACTTTGCTGTTGTTCTGACGACAACAATGCACGAATGTTCATCCTGATTACTTTTCCATTGTCTGTTTTCACTAACATTCTACATATTTCCTTTTCCAGGGTCGACAGCTGCAGCTCCGACCCATGCTCTGGTGATCTATGAGTTAACACTGTGACTTACACATTCCCAGGATGCAGCCCCCTAGACATGTGTCCTCATGTCTATTCTAGAGGGGTTTGACCATCCGACGAACTCATTTTGCAGTTTTATCATCAGGAAGTTTCTCATAAGTTCTGAGCGCAGTGGATGACTACATACAAGTATGAAGAACACGGCCTGGTGTCATGCGAAAACTGCTTGTAGCTGCACTCGCTAATCTCTGCTCACTTTTCCTAAGACTCATCCTCAGGATATGAAAGTTGATCACACGTACGCCATCATAATTTTTCTCATTATAAACAGATTCCTTTAATTCGCACATCTGCATCGACAATTGCTCTAAGACCCAAGGTAACCCTTTTCAATGTTAGTGTTTGTTTGAGCATATATCTGATTATTATCTTTCTGTGTTGGCTCATTCAAAAACCCAGTCTAAAATTTTAAAAATCAGTTAGTTTTAAGTGCTTATTGGAAATCAGGACCAGCGTCTGACGATGTCTTCAGCATTAACTTCCCCCTTGCCTCATGATGCCGCAACACCCCATCTGCCTTTCAATGGCAACTCCAGCCTCATGGATTTTATCAACGTTACTGCTAGAGCCGTCAGAAACTCCACCATTATCAACGAAACGACGACAGTCGCACCTGCCCAAACATTCTCTCTACCATGGTGGCAACAAGCCATCTTCTACACCATGTTCGTCATCATTTTCATCGTCGCGGCTGGGGGAAACATCATCGTTATTTGGATAGTTCTGGCCCACAAACGCATGAGAACAGTGACGAACTATTTTCTGGTTAACTTGGCCATCGCTGACGTCATGATATCAATATTCAACGTTCTCTTTCACTTCATCAACAACATGTACCAAGACTGGTACTTCGGGTTGGAGTACTGCAAGTTTTCCTTCTTCATGGCCCCTTGCACGATCTCAGTTAGCGTGCTCACCTTCATGGCCATTGCTATAGACAGGTGAGTCACAATGGTCTGTGTTATTCTACAATATATATCTGAGGCACACTGTGCTCTAATGGCGTCATTGCAGTCAATTTGTACGAGTACGCTGTGCTCTGTCGTCATTGCAGTCAGTTTATACAAGTACACTGTGCTCTAATGTCGTCATCGCAGTCAGTTTGTACGAGTACACCGTGCTCTTATGGCATCACTGCAGTCAGTTTGTACAAGTACACTGTGCTCTAATGGCGTCATTACGGTCAGACAGTACAATTACACTATGCCCTAATGGCGTCATTGAAATCAGTTTGTACAGGTGCACTGTGCTCTAATGCCGCCATTGCAGTAAGTTTATACAAGTGCACTGTGCTTTAATGGTGTCATTCCAGTGGGTTTGTACAAGTACACTGTGCTGTAATAGCGATTTTACAGTCATACTGCACAAGAGTGACGTAGAAACTGAATCACGATATCACTTGCTCTGTCATGAAACTGCACAATTTCTTTTTCTTCAGTGTCTTCTCACAATTACAGATGAAATTCTTATTTGCCTAATAATGCATAAATGAACCACTTCAAGCATTTTTTTTTTTAATGAGTAAAAATAAATAGGGGGAGGGGGCTGCAGGGTTTCATTTTTTGTTGCATACTATATTTATATTGAAGTATTATAATATTTCCAAGTAAAACAATTGTTGTTTTTTTTCATTAATCCTTCATACTTGTGCAATTTCATGGTAGCGCCAGCGAATTGTTTCTGTGATGGTGCCGTATTTGCGGTATACTGTGTTCTAGCGGCGTCATTTGTCTGGCAATCAGTTTCCACTCGTATGGTTATGAAGCTGAGTCATGATATGTTAATCATAACTATATGTTTCAAGGATGCATCTATTTAATCATCTTTGTGTGTATGTGTGTTCATAGATCTATATCAGACAATTCTGCATTCAACGGCTCCATCGTATGTATCCAGCCATCCATCAAAGGGCATGAAATAATTCATTCATTCATTCACTTACCCATTTTCCACCCAACATTCCCCATTTAATCATACATGCATAACTAGAATCTTCATATTTCCTGGAAGGAATCAATAATGTTCAGACACCGTGCTGTCTTCCTGCAGATCTACACTGGTCTGAGAGAGGATGAGATTGTCATTATTACTTTCGCTTTTCTATGAATTGCTCTTAACTGGCTCTCTATGCATCAATACATTCTGTATTCCTATCGCTCTCCCCTCCCTGTTCCTTCTCTCCCATCAGAATATTTTTCATGTTTCGAAAGAACGAAGATGGCGGCCTTGGGAGAACAAAAACAATTCTTTTTGTCTAATTTACATAAGTATACATCATCGCATATCTTGTAATACAATTTATGGCACTTTCATCGCAATTTAAGACTGGGGGAAATGTCTGTGTTGTTGTTTTTTCACATTTCTGCTTTGCATATCGGGAAGAAGTGCATAGAACGGTTTTTGAACCCATAAAGTTCCACAAACTTTGCCTGTGTGACCCGATTCTGTCGCAGGGTGGTCTCTCAGCCCAAGAAAGGTCATACCACTTCATGAATATCGTGGTTAATACTTCACTCCCAATGTCATATCGAGCTACTTACTGCCCCAATAACACTCGTGCGTTATGACGTTAGCCAGACAGTGCAGAAATAAACAATTATTTAGAAGCCGCCATTCTGCCGCCTGATTTCACCTTCCCTCGTCGAGAGGGTGTCGGTGACGGTAATCCTGGCCACGAAAGTGTAAACAGACATTGATGTAGAGCTCAATGCTCATCTAGGTTTTAATCTATAATTCTATTAGTCGTCATTTGAGGTGTGTGTGTGGTATGAATATTCGGAAGATGAACTCGAGGACAAGTTTCACCTCCCATTAAAAAAAAAAAAAAACCGGCGTCCCATCCCAGCGTATTAGTTGTAATGTACGGCGTAGTAAAATGTTATTCATTTCCTGTATGGGGACTCTCACATAACAGATCAAAAGCAAATGCATTCCCTAGGAATGCAGTATTTTCGATTTGCCCTTTACCAACACTGTTAACAGTCATGATAAAGAGTCGTGCTATAATTAAAATTCTGAAATCACCCCCTTTGTAAATGCTGGAAAAGATAACTTAAGCGGAAAGGACATTCTGTTTTTCTGTAATTCTGCCATTTATGGTTTTGTTCTATACATCCACTTCTTCGTTTTCCGTTCCTTCACGCCCTATTTTTGAATCTTATTTCTTTCGTTTTTTTCTTTCAAGTCCGCTTTTTACCTCTTTCGTTTACTCCTTTTTCTTCATGCCCCACACCATTTACTGTATTTGCTCCTTTTTCATCCTTTGTTGCTTCACACTTCTTTCACATTCCCACGTTCACTTATTTGTGTAGATCTAAGATCTTTAATTGTATGGCGCGGCATTGAAGAGATCGGCACACTGACCGCTGTCCTTCCACTTCTTACTGCACTTTTCCTGATTACTCTACACAAAGAATCTCGTGCACAGTGGCAGCCAATCGATTCATTTGTCATACGTCATCACAGAAACATCCATCACAATATATATGGGGAATAAAAGAAATACCCCCAAAACAACCCTCCATTTTGTTTTCTCTTTGGTACAAAACTGTGGAAACTGAGTCAACGGCCGCCATGAGACCATTTTTGACACATCATCTATTACAATGGCGGACCTACATTTCTGGGATCCTGAAGCTTGAACTGTTATGGGATCCTGAAGCTTGAACTGTTATGGGACCCTGAAGCTTGAACTGTTATGGGACCCGGAAGCTTGAACTGTTATGGGACCCTGAAGCTTGAACTGTTATGGGACCCTGAAGCTTGAACTGTTATGGGACCCTGAAGCTTGAACTGTTATGGGATCCTGAAGCTTGAACTGTTATGGGATCCTGAAGCTTGAACTGTTATGGGATCCTGAAGCTTGAACTGTTATGGGATCCTGAAGCTTGAACTGTTATGGGATCCTGAAGCTTGAACTGTTATGGGATCCTGAAGCTTGAACTGTTATGGGACCCTGAAACTTGAACTGTTATGGGACCCTGAAGCTTGAACTGTTATGGGATCCTGAAGCTTGAACTGTTATGGGATCCTGAAGCTTGAACTGTTATGGGACCCTGAAGCTTGAACTGTTATGGGGTCCTGAAGTTTGAACTGTTATGGGATCCTGAAGCTTGAACTGTTATGGGACCCTGAAGCTTGAACTGTTGTGGGACCCTGAAGCTTGAACTGTTATGGGACCCTGAAGCTTGAACTGTTATGGGACCCGGAAGCTTGAACTGTTATGGGACCCTGAAGCTTGAACTGTTATGGGACCATGAAGCTTGAACTGTTATGGGACCCTGAAGCTTGAACTGTTACGGGGCCTCTTGGCAACTAGCTACAATTGGGCAAAATCCAAAATTCACTCATTAAAAAAAAAAATTCTTCAGGGCCCTGAAGGCCATTCTTCGTTTAGTTCTAATAGTAGATCCGCCACTGATCTATTAATAGTTATTACATAATGTAGAACATCACCACAAGAACAACGTGAACGCCATTACTTGTAGCAAGAGCTGAAAACATTAGCGAATAGTCAAAATAATCAGCAATGTCTTATCAAGGATGAACAAATTTGATCGCGGGGGTTGGGGTAAAATGTATGGTAATTGAGTAAAATGGTTTTCTTTATTTCTCAGAATTAACATTTTGGCGTCGGTTCACGTACATTTATGCGCAACTTATTTATTCTCATTACCGGTCATATGTATGTATTTAAATACAGTGGTTAGAGATACTTCAGTTTCAAAACTGACACAAAACACAGTCATAAAATGTGTTGAAAAACGTTGGCCGCTTGTGATTGATCATATCTATATGTTCAATCGACACACTGGCGGAGTCTTGGGAACTCTGAAGGTATTGAGAATTTAGAGAATGTATGTTTAGATCTTTCTTCGTAGTACACTTTAGTTGAAAGTTACTGCGCCACTTTTTCTTGTCGCTTCGTTGCTGTTGTTCTGGTTTCTTCTGGCTTTTTCTTGCTGTGTCGGTCTGGAATTTGGAGATAAATATCTTTTTGCCGAGGGACCTTTAAAAAATATGGTCACGTTATTGGGCTATGGTAACCTCTTTCTTATGCTTCTTTTCATGTTGTATTGAGGTCTTTATTTTGGGGGCTTTTCATGTTAAAGGCTCGCGTTTCTTAAATACTCACACCGACAGCTATTACATAGGTGTGAGATTTCTGTGTATGAGAAGCTGTTCCTACGTGAACAATAGCCCAGAACTCCAGAAATGTTGATTCTTCAAGAGTTTCTCGAATTTTAATAATATTGCACCTTCAGATCATGCCTTTCGTTACCTTACTTCAATATTTGGAGTAAATCTGGGGGAATCAGATTTAAAGTGAAAAACTAAATTCCTGAGAAAAGCCCTCCAAAGGTAGAAACAGTTTCTATGGAGTATGAGATTTGCTTATAATATGAAAGATTAGCCATTTCTGCATTCAATTATTTTGCTTAAAATTGTCTTAGAAATACTTTATTTTGATTTATCAATTAGATATATAACAATTTCACCAAAGCCCGATTTTGCCACATCCACTTACATTTTATTATCATATATTTAAAACTAAAGTAACATTTGTTTTGCCGACTGCCCTATGACAACTAGTTTTAATGCAAGGGAGTAATCATTATCCGTTACAGTCAGCCCTCGCAAGTTCACGAAAGGACATTTGTTCTCGCGTGAGGACATGACATAAGTAAATTGAAAACCCCCCATCTGTCTAATTTTCCCTCAGCTTCATCATAATATACAAGCGTGATCATTTCTAAGCAACTGTCAAACGAACAAATCGAACACAATCTAGGCTGTCTTTCCCGGATCGTTTACCATTTGGACAGGGCCACTTATTAGATGAAACCGGCCTGGGTTTGATTGAATCCTTAAGATAAAATGTTTACAATACCAGAAATACGGTTAACAGAACGGAAACCGCGTAATGTTCCCGTCAGGAAGAGGATCTAATGCGATGCCGGTTATTTCCCGCATCCAACTGAAGAGAGGTCTTTTTTTTCGAGATTCGGGATCTCTTGCCTGACATTAAACCTTTTGCCCTGAGTTTCCGCTGAATCTTGTTTATCGAGACATCGTGATATCTTCTTATCTCTTTTCATCCTCGAAAAAAAAAAAAAAGTTTTGATTTCGAGCATCACGATATTATGGATGGCACGAGGCCTTCGACCAAGGGTTGCTTTCCTGTGGATGTCACGCACGGTTCAGTGTTATGTAATCAAAACATCTGTCTTCCTACAAACAGTTCTCAGACAAACTTTATGAATTGCTACAACCATCTGCTTACCTTACTAACTGCACTCAGCCAATATCGTTTCCGAGAATGCTTAACGGTTCCTTTGCAGTATGTTCCCGTTATGAATTAATATTACCATTAATATCATTTCCAAATATTTTCCAACCAGTTTTCTGAGATGCACATAATTATGACAGGTTATAACAACATTCAGCTCATCTGTCTTGCGTGATGATTTTGCAAATAATCAATGACCTAACTCCGGAAATGTCAAAGATAAGAAAAGTAAGACTCTTCTATACAAAAAAAATGTAAGAAAACCCCTTTGTTCCCTATAGACTCAAAAACTACTGGACGTATTGAACTGAAATTTGGCACACACAATTGTACGATACTGACCAGTGTTCCTATGTACATAGGCATAAAAAAGCTTATGGGATTCGTTAGTTATTCCAATAATGCGATAAGAATGGAACAGTAAATTTGCGAGAGCGTTTGGTCCGAATTGTACGTTCGTTAACCTATGACCTCTTTCTTTGTTAATCGCTTTTCCACTTCCGGTCCCGGAATTCGATTCATAATCACAGTAGTGTCTGTGAGAGCTAGATCTAGCATGCACTGATGCAGCATGCCCCCTAAAAAACGTACTATCGGTGAGATTCAGTTAGACTATCAAGTATGAAACTTTGTGTGGTCTCAGTGTGCCTAGACTAGGAAAAAGAAAGTGTCTGGAATTGAGATATTGACGTTGCAGGGCCAAAAGTACAGGTTTTGTGTTTTCAATATGCCTAGGAAAATATAATATTTCATTTCCATCAACACATGACGTTATCACTTCCTGCGATTTGTTCACTAACAAACAAACTAACCCGTGCCCAAATCATAGCCATTTGACGGATGCTGGCGGGACGCGCAGGGCGTCAACGCGCAAAGGGAGAGCAGTAAAACGTATCTAAAAACAAACGAACAAACAAAAATAAAATAAAGCTAAAGGAACAGGCAAAATGAAGCAGGTCCATAATAATCACCCACAACTGAAACTAATTAATCGATTTACCCCGGGCAGGGCCGGGAACTCAGCTAGTTTTAAAAGTCTGCCGTGGTTTCCATGTAGTAGTTGTATATTTTCTGTTTTGCTTAATGCTTGTACAAACAACATTAATGCCAGAATTTGACCTTTTATCTGACACGGCGTTTTTGTTAGCCTGAGCCGGTGATCATGTTCGTTATCTGGGCTGGGCTGGGCACCCAGGCCCAAATCATAATGGTCTTTGTCTTTGTGCTTTCACGTGATTAGCCACTCTAGACTTGATCGCTGGCATGATACTGGGTCTTAAATCCTCTTATTAGGTGCACTGTCTTCAATACAGCTTAGGAATGATTTGACCCCAAATGTTATTTTATGAACAAAATGCTTCGTTTTGTTGTTAAAGAGAAAAGAAAAGCAACTGGAATAATAGCTTGAGATAATGAATACAAATGGTTTGGTTTTGGGTAGGGGGGGGGGGGTAGGAAGAGCGGTGAAGAGATTGGCAATCTGTTACATGCAAGTCATATTCATAGATCTCTGTGCAACAAATCATAATTTAAGCACTGATTATGGTAATTATTTACACATAGGCATTAAGCCCACGCCAACCCATTACTGAGTCTCCTGTGAGAAATGAACACGAACAGAACGTTCATTTAACATTCAATTGAACATTTAGGAATACAATGACCCGCTCACTCACAAAATATGCAGGCACTACACAAAGATATAATTGTGGCACGTGTTACAGGAGTAACGTGGGATGGAAGATTTAAGTTTCTACATGAGCTGATGTTTTGGAAAGACTTACGACTTGGCCAATCTGTTAATGACAACTTGATAAGAATTTATGTTTGATTAATGAGGGCGTAACACGATGTAGTATTTCTTTGCAAGGAACTTTGATGTGGACTAACTGAGTCTAAGATTTCACAATAGGATGTCTTCACGGGCACGAAAAGTGAATTTTTAAAACACCTGAATTCGCCGAGTGAAAGTGCATCAACTGTGGGAGCAGAGTTTTATGGATGGGAAACACACGGAACAGCATGATCAAAAGCCCGAAAAACTAAGACAGCAATTAAAGAGCCCATGCATTAAAATATTGACCATAGTGACATTTTGAACATGGTCTAGCAAACCAGGAAGTCATTCATCTCAGGCGCGTGGCATGAGAGATAATGGCACACGGGTCGTATAAACTGGCCTGCTGATGAAATCAATCCTTGGACTGCAGCAAGCAAGTGCACGCGAGTTCATGGATGTGATAAAGAAATTGAATCGTGATATCGCTTGGATCTGCCATGAAACCGTACAAGTTCTTTTTCTTCAGTGTCTTCTCACGGTTCCCCACCTTGAGAAACACTGCACTAAACACCTTGAACACAAAGTCCATTCCATAAGGATGGCATTTAATTCAAACACCGCCACTCTGCAGTCCTTGATAAATATTATATAACTATAAAATACGTTTTGGCATAGCCTAATTATTATCAAAGTACAGATACAAATGTAACAAGAATGTCAGTGATGACGAGGAAAGTTCAATGACTTCACGCCTTGACTAGCATCGGCTCAAGGCCATTATCACCAGCAGCAGTTGGACTGAGAGATTCTGCCCCGTACTTAATACGCTTTGCACTCTTGGCAGTTCCGTCTTTCAACACAGCCAAGTTCCCCCGAGACCAGTTGTCAAGAGAGCAGTAATGTCGTTAGTTCACGCGGACTTCATCAGCCACCCATAACGTCCTCGGGAATACCATTAGGCGTTATAGATTACTGCTTGATGCTTCCAGATCTGCTCTCACATTGAAGCAGCTGTCAAACTGTTCTGGGATGTCCTCACGTGAGGGACAAATTAAAAGTCACTCTCTCTTCGCCGTCCCCATAGTGTCATCTATCCCTCTCTTTCTCCCCCCCCCCCCCCCCCACCCTCAACCTCCTCCCTCTTCCTTTTTCCCTCACGTTTTCTCTCTTTCTCCATCTTTCCCTCCTACATAATACTCCCATTCAATATCTTCACTATCATGTTGTTATGTTTCTGTTTTATCCTTTATCCTTTAACAGAGTTTTACATAGAGACACAAATTAAATGATCCCTTCCTCTCTATGGCATTCTGCGTCATTTCTTTTCCTCTCTCTATCCCTCCTGCCACTACTGGTGTCAATAAACTTTCAAATGCCAACAAGGTCAGGTGCCGTGAATGCGGCTCATCACGCCAATTTCCACGAGGACGACAATTTCAAATGTTCGTTTTAGACAGCCACTTGGTGCTGAGCCCTAAGACCACCAGCGCAGATTTGTATCCAGATCTGTCAGCCTGTAATTTACATCACTTCACAAATGTTAATTGTTATGGTACACACGTCGCACATGTTTGTGCTTTCCCAGGTAAACATCTCACATGTTTGTGAGTCTTAATGGGCCTTCAATGTCCACATTATCCTCAAGTAATATTGTGAGCTTTTCTGTGTCTTCAGTGTCCACCCTCTCTTCAAGTAATATTGACAATCTTTCTGCGTGTTCACTGTTTGTCCGCTTTTCAAATAATATTGTTTCATAGAAAAATAAACAACAGCCAGTATGTAACTATGTCCTTTCTTGTTTTCTCAGTCTGCATCAAGGTCTAAAGCGAGTACCACACTGCCAAGACTGTTTTGCGTCGGTTTTGACTCAGATTTAAACTTTCTTTGAATGGACCAGCGAAGCAAATCTGTGTACGCGTCAGTCTCACGTGTGTGCGATGTCCCCGTTGAACTGTATGGTCCACGAAAACGAGACAAACCGGACTTAACTCTGTACGCTGTTTGCCTACACTGTTACAAAATAAACTGATTCACTCTTTCACAATACTATTTCCATATAACTGATCGGTATATTGAACGTGGTAAATTAATATATGGTTCTATGCTCTTCTCATCGGCATACTGCTCCAGACTTTAACAACTTCAAAACAAATTCAGTTTGAAGTGCGAGATTTAAATTTGTGGGCAAAGAAGACAAACTTTACCGAAAATTTAAAAAAAAAAAAAAAAAGTCCAAAATCTGGTTAGCGTAAATCAATACTATTATCATCTTAGCTTTGAATAATATTTATTTAATATAAAACATACGGTACTTGTCACAGAGTGATTTGTTTATTTGTTGTTGTTTTTTCTTCTTGTTCAGGTATGATTTGGTTTGCTTTTGTCCTTGCTGCGTTTTTTTTTTTTCAGTATCATTATTTTTTAGTTTTTCACCTCTCTAGTGCCTCAGCTCCTGGTGAGCAGTTCTTTATTTGGCCTTTTAGAGATCATTCGCTTTTGTTGTGTTTACAATAGTATTAATTAAGTATTTATAATGACTCTTGAATCGCTTATGGATGTCAGTACTGTTCCGTGACGCTCGTGCATCATGGTAATAAACGAAATGATAAGTGCAATAAGCCATTCCAATCATAATTTTTTTTTATAAGGCGTCTACCAAGTGCATGATGAATGTTCTAAGTGATAAGCTATGGACTGCTTTGTAAGGCAAAATAATAGATGTGTTCAGTTGATCAATCGCTAAATGAATGTTGAACATTTCCAAGTGGCTATAACTCAACTGCTTGAGTTTTCTTTGCAATAGGGCATGAAGTTTCAGCTTTTTTCGATTTGCGCCCATTTCTAATCACAACCTCAGCCCCACATCCCCCGGTAAAGAGCACAACAAAACAATGTGCTTATTGCCCCGCCCTCTAATTTGTTCTCTTTCTCTCTCTCTCTCTCTGTCTCTCTCTCTCTCTCTCTACCCCCCCCCCCCACACACACATATGCACAAATTCGTACAAGTACAAACACACATACACAAATACACACATACGTACGTAGAGAGAGAAAGCGAGAACCATACGCATACCCAACAAGACAATTTAGAAAATCAACCAAGACTATGTCTGTATTTGATACCAAAGCCGTGTAAGGGTCGCCTCGCACATGTTGAAATCCCCGATGCTAAGATTGAATATCTCACATGCCCAAGAGTGAACAAGTGCAAGTAAGACAATGTTGTCGATCCGCCAGCTGGGAATTGGGCTGTAGTCTAAGCTTTTATTTAAAAATATATACAAACGGAAACACAAGAAATCACTCAGCATTTGAGCTGTTTATAAATCTTCACAGGTTAAAATCAACATGAGTGAAATGAAACACCCTCTCATTCACACTCGCAAAGCCTCAGCCTTCAACTTTTGCACAGTGAAATCATTTGCTAAAGTTCAAAACAGAAGGCCCTCTCTGCCCTCTCTCCTGATTAGCAGCG
This sequence comes from Onchidella celtica, assembly GCA_963931925.1. NCBI lineage: Eukaryota > Metazoa > Mollusca > Gastropoda > Systellommatophora > Onchidiidae > Onchidella > Onchidella celtica. The sequence goes on from OZ007568.1 coordinate 26,829,581, forward strand.
GTTAAGCTGAGTCTAGGTTGTTTTTAATGAAATATTCCTTGTGAAAAATGCCACAGAATGTGTTGGTGTTGATAAGAATTATAATTATCTCATTCTCCTCTTTAATAAATCCCTCTAAATTTGTTTAATAATTAATTCATTTTATTATATATTTAGTGATTTTCTTTTTTTTTTTAATTTGTACACATATAGGACAAGGTGGTCTAGAGGCAAGGTGCTCGCCTCTCATGCCAAGGGTCCCGGGTTCTAAACCCGGGCAGTGCAGGCATGTTGGAAGTTTGGGATTTTTCTCATATTTTCATGTCCCTGATACCTATTGAGGGGTAGGATCGAGTACCTAGTCTTCTCGGATAAGGACGAAAAAATTCGGAGGGCCCGTGTGCACGTTGCGCACGTTAAAGATACCTTGGCAGTTGGAAATCGTAAAGAGCAGGCCGAACAGGCCGCTGCCCGGGCAAAATTAAATAAAAATTCATCCCTACCACCCACTCCCCCTCATCCCCCCACCACCAAAAAAAAAAAAAAACGCCGACCGGCGCTGCACTGTGGCGACGACATGCCTGCTCCAGTTGTAACTGGGGTGCAATGGCACAAAGGCAAAATTTCCCAAATGGGATTAAAGAGTTATACAAATACAAATACAAATACAAATACAAAATATTTATGTTTTCATTTATTTGTTTTATTTTCTAGTCAGTATATATTTATTGTATTATTTATTCATTTATTTACTTTTCATATTTGTATGTATTTAAGTAATAATGTATTTATTTACCTACGTATTTGTTTACTTTTCTTTTTACTAATTTGTTTATCGATTTATAATTGTTTACCTTATTCTGCTAAAATCAAGTTGGGAGATACTACAAAAGATGCGGCTCTGATTTTTTTGTTGTAGAAAATATTAGTGTCTAGTCCCTATGACCAAGGTTTCAAATGTCTCGGGCGGGGCAGAGATCCATAGCTGAAAGGCTGGACATTGACACCTCGCTGAAAAAAGAAAAAAATTTGGCCTTGGTCATGTTCCCATTTGTTTAACTCTACATGATTGGATATCACTCCAGCTACTCTTGTTGTTCTGTATGGATCAAGACAGACTGTTGACATAATCCAGATTTTTTGTTTATGTTTTTGTATTTCGGCGAAGGCTGATATTTACATCAGTTAAAGCGTTAGTTCCTGGACAAGCATTTACTATAACCGTCACTGTAATTAATGTTTCCTGTTGCCCAGGTGTACGTGATTTTGTACAGGAATGTGAGAGACATAATTATTTCAAAATCATTAGTCTTTCGTAAGGCTATCGTTATAGCGACCGTCTCGGGTCATCAGATTCTGGAAAGTCTCGGCACAGTAATCATGTTTTGACCTTAATATAATATTATGTAAATGTATAATGATGATTAGATGGCGGATGGTTCGGGAGGGGGGGGGCAGAGAGAACGAGGGACAGAAGGACAGAGAGACATACACACGAATACAGAAGGGGAGACAGAGAGAGAGAGAGACTGAGGATGTTGAACTCTTGGAAAACTCATAACGTAAGAAAAAATACTCTGCGAGTTCTGATTCATATAAATTGAAGCCTCTCTTTTTTTTTTTAGGCCGCGTCAGATATGTAACAAACACATTACAGGTGTGTCACGAGCAGAGTTAGGGTCTTGGGGATTTTATGACTGCACGAGAGGCAGCTAACTCACACTCGGACACAACCACACAAGAAAAGTATTAAATAACTAGAGTATATATATATGTCAGGCCGGTCAGGCCATCTTATTACTTACAATAGAGGTATATTCAAAGCAATAAATTCTAATTACTAACTTAATCTATGATATTCATGTAACTATGGTTCCTTATTGGATGTACTGCAATCAATAGCAAATGGGTATATTATACGAAACTAGATATCAATCTAAAGTGACAGTTGAGTCGCCACTGGCCAGTCGCCAGGCAAACTCTCCCTAAATCATATGGGCTTGAATGTTAGGAGAGCCCAGTACGTTCAAAGCCTACAGAAGCACACATCGGCTTGTAGGTAATTAAGCAGTTGCAAAAGACTATATATATATATATGCACAAGCACTATTCAATTCATCCACAATGTGCTATATTACTTCAATCATACTATGGAGATAGATCTATAATACAGGACACTCGTCGTCGAGTGCCAGCGGGGTTTCCTTAGACTTCCTATGAGGCTGTGGTTCTCTCTCTATCTCTGATCTTCTATTATGCTTAAACAAATAAGATATATTACCGTTGGTCACGCCTACTGGTAGGCGCGAACATCAAAATAGCGCAGCGTGGGCTTTTAAAGGTCAGCCCACTCAGACCTTTCTTTCTAGAGCTCAGTCAGTCCGTTAGCAAGGACTTCTAGTCTTCAAAGCACACAGTTCAGGTACTGGCCAACCGGAGATACTTCACGGAACGATGCTTGGCTTCTCGTCTGTACTCGATGAATCTGAACGTTACACGATGTTTTATACTATCCAACTACCCAGCAGTGCTAGTCCGCTGGCCCAATTAGTTCAGCAATCTCATTGGCCGAAACCTCCCACCATTTTAATTGTAGTAATACGTCTGCACTATTCTACCAGCCAGCTAACGTGCAAAACTTGTCTAGTCATACTTAACATTGTCAACTATCCCCACCTTGTTTCACCCCTACTCCATTACTTATTAATCACGAACATTAAAACCGACAAGCGTGAATCTAACAGTTTAACTTTACATTTATTTACTCACCAACTATAATTCGCGAGGACCGTTCAAGGCCGCCAGCCAATTTCTCATGGCCCTGGTAAAAAAACTACTCACGCTCTGCGTGAGTACTAATAACACTCGAATCATGACAAGGTGAGTGAGGCATAGAACATGAGAATGTTACCGTCTTCAGTATTAGCACGCATGTTCTTCCTGTGGGAGTCTCTGCGTGAGCTCTGCAGGACAGCCACTGGCTAAAGAGATTCCAATAATAATAATGTGAGCCGAAAATGTATTTTTTTAACAAAATTTTCTTTGCGAAAACACTCGTAACCTAGATGTAAAAAGAGCTGGGTGTTTTTTTTTCCCTAAATAAGACAATTTGCCACAGAAATAAAACTGGCAGTCCTTCATCTCTGCTGCTTGCATTAGAGTAAAATAGTTCTTGCCAATCAACTTTATCTCTTCCACGCTCTATTAGACGTAGAACAAAAATTAAAAGGTTTTCAACGCTTTAATTTTGAATTCCTAAAATTTATACTTCAAGATAACGCACCTGTACACAAAAATAGTCACATGAAATGTCATTCTCTTCTCTAGGGGAAATCACAAAGAGTGGTATCGTAAAGTGGTCTTCAATAGTTTCAGTATTTAAAACAATTAGACGAAAACACTTGTACTGATGAAGCCCATGTTGAAAGTCCATAGTGATAAATGTAAAGAATTGAACACTTGTCTACGGTCTCTTAAAGCAAGGAATCTGTCGGTTCAGTTCTGGCATCACTAAGCCTAGAACTCAGAAAATTAAACAGATGAAACTCCCATGACATTAAAGGGCTAACTTTTTTTTTTTTTTATCCCAGTTCCGCCTCCTAGTAGTTTTTTTGACATCCAGATGCTTTACGTACTCGGTTTTTCACATATATATATATATACTTTCTCAGAGGCTGGAACAGCAAAATAATATGAAATATTGCTAGAATTAGGACCTCATTTTCCCACCAACATTATAGTCACCTTGACGTTGCTGTTGTTGTTGTTGGTGGTGGTGGTGGTGGTGGTGGTGTTGTTGTTGTCGTCATTTTGCTTTGTTTGTGAAAGTGGCAATCACAGACCAAATAGGTGAATGCTCGGGGGTCCCGACAGTTTTATGCTTTAAAAGAGTAAAGACAGGGTGGTCTAGAGGCAAGGTGCCCGCCTCTCACGCTGAAGGTACCGGGTTCGAATCCTGGTCGGTGCAGGCATGTTGGAATTTTGGGATTTTTGTCATATTTTTCTGTTCCTGATCCTATGGTGGGTAAGATCGAGCACCTAGTCTTCTTGGATAAGGACGAAAAATTCGGAGGGCCCGTGTGCACGTTGCGCACGTTAAAGATACCCTGGCAGTTGGAAATCGAGAAGAGCAGGCCGAACAGACCGCTGCCTGGGCAAAAGTAAATAAAATTTATCCCTACTACCCCAAACCCCTCGCCCCACCAAAAAAAAAAAAAAAACAGCCGACCGACGTTGCACAGCGGCGACAACGTGTCTGCTCCAGTTGTAATTGGGCTACAATGACATTAAGACAACTTTCCCAAATGGGATTAAAATACTATACAAAATACCACCCAAAACACACACACACACACACACACACACACACACAAATAAATAAATAAATAATTTTTAAAAATACAAAAAGTACCCAAAAAAAATTAACTTGGCAGAAACTGACAGATCAAACAGAGGGTTGAATAATTAATTCACCTGATGAAATTTTATATTAATTTCTATATCTTGGCCCCCTTAGTTACTCCTTTAGCATTGCATAAAATTTCTATTTCTAAAAATATTTTTTTGTTTTGTCTGGTGAGATTATTTTTCACTTTATTCCAAACTGGAAACATATTAGGTATTTCTTTCCTCACCTGTTGTGGTTAAACTTTCTCATGCAAAAAGTCTAACAATATTCTTGACTGTCGTGTTTAAGACCAAAATTAAACCAAATAAATTCGGTGGTAATATTGCTGGCTTAAATTAGCCTTGTAGAACGCAGGCAGAGTGGAAACATTCGTTTGTTCGAGTAGCGTCAGTCTTCAAAGGAAGGAAGATTAATTTGGCTGATGAAGGAAGACTAGACTGGCTGGGGATGGAAATCTAGATTGGCCTTCTTTATTCTGGTGTCGATTTTGCTCTCAAGGTTACCATTCATCGTCGCCACCAACTTTTGCCTGCTAAATCAGACGCCTTGTTAAGACCGAGCACCACTTGCGAAGAGGCACATTCGTAGACGGAGCGAGAAGATTATCGGTGATTAGTCCTTATTCGTGACTGTTTCTGGTACCCAGTACTTTGACACCTCTTTGAGAGGGGTTCCAGTTTCAAAAGCACTTTCCACTTTACATTAAGTGTGCACTTTAGTAGCTTCCAAAAGTATCTATTTGGCATGGGAAAGAAGACGCTTAAAACTAACTGATATGTCAGGTTACTACTATCTTCACGAAAGTGGGTATTTGACATGATTTATCTAATTTCAAAGAGCGAATTCTGAGTTCTAGTCTGATGGCCGGAGGTTGTAGATTTTGTTATATCTGCGACCTCTCAACCTTTCCCCAGCAAAGACATACTGGTTCAGGCCTCAGGGGTGTAGGTTTTGTCAAAACTGCAACTATATAGACCTGTCGCTAAAAGGCAGTCTTCCAAGATAGGCGCTGTGCGGTAAACGCAAAAGGCAGAGGTAGTCCTGTTGCTGTAAGGGTACAAACATAGAGGCCACCGAATTCTGTCACCGAGCCACTAGGCGCTTTAGGTGAGAAGAATTGCACTATATAAACGAACCGAATCTAGGTGGGCTCTATGTGCAGTTGTTGAAATTATATAGTACAATTCTTCTCCCCTAAAGCGCCTAGTGGCTCGGTGACAGAATTCGGTGGCCTCTATGTTTGTACCCTCAGGCAGACTTCCGGGATAGGCGTAATATGGTAAGCGCTGCAGACAGAGACAGTCTGTGCACAGAGCTAATCCATTTTCATGGAAATGAGTGCCACTATCTCTGAATAAGGCTTTGTTTAGATTATTCAAAGTCAAAGCTCATTAGCCTAGACGGAAAGAATTTAAACTCTTGGAACAACTATGACAGATCTTCGTACGAAGGGGGACCCCGCCTCCCCCCCCCCCCCCCAAAATCGAAGAAATGTATCTGTTCTTGGCCTCCTTCTTCCTTAAACTGTACAGGGGGAGGGAGGGGACTACACCCGAGCCATGCATGAGTCAGAGGGTTCTGCCGCATTCTCCTACCTAAAAGCTACAGTACGTTTATATTCAGTGGGCAAATTGTGTCTTCAATGTGTTATTGTTTTGCACTGGAACAATATTTGACCGAATATTAATTTTCATCTCATCAGAAAAAATGATTGTACAGGCAGCCTGCACGGAAATAACCTCAATAAAGGGCATGTCAATCAAGACCCGCCTACAATAAAGAAACCGTAAAACAATGCCAAATAAACTTCTCTTGGTCCAGATTTCGCAATCAAAATATTTGTAACAACAAGCAATAACAAAATAAGCAAATGCGGACAAACTTTATAAGTGCTTTGGCCCATAAATATGTGCATTAATTGGAATCTTGTTTACCAGTATCTTTCTGAGTTGCTCATTTTGTTTTCACATTCAGTAGCATCCAGCTCGGTGCTCAGTCAAACTGTGGCAAAAAGAAAAAACAGTATGTTGCAAAGCTCTTTCCTTTTCCTTTGCGTTTCATTGTGTCTTTTCTGCATTATACTTAAGCAAGACTTTGCAACCTGCAATTGTCTTTTTATCATAATTTGCCTTTGCTTCAAGCCTTACTGCAATCTCACAGATTTTCTGGGTCTTTTTGCTGTTGTTTTCTATTATAATACGATTTAAACCCACGTCAGATTATTGTATAGTGAGGAATGTCCATTATGTAAGTCAAAATGACTGTCTGGGAAAAAAGTATGTTAACTGCAAACTACTTTACTCTGACTTGTCTTGGACTACTGATATTTGTAGCATCAGCATGTAAATTGCCCTTAAGAACCAAGTGTTTGCTGCTTTAATTTAAAGTGGATGAGTGAGATGGGTGTGTATATGTCGCAAAGTGAGCACAGAGCCATGTCTCTTTTCTTTTTAAATATACCAGTAAACCTGATTTAATAGAGTCACACTCAAGCCTCTTGTTTTTTGGGACCATGCACGAAGAAATAAAATTGCTGGGCTGAATTTAATCACCACGTTGCATTATCACCTTTAGCCTGGGCCATTAAATAATGCATTAATTTAATTTTGTCAGAGTAATTTTACACCCTAATTTTATGACTCTGAAGGTTGAGACAACAGCAATTTCAAGCCAGGTAAAAACTACTGAGCCAATTCCAAACTGAGCAGTTTCAGACGTGACAGTTTGATATTGATGAGTTCTAGGGGAAAAGGTTTGCGAAGTTTGATTCCAGTTAATTGACATGACAAAATCATTCTTAAATCAATTCATTTGTTAAATTATTTAGGCTAGCATTTTATAGGCCCAAACAAAATATTCGTCGCCTGACCATGAAGACAATGGAATCACTCTGTCACAAATCCCAGACTGGGAGATGTAATAATGATTATAACAAGACAACAATCACGAACGAACAAGTTTAACACTTAACAGAACAACCCATCAGACTCACACATTTATTATACATAAACATAAAGATAATAGAGCAAATACAGACATTATATTATTCAATTCCACTGCCGTACAACGGCCTTCTCCCGTACGCACACTTCCTCGGGTCCACATCCCGGTAGTTACTTTCTAGAGACACTTCGGTCTCAGCTTCTCCTCTCCCCGTCTTAATAGCACATTAATATTTCACTGGCACCGCAGTCTCCCAATAGCACCTTCCTATTGCCATAACACATTAGCATTCCAATAGCACATCAACATGGCAATAGCACATTAGCATTTCAATAGCACATCAACATGGCAACAGCACATTAGCATTTCAATAGCACATTCACAATCATATATACGTCCCTGTCGTTGGCCAGACTGCCACGACTCGTGTGCCTCTACTGTCCTGCACCGACAGCTTCACTTCTGGCCTAGGTGTGGCCTCCGGCCCTATGCTGGCCTATCCCCTGGGCTCACCGTAGGTGGCGCTCTTCGGCCCGACCTCGGCACCTACAAGAATAAAATTACATTGGTATAATACCATACCACTTCTATTCACTTCACCCTCATTACAACTCATGAAGCGTACACACAATAGTTCACATTTCACTCACCAAACATCTTACGGTAACACGCCTCCACCGTAGTACACAATACTCACTCTCGCTACAAATGCATGAACTCAACTTTCATCTATCGCTCATGGCGCACATTGCTATATACAGTATCAAGGACTTCCACATTCCTCACATATACTTATTTACATCATGGTCGTAGACGAATATAATACATCAATCATAACTATTATCAATCATCGTTTCACCTACCAGTCATCACTGGAAAAAACTCTCTCACTAGTCTTCCGACTGCTCCCCTTATGTTCGCCCTCTGGGGCTTTCTCTTGCGTCCGCTTTCTAAGGACGTCTTAGTGTGCAGTGATAGTAATACAGCGCTCTCGCCTCATTCAGACCCCCCCCCCCCAACTCACAACATGCACGCTTTAACGTTAACTAACAGAAGTCAATATAGGTGAGCAGCCTCACTATCCCGTGAGTCATTCCCTCACTTCCATGCCCCCGTAATCTCTGAATTCCGCTCACTCCACTCGTGACACACTTTGCCTATTCGTTAGGCTGGCAGTTAAATCCTTTTGAATTACTTGTATTCTCTTGTATAATACGCTAATCAATTGATGAAAAGTTAAGAGAACTGGAGAGCTTTGTCCTAGACTATTCTCCTCTTCTCTCCTCCTTCTCTATCTATCTATCTATCTATCTATCTATCTAGCTATCTAGCTATCTAGCTATCTAGCTATCTAGCTATCTAGCTATCTAGCTATCTAGCTATCTATCTATCTATCTATCTATCTATCTATCTATCTATCTATCTCCTCCTCTCTTTCTCTATCTCTTTCTCTGTCTCTCTCTCTGTCTCTCTCTCTCTCTCTCTCTCTCTCTCTCTCTCTCTCTCTCTCTCTCTCTCTCTCTCTCTCAGCCCTTGTTTCTCTCTCGTCTGCTTTAAGACCGCTTTGTCTTTCATTTCATTAAATCTGGTTTCGTGCATTATCGTTAATTTCGTCCATCCTCGTTTGCCGTCTACTACTGAGTGTGTGTACGTGTTTTTGAGCGTCTGTGTGATCTCTCTCTCTATTCCGTTGTGTGATGTGTGATGTTATTTATTAACCCCCGCCTTTCTTAATTTTCCAGGACCGTACGCACTGTAACGAAAAATGGTCATTATTGATTACCTTTAATCCACCTTATCTCTTTGTTGAACACAACTCTCTTTCTTTCTCTTGTTCCTCCTCTTTCGTGTCCTCTGTTGGCTCCGAACTTCCCATACTCTGTCATTCCTTTTTTCACTGACCTTCTTTCACCTGTTGGGAATTGGATATTTCTTCTAGGCAGAAAGAAAGGATTTGAAGCTTTCGGAGACATTCAGAATATTCAGAGAGATTAACTTGTGCTTGTAGCTTGAGAGACAGAAGATTAATCACGACTCTCACAAAAGTCAATCCTGGCCTTCTTTGAGTTACTTGTTTAACTCCTACGGTATCAAATCGAACGAGATCCAGACCGAGTGAGGAAACAAAATTCATGCGTCCAACCGCACCCTCACCATATGTTTTGTGATGTGGAGAACTGGCCAGAGGAGGGCATCACTGAATCTGGCTTTACTTCTTTAAGACCCGGACTTTTTCACACTGATTTCGCAACCAAACTGTTTGATGTAGTATTGCTATTTCAGCACGTTATAAGATTGAGCGGGAACGCCTAAAGTAAGAGCTATTCTGAGTATGGAGTAACACTGGAGAAATATAGTCGCAACCAAACTGTTTGGTGCAGTATTGCTATTTCAGCACGTTATAAGATTGAGCGGGAACGCCTAAAGTAAGAGCTATTCTGAGTATGGAGTAACACTGGAGAAATATAGTCGCAACCAAACTGTTTGGTGTAGTATTGCTATTTCAGCACGTTATAAGATTGAGCGGGAACGCCTAAAGTAAGAGCTATTCTGAGTATGGAGTAACACTGGAGAAATATAGTCGCAACCAAACTGTTTGGTGTAGTATTGCTATTTCAGCACGTTATAAGATTGAGCGGGAACGCCTAAAGTAAGAGCTATTCTGAGTATGGAGTAACACTGGAGAAGGAGGAGATAGGAGGAGGGGGATTGTGTGTGTGTATGGGGGGGGGGATGACACGAGATGGTTAAACCATAAAAGCTGACAGAAAATACCATCAGAAAGGGCGCAACTTCATAGTCTCTACTGACCATAGGAAGCCAAAAGGTTACTCTGTTCGATGAAAAGTTGATGCTTATGAGAAGGGATAAAGAGATAATAATGTTGTTTTGAAGAAGGAAATGGATGAAAAGATCACGAAAAAGAGGTTCCTGCAGACAGTAAGTTATAGGAAACTGATGTACCTTGTTAATGCCTTTGACGATATTGTCGTTTCTCGTGGGTTTTTGGTGTTGTTGTTTTTTGTGATGATGAGACACGGAAGGCAGAAGGGTGAAGTGGATAGGGAAGACTTGGCCTCTAAGGGTAGCCACACAAAGGCCACCGAATTCGGTCACCGAGCCACTAGGCGCTTTAGGTGAGAAGAATTGCACTTCATAAACGGACCGAATATAGGTGGGCTCTATGTGCATTTGTTGAAATTATATAGTGCAATTCTTCTCACCTAGAGCGCCTAGTGGCTCGGTGACCGAATTCGGTGGCCTTTGTGTGGCTACCCTTAGTCAGGTGACTCACTGAGTTATGTCTGTTACGTGTCTGTTTTTACTCAGTGCGCAAGGGCCAATTGACGCAAGACAGTTTTAACACATCCCAACCAGTAAGGCACACTTGTTTCAGTCTTGCCAGTGTGGGAGGTCCCGTCGAAACTCTTCACATCACGTACTAAACGGAGTCCAAACAGACTTGCTTCGGTGTGCGTTAGTTTTTGCGACCATCAGCTGAACCCTTTACGTGGCGTGCTCAGGAGTATATTCCGGCGACGGGTAAAACAGTCATGTTTTTCTAGGGGGGGGGGGGGGGGGGTGGGCGATTCTCATAAATATTCTCTCAGGATATCTGAGATTAATTTTTGGACGGCAAGAAAACACTTACCCTGTCATCCTGCCAAAACACTTGGTTCGGTATGTTAATCCACAAACATGATGGTGCTCGATAACGAGGCCGTTTTTCCCATTTAATTCAAGAATAATTAACCTGAAATCAGCAAAGATTGTATGAAATCAGCCCCGTTTTTTAGCACACTGATGCAGCTTCCGCAGACAATACAAAGATTGTAGGGTAGTAACTAGATCGTTCACTTACCCGCCGAATGTGTCAGCGGATACCAAGGGGAGCGGCCCGAGCAAGCGCGGTAGAACGGTAGCCAAGTAGAGTGATGCCATAATAGGCTTTTCAACGAAATTGTACAACGTGCTTACTGCAACAACGGAACCAAAAAAATCAAGAAATTCACACTGTCAGTGGTCTTAATAACTGCAACAATAATAAGAACAGTGGATCCGATTTGTCTTTCTACATTTACCCTAAGAAATTAGACCTGTAGTTTTGTCTCTCTTGGTTATTGTACAGCATAATGATCAGACTTTACCAAATAACAAAGCCAACACAAGCGCGCATTGTACTCACTTTAGTGAACTGAATCTTTAATTCAGTTAATAAATGAGAATGTACTTTATTAACCTGTAACAGTGTTAATGAATGATAATGTATTTTACCAACTGATAGCTTAATTAATTAATGAGAATATACTTTATCAACCTAAAAATTAGTTTGAAATAAATAAGAATACACTTTACCAACTTATGTCTTAGTTAATAAACTTAGTTTAAAATAAATAAGAATGCACTTCACCAACCTGAGAATAAAGATTACCTTCTGTACTTTCTCTCCCCTTCATCTCTGGCATGTATTACTTTTCCACGCGATGCTAAGCGATAAATTGCATATCTTTCATACAGTCATTCTCATTGCTGTTTCAAAAGTGTATAATATTTCTTTATTGCAACCAGAATAATATACCAGTCAAAACGATCGGTGGTCGACTGTTGCAGAGCAGATTTAGGAGGAGTATCTGTAGATACTTAAAAAGGAAGCGCTTTCGAACCATCTTTTCTCATTAAAACAAAAACAAAGCAAATATTTAGACCAGATGCACGTTGCCACCCATTATGACAATATTTTACATTATTGAACATATGGCGGTTTTGGTTATTGTTGGTCTGTGATAGTAACAAAGTCCTTCTGGATTCTACAGAGTTTCTTGGAAGTTATTTTTTCTATTGACTTTCGCTTTGTCGCTGAATACCTGTGTATTGTTTACCGCGCTTCCTGGCAAGCAAGTCAGTCCGCACCGTTGTCGCTTGACGCTCAGCGCCCGAAGTTGTTTCTTGTTGCTGGTCAGTGCCAGACTGGGTCATTATTTCACTTTTGATACTGGACGTTAAGACTGAGAATTAAAAACTCTTCTGCATCCCGAAATCACGAAAATCCAAACCAGACATTTTGTTTGTCTATGCCAGTCTTTCTCAACCTTTTTTGTCCCACACCCCACCTCAGTTCCGCCCATCCCCGACCCCCACAAGAATAAACGTGCACCCCGACATGATCAGAGTTAGTATACAGTATGCAAAAAACCCCAAAGATTTTAAAACGTATGAATGTATTCATAGGAAGTTTTAACTAAAACCTTATTTCAAGGAAATCACCAACAGACATAAACAAACAACAGATTATTTATACACTTAAAGTTAAAATATACTATGAATTTAGGATTTCTATGAAAGAATCCCATTTTGTAGTCCCACGCCCCACCAAAATATTGCCTGTTGGGGCGTGTGGTCCACCTTGAGAACTATTGATGCAGAGGCCAGTTGAGATGTTGTTCTTGTCACTTCACCGCTCCCCTCCTTTCACAGCTCCACTTGGAGTGAACTGAAGCCTGATATATATATATACGAGTAAATGCAGATCTCTATTCTGCGCAGTTGTGGCCATTCAGTTTATATTTATTTTTCTCCAGTGACAGAGAAGAAGGAGGAGAAAAGGAGAAAATGAAAAAACGGTTGACGTGTATTCGTTGTTGTTTTTTTTTCAATCACAAAAAGGGGATATATCCGATTGAACAGCTCAAATTTATTGAGTTTAATAACATCTGAGATTTTTGAATGTTTGTCTGTCCGTCTGACTGTCCGTCTGTCTGTCTCTCTGTCCATCTGTATGTCTGTCTTCCGCTCTCTTTTCTCTCTTTCTCTCTCTTTCTTTCTCTTTCTTTCTCTCTCTCTCTCTCTCTCTCTCTCTCTCTCTCTCTCTCTCTCTCTCTCTCTCTCTCTCTCTCTCTGTGTCTCGCTCTCTCTCACTCCCTCTGAATGTTTGCGTAAACTTCAACTGAAAAAAAAAAGCAACCGATAATATTGTAAGTTCACGTGGAAAACAAACGTATTAGCAAATATGACGTTAGTAAGAACTAAAGGAAATGAAATCAAAGAACGGCGCCCTTACCATTTTGATGAATAATTATGCATTTGTATTAACATGTAAAACTGCCTGGCACATAATAGCAAATACAGCTTATCGATTGTATTATATTCATCTGTCCGCTTGTAATCTGATATCCAACTGCGCGAAAGAAAGTAATTTCTTGTGGCTGAAGACAAAACAAGCTCATCACGTCATTCCATTGTCGTAAAGTCTAGGCCATTAATCCTTGAATAAACCTGTCTAGGTCAGACTGTACAGTCTGTTGCTCATTCTGGACTTTATATGTCCTGGTCTTTGTAACTGGATATACCGTTATTGGTCTTCTTCCTTGTCTTCACCCCGTGAGTCTGATACATATAATGTTTCTAAGAGATGAGAACGGAGTCTGGCGAGGACGTTTTCTGCTTCAGCTAATGATTCGTTTCCATTAACTTTGCACATATTTACTCGTGCTATTAACTGAAAAAGATCTCATGGAGCGGCTCCAGACAGCGAAGTAAAAAGAGAGTAACCAAGACATACTGCTTCCACCTTCAAAAAACAAACCAAAAAAGAAAAAGAACTGTACACACAAGTTGTTATTCTGCTAAGAAAATACAATGCTATAGAGAAAGAATAACGAGAATAATGAATTGGTAGTGTATTTATGGCCCCAGCATTACATTTGAGAAATTATGTCTTCAGGTCTCACAATATCAAGTTACATGTTAAAAGTCGCTCTATATGGAGAAATAAGACGAAGATTGGAGTTAAACCCAGATGTTTCATATCTAAATTTGTACAGACCGTTTGTTGCACAGCAAACTCTAACTTGAAATTTGCTCCCTTAAGCAGCCCGGGCGCACACCAACGATTTTGACTGGCCAACTAGTTCGATGGCAAAGGTCAGGACATTGAGTTTCAGAGAGACTTCGTGCGCCAGCTGGCGAGTAGAAGATCCCTTTTTTGTTTGTGTGTGTGTGTGTGTCATTATAAGCAGCAATCCCTTCCCCCATTTTGCTGTCGCCCTCACTCGCGTGAGAACTTTTTTCCAAACTTTTTTGAGCTCACCAACACGTGAACAAAACCAAAAATAAGCACAAAAACACAGAAATAAATGACACCACTGTACTGTATGATCTGAATCCTGACGGTAATTTGACCCTTCCATTAACAATGGACTGCATTTTGATCTGATGATGTCTATTAAAATTTAAAAGGCCGCCTTTAGATAGGGCTTCATTTTTCACTTTTCATTTTTCACTCTTCAGTTTTCACTTTTCACTTTTCATTTTCTTGATCGTTGGGGTTTTCCCAACACATATACACATGGTCTTTAAGCTTAAAAACTTAATATAATCATATAGCATTTAGTATCAAACCACACTAGAATGTAATGAGAAATTCGATTCTGAACTCAAATTTTGACTTTGTGACAAAAAATGTGATTGAAATGAAAGGAGCCACGCCCCCACCTCTCTTCGTTCCACACTAGAAATGAGCAAATTCATTCTTGTTGTCAGGAGGGCTATTCACTTATTCATCGATGAAGAGTGAAGAGTGAAGAATGAATCTCTATGTAAAGGTCCCTCTCTTTTTCTATATTGCCATTTTCGTTTCCTTCGTGAAGAATGAAGAATGAAGAATGAAAAGTGAAAAATGAAGCCCTATCTAAAGGCGGCCTATATAGGACGACTTTTTCTCAGCGGATGTACATTTTGATATTCTCTTTTCTTTTCCAGGCTGGATGGGAGACGGATAGACTAAGTGTGTTATGCCATGAGTGGGATTAAATGCACTTTTTTTGTAGCATATTATACACAGAAATACACGTACGCAGCAGAGGAGAACATTAATTTATTTAAGCGTGTTCACCATTACTTTAGTCTTATTTTTGTTTAACAAAACGTGTGCCATCATTGTAGTTTTAAGAAGCGTTATTGTAATACAGATGTGATCTTTTATGGGAACAGGGTTTGTCTGGATTTGTGCAAGGGAAAAAATGCTTTCAAATGACATTTACAACAACTTAGAAGATACACAATGGTTTTTAGCTGCTGGTTTCAAAAGCCAAACAAGATTTTCTGGCATATTCTGAACCTCTGTAACGCCAGTGACGGGGGCACAAATAGGAAGGTTTAACATGTCGGAATTTGACAGGGGGTGGCGCTTGTTCATACACAAATGCCATATAGTTGTTTGCGACATTTTGCCGACTTTGAGGTTTCGTCACGAAAGTGTTTCTCTCACTCCTAATTTTATTATGTATAGGTGTCACATGGGCATTTCTATGCAAGTTTTGATTTTGAAGAGTATTGAATAAAACCCTTATTTTACACTACTCTTCAAAACTTTCAGTCCTCGTTTTCTCGAAAAGGCAAAAATGCGCATACAACAGTGTGGAAAATACCCGACGATGTAAGGTG
Organism: Onchidella celtica; assembly: GCA_963931925.1. Taxonomy (NCBI): domain Eukaryota; kingdom Metazoa; phylum Mollusca; class Gastropoda; order Systellommatophora; family Onchidiidae; genus Onchidella; species Onchidella celtica. The sequence goes on from OZ007568.1 coordinate 26,845,353, forward strand.
CTATCTTGTGTTTCTCCAACAGCACATTCCCCGTTTCTCTCTTCTGATTTCAATTTCCGAAAAAAAAAAAAAACATGCTGTTGGTGCAACTGGTCACTGGAAAAGTTTAACATAGAAGACATACGATACCAGACCTGGGATTGGACCTTTCATGGGACGAAAGAGAATAAAGTGAGACTCTTTTAGGATGTTCAAGCTGGACGCTAAGTTGATTGTAGAACCATGATATCCTCCGTAGCACTGTTTTCAAATTTAATGCAGCAGTGCTCCATGACTGTAGCGTATATATTATAAATCTCATGATGTCGAACTCTTTATGTCTGGGCCGTCCATAACATAGAAGAGGTGACACTGCTTGTCAACAGTTACATTCATAACCTCAGCCTGCTTTTCCACAGTTTGGCTATGATCCCAATCTCACGTTAAACATGCTGTAATCTTTACTTGTTAATGATTCCACTATTCACCTGTCAAAACATGAAACCCCAAAAGTAATAAATCCTCGGATGCCACTGTACAAGATAATGGGCATGCGCTGAACAGCTCTGACATGCAATAATACTGACCTTCCAGCCATTCCAATCTGCAGCGGAGCTTTTGTAGGTTTCACTAGATGGGGAAACCAGGAAGATGGCAAGTTCCCAACGCTGCCGTTTCAGTTCACATGAAAACCCAGCTGTGGTGAAAAGGATCTCATTTTTTTTTTTAATCAGTGCACACACAAAAATGATATCCATGTTAAAGGCCACCCGAAAACGTTTTATGTTAGATCATAATTTATATTCTTGTTACCAAGCAGTACAAGTGGAGAAAACCAGAGTGGTTAGATCATCTGGAGAACTATGGAAAAGAAAGAGGAAACAGGATTATAAAAGTATCACCAGATTTCTGCGTCATTTGAGAAAAAAAAAAAGGACAGAATAATATGCTTGACACTTTACCCAAATGAAATGAAATCAGTGATTTTTTTGGCGAGTTGTCTATTTACAAATTGGTATTTCATGTCATTGGATTCTGATTTGGAACGCTAAAGACGAAGATTAAACTGTTAAGATTTAGGATTTTGGACATATAGTGTGAATACGTAGATATGTAGACATGAATAAACAATTTCTATTTCAAAGATGAGTGCCTAGTGGCAATTTTAAATAAGATACAGATATGATATAGAACCTCAATCATTTTCATCATGTAGCCAGAAAACGTGAGGCAATACCTTGTTTTAAGGTTACCTCTTCCAGAAACTTCTTGCGTAAAATCCGGATTACTGCGGAATAAAAAACGAGCATGTGGGAAGCCAGCGCAAGATTTGTTCCGCTCTGGATAGTTATCCAAGGTTCATGAGGGGTTTCTCCTCATCTTCCTTCAACCTAAAGTTTTGTTGTTGTTCCTGTTGTGGTTAATCTTTTTGTTTTCTTAAAGTGCAAGGAATTGATGACATTGATATGAGGATTTCCATGACTTTAAACACTGAGAATTTTTATTTTGTGCATTTTTGTGCAGAGGAATAATCCAGTACAAAAACATTATTCCTACGAAAATTCCCCAAGTGCATGCTGTTGTTTTGTTTGCTGTCATCGTTGTCTTGATGGTTAATGTTCGTATGTTGATTATGGCATCTTAGGGTTGCTACGTACACTCAGTTCCATTATAAAGGCGTTCTCACTGACTTGTTTGTCTTTTTAACAAATTGTTTGACCAATGTCTGATTCTGAATGGCACTTGCAGTTATTTTTTGTATTTTGTATTTTGTATAATTCTTTAACCCCATTTGGGAAATTTTCCTTTGTGCCATTGCAGCCCAGTTATAACTGGAGCAGGCACGTCGTCGCCACAGTGCAGCGCCGGTCGGCGGGTGTTGTTTTTTTCAGGGGGGGGGTGAGGGAGGGAGGGGGAATGGTAGGGGTGAATTTTATGTTATTTTGCCCGGGCAGCGGCCTGAACGGCCTCCTCTTTACGAGAGCACACGGGCCCTCCGAATTTTTTCTTCCTTATCCGAGAAGACTAAGACTAAGTACTCGATCCTACCCCCCCCCCTACCCCCATAGGATCAGGGACACGAAAATATGAGAAAAATCCCAAACTTCCTACATGCTTGCACCGGCCGTGTATTTGAACCCGGCACCCTTGGCATGAGAGGCTGGCCTCTAGACCACCTTGCGCCCTAAATCGTCAATTTACTGATTGATTATACTGAATATTTCTAAATAAACAATATTGCATATCAAGCAAAGGGCTTTTTTTTTTTTTTATCCTGTTAGTGTTCTTAGTTGTTTGGGTTTTTTTCTCTATCTTGCGGACGGGCCGTAAAATCCAAACTCGAACTCAAACAAACCAGGCCACGCCACAGACGTGTTAATACAGCAAAGACCCCAAACACTCACGTCTTTATTCATACACACAAAACGGGAGCATTACACTTGCGAACCTTATTTTTCAAAACATCACAGTTGCGAACCTATTCAATTTAGAGCAAATTTAAACATTACACTTGCGAACCTATGGTGGTTCAACAAAAATTAAAGCATTGCATATGCGAACCTAACGATTTGTAATCGAGTTGTACTCGTACTTATAATGCATAAGATAATGAAAACCGAACATACCATGGTTGATGATGATGGCTCTCCACTTCTTCAATCGTATTGCATTCCCCCTCTGTGTTTACAGGCTTGGGACTGTCTGATACAGGTATGAGGCCGCATTAGGAATGTTTGTGTTTAATTTTATTGTTCACAGTACTGGATAAAACTATGTACACTATTTACATGGTAGACTCTTCTTGTTCCGGAGCTATTTACAAGCCAATGTTCGGCAATGACGCAAAGCATACTTTCTTCAGGAACTTGTCTTTTTCAAGGGCTCCGCCCTTGTGTTGGCTAATTGCTGCTGCAAGCCATACCTGCTTCTTTCTTTCGCGCAGTGGAATTGGGCATCCCTCGAGTATCTTGAAATGGTTTTCAAATAGCACTTCTTGTAGGCGGTCGAACAGCTCAAAAAACAGGCGGATGACCGGTGTAAAAAGGGCCATTCAGCTTTCGGTGGAATGCTTCACACCCATTTCTTGTACTCTTACTGGTGACATCAGTGCTGGCCCACAAAGTTGGTGGGAATGTAGAATTGCTGCAGATGTAGGTCTCCGTCAGGTATGTCAGATACTTGTCTATCCTTTCGTCAATAGGGGCCTGGAGCAAGATGTCAAATGCGAAGCTTTCATAAACGTCCAAATAATCAAAAAAGGGCAGTCCAAAAGTGAGCTTCAGGAACTGGCTTATTTCTGAATCTTGAGATTTGTATTCACCAGACAGTCCCAACTCCTGGATCTTCCGCCATCAGTTCTGTTTATGGTGGAATAGGCAGCCTTTCACCGTCATTCCTGGAAACGTCTCCGTTGCTGCCTTGTGGGTCGCTTTCTCAGAGTCAAGATGCAGGGTTTTGCTATCAAGGTTCTCTCCATTGACTTCTTGGTAGATGGTGTTGAGAAGATTGTACATGGTGCAAAAGATCTCAGTAGACCTCCCCGGAAGAAGGAAAAAAGCTACGGGCATGTAGTGTCCATGTACGTAGGTAATGATTGTGTAGATCTGAAAGAAGTGTTTGGGACTGCTCTTGAATGTCCCATCGCCGAAGATGTCCTGGATGCCCTTCGGTACTTCCAATGCCCGTGGACTGTAGATGCAGGCTATCTGATTATGTAGGTCAGTCTTTACACATGTGTCCTGCTTGGTAGACATTGACGACAGCGCTTCCAGAGCCTCCAGACGTGTCACAGGTAGCTTTGGTTGGCTTTTTCTCCTCTGTCTCCACATGGCCATGCGGGTGTTGCTCATGTCCATCTGTGTCAAGCAGTCTGTTGGTGTATGCTGAACCTCTCTGATGAAATTTTTTGGGGCCTCTCTGTCAAATCATCTTCTGCTTTTCTCTTGCAAACATGTCTGAATTGCTTTGCTTGGGAAGAAGCGAGATCTACGTCGTGGTCATGAACAGTCATCCCATGAAGGATATTGGTTGTTCCAGTTCTGTTGTCACTCTCGCATTGCAATTTTTTCTAGTGCAGCGCTAAGTTCTTGAAGTTTTGTTCTCCTTCATTTGTCTGTACAGGTGTCCTTCCAGTTGAATAGCTGGCTTGCCTTTACTAGTTTCAACTATCTGTATATTCATCGTGTTGTTGAGTTGCAGTCCACACAGTCGCAATGTGACGTAGTTGTGAGTATGAGGGGGTATAGTGGTTTATTTAGCCTCGGATTTTCAGTTAGCACCAGCACCAGTTGTACGTATGAAAATCAGAATGACCAAATTATCTTGCACAATGTATTCACGTGTGTAACGATACACGAATTGTGTCTTTTGCCGCGGGGGGGGGGGGGGAATATTCGTAATCGAACAGTGCCCCCATATTTGAGCAAAATCCGATATTTGCCCCGATATCGGAAAGGCTCGCAAGTGTAATGTTGGGTACCCTTTGAAGTTTTTAGGTTCGCAAGTGTAATGTTGCGGTGGCGTTTGCAGATTGTAGGTCCCCACAAAACACTCTGTGAATAAGAAATAGTCTTCGGCTGAGACAGGAAACTTATGGTCTAATGAAGGAGATCTTCCTGCGCTGATCCCCGGACCGTCCTGAAATCTCATGATTGTTCTCCTCCTAATGCTACTGATGGAGCTGTTTTGACCTATGGTAAAGGTCGAATGCTCACTATAGGAGAGAGGGAGAGGAGAGAAAAAGAGAGAGAGGGAGGCAGAGAGAGGAGAGAGGGAGAGAAAGGAGAGAGAGGGGGAGAGAGAGAGAGAGAGAAGGGAAGAAAGAAAGACAGAAAGACAGAAAAAGTAAAGCAGCGAATGATAGACTGAAGACAAACAGAGAGCTGTGAAATACGAAACGTTGATGCTGATGTGGAATTCTTTGCCGACCAGCTAGAAAGCGTACGAGACCCTAAGTCGCGTTTCGCAAAAAGACATTCACAAGAGAGAATTTACGAGGTTAATCATACTCGGTTATTAGTGCAGTCTCCTATGACATCATTTATAACATAAATTGTCGCGCTATTGTCAACCTTTTGTGTGACAAACCTAAATTCTCCGGAAAATTGTTGCGCTCTATATTATACTACTCCCACAATTTCCTCCTCTCCTAAGTCTTACAGCCACACATCTTGCCAATACTAGGGTGAAACTGTGGCGTATTTTACTTTTGGTTAAGGTAATTATTGCTCAAGCACATGATATGACTAGTTATTATAAAACTGAGTTTTGGTGGTGTTGTTGTTGTTGTTGCTTTTTGTACACATGTTTTTTGTTTCATTTTTGGGGCTGATATTTGTTTGCGACGAAATAATGACACGGCGGTGCGTTTGATGTATTTCAGGTGTTGGAAATTAAAAGAAATCCAATAGATCGAATGTCTGAAACATATCGACGAACGGAACTCCTCGATGCCCCATTATAGTAGCTCACCTACATTTTACTGCGCGGGACGCCGTGGGAGGTTTTAGCACTGGATAACAGCGAGGTCTGGCCACTATAATTATTCTACACTGTTTCCTGACACTGGCCATTTGGTGATGTCTTTGCCAACAAACAAAATAATTCTCAGACATCAGCAACTGAACTGAACGAACATTCCAGACATAGCTATCTGTATAATGACCATGAACACAGAGACAGTGGCGTCGATTTACATGTATTTTGATTTATTATCGAACATCTGTCTGTCTCAGTCCACCTCTGTAACATAGCTAAAGCCCTTTTATGTTTCCATACCCTGACAAAGATGGAGTGTTGTCTGTTTGCCGAGTCCCTGCCAGTTTCTGGCCATCCTAGATAAATTCTAATCGCGAAAGAAGAAGGATGCTGGTGTATTGGGGCAAGGAAAAAGCAGTGTCCATATAGATAGTTTCAGTCTATTTTGTTATTTTTATATCACCACGTCAAATACGTGCCTTGAAAACGGGGAATAACATAGAAACGTATCTTTCCATCATTATCCAGCCAGGAGAGAAGATTTCAATGGCATGTCTTTATCAAATTGAACATGATGTTAGTTATACCCCTCCCCTCTCTCCCTCTCTCTCTCTCTCTCTCTCTCTCTCTCTCTTTCCTCTCTCTGTCTCTCTCTCCCTCTGTCTCTCTATCTCTCTCTGTCTCTCTCTCTCTCTGTCTCTCTCTCTTCCTCTCACTCTGTCTCTCTCTCTCTCTTCCTCTCTCTCTGTCTCTCTGTCTCCGTCTCTCTCGCTTTCTCTCTCTCTCTCTCTGTGTCTCTCTCTGTCTCTGTCTCTGTCTCTCTTCCTTCTCTCTCTCTCTCCCTCCCCTCTCTCTTCCTGTCTCCTCTTTTCTCCGCCCCCCCCCTCTCAGTTTAATCAATATTTATTGGCTGTCCTCCTCTGTCATCTTGAACACGACTTCTGAAATATTACAGGCCCTACCCCGTTTAGTTCTGCAAAGCTTCTTCTCTATATTGATAAATGAATGAAAATCCCCTTGCCCTTTCATAATCTCTCACTGACTATTTCAGGAGTGGGTCAAAGCAATACCCCAGATTCTAATTTGTTTCAGTCCACTTAAATATATTCTTCACAAATAATAGTTGAACAACTGTATTCTTCATTGTATGTATTAAAGCGTTTAATGTTAATAGATATCAACAGGAAATAGACTTAAATATTGACTTGAACTACCCAATAACTTAATCACTAGGTCATGTGAGGATTCACTTTTTAATGCTGAAGGCCCACAAAGTCCAGTCTGTTTTGTCCCGCTGGTCATGGAAGTTGTGGATTATGGAGTTCACTCATTCCCTACGGGTAACTTTTGTGGGTGTGGACGGAAACTCTCAGCACTATCCACTTTGAAATTTAGATGTAGTTCGTAGATGTTTTTTCTTTCACTCAGTATAAACACAAGACATACTACATTAGATATTAAAGTAAAAGAAAATTAATGAACCAGGGTGGGATTCAATATTTCGAGAAAGTGGCTTAGATAACAGTGTTGGAAAACTGGTGTCTACACGTGCCGAGTATTCGGCTTTCCGTAGCGAAGTGAAAATCCGGAAGCCGAATATGCGGCTTACTGTAGTGAATGAGTTAAACGAGACCTCCCACACTGCCTAGACCGGATCATACAGCCTATATGTCTCACTAGTGGAGCGCGTCGAAACTGTCTCGAGTTAGCTGGAGGAAAGAGAGACCTCACATATTGAATCCAAACAAACACAAGACAGACTTGACCCACTGCGTCAGTAAAACAGTGCAGGAAAGTAAAAGCCCTTCGAAGAGTAACGTCGGATTTACCATCTATACAGGCTATTCCCTTTCACCTGAAATACACTTTGTGAAGGAAGGCTGCAGTGTCTCTAATCCCAGCTGATGGAAGAAAGCTGCGCTGGACCACAGTGGTCCCTGACATTGATTGTGAAGAATGTGTCTGGCTCTCTCAGCCTAAATCCAAAATGACAGTGCCACTGAAAGGGACAGGGATTGTCCATTCCCCCCGTCTCTTAAAACATTTACTAACCTTGCATGATGCAAGGAAATGAAATGCCAGAGAAAACCTGTCAATAGTGCAGGGCAATAATTTGACATTTGTAGCACATGCTGAGTCCTAATTTGATCATAAATTTTGCCTCCACCAAAGTTTGCACCCACTGCTTTTGTGTTGTTCGACCCTGAATTTATTCACATTTAACAGCAACTATTTTCAGTTCTTCACCTAAGTCACCACATTTTCAAGATTATTTGGGCTCGTAAGAAATTAAATGTGAAATATATTTATGTGGGAGGAGGTTTGGGGTGGGGGTGGGGGTGGGGGGAGGGGAGGTGGGAGTGTAAATATCTAATCATCTTGTAAGAGATGCTGTTGTTTTATTCCGTTTCTAATAACACCAGCGGTGGGTGGGGGGGGGGGGGGGGGGCGGTAATAGAATTACGTCGGTTTTGCATGGGAGTAAGAGAAAGCAAAAACTAAAGAAAAAAAGAAGCCATCTGATACATATTGCTTATTAATAATATTATTTTTATCAGCGTTTCTTTTGTATTGTAATTCTATTATAAAACGACAAAAACGGTCTTTGAAATACGAAACAGACATTGGACACCCGATTCTAATCAGCCGTTTTAATAAGTGTGTGTTACGTTCAAAGTGACATGAACCTGCTCACCAGAATATGTTACATCAAGGGTGGCCAGGACAGCCGGTGCTAGAGGACGCAAGATTCTAATTAGAGGGGATTTATGAGAATTTATATAGCACTTCATCCCGTTAGCAACCAGGCTCTGGGTGCTTTTCAACATTTATATCATATAATCACACACAAAATACACAGGCAAACTCAGGAGAAAACACAAAATAGACATTCAGAGTGTATAAAGATGACTCTCAGCTGATGTTTAAAAGTCATAAAATTTTCAGTCTCTTTCAAAGACAGAGACAGAGAATTTCAAATTTTAGGCTTTTGAAAAGAAAAAAGATTTTTCACCCATGGTCTTAAGGGACATCTTAGGAATTTTAAACTTTTTAGTGTCGACAGTTTCTTGCAAATTTACTGTACTTTTGGTTGTTTACAGTACGGCGACATCAAAATATGTAAAGTAATCATAGCATTGTCCACCTCCGGAAATGACGTTAGTGACTGATGTCGGACAAAAAGGCGCTGAGACATCAATAATGTAACAACATATTTTATATGGTCTAGTGATCTGAGAGTGGCCAATATCAAATTACCAGCACAGACAATACTGTCTACAAGTTATAACATAGACCAGTTCAGACATCTCTGCAAACAATCATAAACGTCATACATCTGCTGTGTTTGGTTGAGACACTAAGCAAGATATCACCTACCATAAATTGAATTCTATGCTTTCATCCCACCTGTTACTAAAGAAAACAAAAATATTTCTTAATGGAACTATATCTGTCCATTGAGAATGTAGTAACTGGCTGCATTCATTGTGTGCTTGGACTCTCAAATATCCTCATCGTGCTGCTTTGTGCATGGGTTGAAGTGACTTTTAATACTTCATCGAATGAAACTTTTCTGTATCTCAAGTATTTTATTTACAGGACATTTGAAAAATTCTGGATCGAGATATTTGGCTGTTGATATGGCATATTTGGGAGTTTGTAACATGAACACGTCAATTGTTTGTCGTGCCTTTTTGACTTTTCCTGGGCAGTTATGAGAACACAGTAATTTTGCTTACAGCTTCGAGTTATTTCGGTTCCAAAAATAACGACAAAAACATTGCAACCACGTGCATTTTTAAACTCCAACTGCTACGTGGCATTTTGTGTTCGTTGGAAAGACTAATAATTTATTTCTTCCAGTTCTGCTAAAGAAAACCAACGGATGATATTTTCTCCTCCACGCTACTTTTATATTCTTACATGTATTTTGTAATGCTTCATAGTAGGGTAATACTCTGTGAGTTAACCTGGTCTGTTATTGTATACATTTGTACGTAAGCACATATTCTAAGGGATAGAACAGACTCAGGCTGGTTAGGCGCCAGACCGCTAGCTCAGCAACCTTAAAATTTTGCTTCACACTAGCACAAGAGACACTACCCGTAGCATCCACTGGGCCGCTTATTGTGCCAGTAGGAAGCAAAATTCACGTGCGGCGAGCCACCAACGACCTACACCAGCCTCAGTTTGTTTCAACCCTATGTCATGAATGGGTATAAGAGTTTTCCTGACTAAGGCGCTAAAAATAACATTCAAGGAAAAAGAGAAAGGCGAAAGAGAAATTAGGTGGAAGTGTAAATTCAAATTAACATTTTACAGTTCCTGATGCTTGGGTGAATTTCATATGCCGGCGTCAAGGGAAAAATTTCTATCAATAAGAAGTATTGAAACGTTGACGGTTATTTTCTAAGGAGTAGGGACAGACATGGCATGCTGCAATGTGACAGTGTTTCTCTTATCAATATAGATGCCATTCGAAACTGCCGTTTTATAACATCAGGAGGCGAGCGCTTGCTTGTCTCGTTTATATTGCGCCGCTATATATAACCATGAAGCAGGTGGGGCTCAAAATGAGAATTTACGCGATTTGAGAAATGAGGCAAAGGGAGGTAACTGCAGGAGGAGGGAGATAACCTAATAGATTTGCGTCAGAATGTCAACGATGCTCCAGTCAACGCCCGCTCGAATGGCACTGCGTAACAGGTTTGATTTTTAAAAATATGAAGACAAAAAATGTGCATTATTTGCTTTCGCAGTTTCATCTTAACATCAAGAAGTGTTCTTTTCCAATTTCTTTGGTTTTAACAGTTTTTGGTAGCTGTTGCTGCTGCTGCTGTTGCTGTTGCCGTTGCCGCTGCTGCTGCTGCTTTATGCTCCTTTACTCCTTCGCTTTGGTCTTTTCTTTTTTTTTCCTGCTTCCTTACTCTAGCATTTCTATTCTTCTAATGATTTTATCGACATTTTGTTCACTTTCTTGTTTTGATCTTCTTCTCCACAACCTTTTTTTACTTGCTTCATGTGATTTTCTTCACTTTCTTAATCTTTTTTTTTTTTTCTTGAAAGAAAACCACCTCTCTGCTCTTTCATTCTCTTGATGAGGGTATATTATCTGGTTTGGGGGACCTAAATATTTGTGATGACGGAAGTCTATTTCACTAATGTAGTGCTCTTTGGGAAATCCACCATGCTGAGCATCTCTGTTTTTGTTTCTCTTATTATTGTGTCGACATAATGTTGTTTTTCATAATCTTATTTTATTGGGTCTTTTTTGTTTTCTGCTCAAACAAATGTTCATTAGAAAGATTATATACGAGCATATTGGAAGGATTTGCTTGGCTGAGTCCTGAGTTGTAGCGATACTTATTGTAACGAAATTCAATTTCCCAATCAAGTTCAGGCTAAGTCAGAACTACAATGAAAGAGAAAACTATTGTTTCCTCAGCTCAAGGCAAGGGCTTTTATAATCGTATTCTAAGGCTATCTCCGTAAATTTGTGCAGGATGGAAAGAAAGACAGCTTCCTATGCTTTCGTTTCAGTGACAAATTCTATTTCGAGCGCTCCCCTGTTGGCTTTGATGATTATTTCCCTCAAAGTTTGGTTTTACACACAAACACATAAATCAATTCATTACTTCCTGTTAATCAATGCCTTCATTGTCGGGAAACTGTGTGTGGGTTTTTTGTTGTTTTTTTTTTATATTATTTCTTGGCCAAGGAGACTGATACAGCGAGACTGTTGTTATTGCGAAATTTTAATGCAAAACCGCAGACTATTCCCTGGACGACATCAAATAGCCCTGTTGAACGGCTATATTCAATGCCAAGGCCGACCATTGTTTTTAACATCTTGCCATTATTATACAGCACGTCAAAGATTTCTTTTCTCGGAGGAGAGGGGGAGGGGGGGGGGATGGCCATGCCTTTACCAACAAAATACGTGTGTTTTTTCTGCAGTTTCCCGAGAAATTAAAGTTTTACGTGAAAGAGTCACCATGCATTGTCAAACATTGTATTCTTGTGGGTATAATTTGAAAAAGAGATTGTTGGTTTTCCTACAGGTTTCAAGAAATCGCCTTCATTCCTACTGTTCGACACATTTCTTCTTCTTTCTTGATCGTGTCTCAGTAGCTTAATGATAAGAATTTGGAACGAGGAGGTGAAGTACCATTCTGTTGGCTCTACAATGATTGAAGTGAGCAGTGTTTGGCACCGTTACATCTGTATTAATTCCATAGTCGATTAAGCAACAGAAATGTCCAATATTGTGCAATTTAACCTTCCTCGTTTCTGTAATGTTGAATCCACTTATCTGTGCAGTTCTATTGATCTCAGTTACTGTTTCAGCAAGATGAGAATAACATCAAAGAACAAAATGTAGGCCTATCGACCGACTTTGGCGTCCAGCGGAGTTGTTGTTTCTTTGTTTGTAAATTCTTTTGTCTGGTGGATAATGAGTCCCATAATAACAATAGTCTGAAAGGAGTAAGAATCACAAGGGAAATCTTTGTCAAACCACGGAACTAAAATGAATCATTTAAGTATCTGCTGTGGGCACAGGACAAACAAGAATTAGTCATTAAATAACAAGATTTAATGTGGTCACTTCTAAGATGGAGTCACAAAGAGAATCGTTTGTAGGTTTGGCTATGTCGTGATGCAGAAAAAATTAAAACCAGAAAGTCAACAGTTCAAACATACTGCAGTCTGGGTCAACAATATTTTATACCTTATCACCAGACGCAGTGCCAGCATTTTTTTTATTTTTTTTGTTTACTTTATGAGAACAGTCAGCAGGTAAATGCTCCATGGCATACACCTACGGACGGGAAGACCCATACTAAACTATTCAACATTACACATTCATTAATATGTTCCACAGGTACAGACCTTGTTAGACAATCCAAAATCAACAACAGAAAGAAAAAATACATCAACAGCTAATTTAAAGTCACGACAGGCAAGATTACGAATGACCAAGACGCACTTGACTGTTTTTAATCAAGAGGTAATGAACTTGTGCGATCTCCGGGGTGAACAACCTATGGCCAGCTCGTGATGACTCGGCCAGGGCGGAAGAACTGAAACAATTAAACTAAATTTTTCTGGACCTAATCCATGATAGGATCGTGCACTTTTCAATATTTCGTCCCCTCTTAGAATGACAACGTTCTAACTCGCTTCCGTCTACTTTTGAGAAATCGAGGGTTGAAATTTCATGTGATCCTGGCTATTTTTTTTTTCTTTTTCGTTATACTTACAAATTACACGCCCAATGTGCTTGATAGACACACAATGGAAATGGCCGGCAGAAGTAGTGTGTAGTGTGTAATTCAGTTCAGCCAGAAAGTGGAGATAGAACCTTGTCACTCTAAGGGGATGATTTGCGTATCCGGTATTCTTCAGACCAAGAGATGTCTGGACACATTATTTTTACTCGGAGAAGGGGGGAAAACAAACAACGTTTGGTTTTACAAGAACTGGGAGGAAAAAGAGGATTTATTAAATGGAAAACATCCAGACTATAATGAAGATGAAAGTCAGATGAGGAAGGAGAAATCACCCGGTAAAAATATGATTTAAAAAGTAAGGACGAGGAGGGATACCTGGTAAAAAAAAAATGGATGAAGAAAATTAAGAATGAATTGAAAGGGATTCTGAAGGAAATAGAGAGAAACAAAGTCCCAGACAGACGAGAAGGGTATGTTTGGGGAAAGGTAGCAAGAAGGGAGTAATATAAAGAAGAGAAGGAAAGAACAAAGTCAAGAATCCGAAGAAATGAACAAGAGAATAAGAAAGACGAACGATAAATAAAGTAGACGTGTAAGTTACATTTCTGTTGAATAGTTTAGTGGGGAGAGGTTTATTAGGTCATCTTCCCACAAACATCAGTGTGCTGTGTTGATATTTAACATTATGCAGCTCTCGACTTCAAAGGAGCAGCGCTTATTCCTTGAGCCCTGGGCTCTGATTGATTGAGAGGCGCAATTGTTTTCGCCCACTGAAGCACCGCAGTGCAACAGTAATAAATACTGAAATGGTCGCGGCGGATCTGGGGCACTCGCTAACCATCAAATTTGGCCGCCAACCAGGATGTCGGTGAGTGTTACGTAACTCTCGATCTGCTGTTTGCCGCCATCCAGTTCTGACAGTTACGTAGCATGGTTCATTGTAACACCATGTAGCACCATGGCATTGTAATTACGAGAGATTTGTTTGGCATGACTGGGTGATATAAAATTGCAGCAAATAGCAATTTAATGATGAAACAGAAACAATGATTAGACATGCTTTGCGTTTCTCCCTGTTATCGATCAGGTAAAATGTTTTTTTCTCAAAGCCCATATGAATAAATACTGTTTTATATTTGATTGCTAAGTAATCGATTTTCGCAAAAAACTTCTTTTCGCATTGGCGACAATTGTAGCTTTTGCTCTATGAGGACCAAAATCTTTAAATGATAAACATTCCCTATTACGTCCAGCAAGGAAATGTATTATTGCGGATTATGATAGCCATTATAATTTTTACTCTTACTGAATGCACGACTGACTCACCCTTTTCTATGGGATCCACTGCATTTCTGGGAATAATGAAGGTTTTTCTGGCATCCATTCGTCTCGAGTCCATCGTAGACGGCGGTAATAGATTCCGTCTTAGGGTCAAGCGGTCAGATGCAGATGACGGCCACTCTAACTGGCTCAATGGACAGTTTGGGGAGTCTGGTAATTAATGTCCCTTTTCCTTCAGTCTCATAGGAAAAAGGTCAGGGTTTAGGGAGCAAAGGTCATGTTTCGTCTGGGCTCACGTAAAGTGGTCCTAAATGCGGTAATATAATGGTAGCGGTGGTGCTAGAAGACCTGTTAATGAAATGATCGTAAATATTATCTGGCTGCCGAGGTAGAACTCAGACACGGTGGTCTCGGCTTCTTTTTGCCTAAAGACAGACCGTCTCGATGAAAAATGAAACGGAGAGAAACGAAAGAGAAACTACTGTGAGCTCTAAGAGGCGCTGTGAAGGTTTTCAACAAGACGAGACTGACCATCATTGGGTAAAATTGCCGAAAACGAAACGAAACCGAAGGCATTGTGCCTGAGCTCATAGACAGACCGTCAGGCAGACAGACTGATAGATAAATGATGCTGTATGTCTAATAACAGCAGTGATAATCATCGTCACTCTATCATCAGGCCAGAGGATGAACATGTAAGCACATGAAACTTCACACGTATGAGACCAAAAATTGTGATACTTTGTATACAGCTTCAAGTTTTGACGATAAATTTAGTGGACACATCCATTTGGGACCAAATGAACGCTTTAATATGACCTATTTACGATTTGTTTGAGCCACAAAAAAGAGACATTTTCATCGAGTGGAGTCGAAAAGAATGATCGGAAGTTTCGTTCTTGGCCTCTCTTTACATGTTGCTGGTCGAAAATCAACTTTATTAAATCTATGTATTCTGCAAGGAATGGTGGTGTAACAGTAGGTTCTGTCCTATAAGTCTTGCATCGAATCCACACGACTTAGATCTGGATATGCGGTTGAGCTTGGTGCAAAGAATTTGCAAAATTCATCTTGCTCGGCTCACAAGAATACCGAAATATAGAGCGGTTAACAAAAAACTAAAGATTTATTTATCATAGCCAAGAACAATAGTTACACAACCAAGTGTACCAACTGCATTGTTCTGTGGCTCTTGGTGATGAACTCAACCAGTTCTTTCCAGAGAAAGTCCTGAATTCTGAATCTTTCGTGGACAGTTCTGGAAACGAAGGTATGTGAGGAAGATTTGCCTTTCGGTCGATCTAATGATTCCAATCTCATCTGTGAGGACGTTTAGTCTCCCTTCTCTTTGGTCTCTACTTTCTCCTTTTCTCCACTTACCCACCCCCTCCCAATCTGTCTTTATCTCCCTCTTCTCTTAAATTTGTCCCGCCTTGGCGTTTGACAGATTCGGATAGCCAGCGCTACACAGGGTGTCTCATTTATCAAATTTCCGAACAAATAACTGTTGCGTCTGATTCGATTACTATGTTGGTCTCTTGTTCCCCGGCGCAACGCTCTACCATTATGACAGGCTATCACATTGTTCTTTGGAAATTTGACTAGGTGCTTTTTGTTTCCTCAGTCTGTTATTTCTCTATCTTTCCACATTGTGTGTCTTCGACCACACGAGTGTTTCTGTATTTGATTTGTCTTCACTTCCACTTCCACTGTCTTGTCTAAATGTGTTTGCGTGGGCGACCAGTGCCACCTTCCTCCATTCTTTTTCTTTCACCTCCTTTGAGTTTTCTTCTTCTTTCTCTCTCTCTCTCTCTCTCTCTCTCTCTCTCTCTCTCTCTCTCTCTCTTTTTCTTCTCTTTCTCTCATTCTAACTCTACACTATCACATTATCAAAATGTATATCAAAGTGTACTTTCACCTCACCGGTCTAGAGCCATCAGAAGAAAAAAGATGATTTTAATTTCTTTTGCATTCTCCTCTTCGTCTTTGGGAGTATCACAAAATGATTCTAAAAACATAAGGCTCACGAATGAAAACTAAGACACCATCAAAATGAGGAGGAATCGAGGGTTCAGGGTCCGGACTCCCCTGAAATTAAAATCTGAAAATTATGTGTCTTTCTTTTTTTATCGTAATCCCGTCTTTGTGCTTTGTTCCTATTGGCGGGTGATTGGGCGGCACTTCTGGTAGGGTGTCCCTCTGTCCTATCGCTCTGTTGTAAGTTGTAATCTGTCGATGCTCTTGTTTTTTGACTGCACAATGTGACCGTTATGGTATCGACGTGCGTACCCCAAACTCAAACTCAAACTCCCATAGTATTTCTACAGCATGTTCTGTTCTACATCTGTTCTGTTTCTCTTGCACTGACTTTATGTAAATTTACAGATTCGATCTGCCGTGTATTACTTTTTCTTCTTCTGTATCTGTCCACCCCCAATGTCCCTCTCTGACTCTTCCTGATTTTTCTCCACTGCGTGCAGGAAGATGACCCTAGAAAAAGTTAGTCTATTCCTTTTTTTTCCCTGTGCTAAACCTTACATTGCTTAGGCATGTGAACATGACTAAAAAAACACTTACGCTAATGATGAAATCCCAACTCTAGATGACAGTTGATTAGAAGAAGATTTACGAGTCCTACAGACAATTGAATCTTACAGTACGAACTGCGAGACATCTCCCTATTAGAAAACAAATTTCCAGTGTCGTGCCGCACAGTTCCAAAGACCACCAGAGAGTCTTGGCAGACAATTAAATTCCTTCAAATCTAGTCATTTGCATTTCCTACGGCTCTTTAATTTCTAGACTTTAGAATACAGCCACTCGTGAAAAACAAGTGTTTGATGTATGAATGACATTTTCGTCGCTTTAATCCGAATAATCAATTGGTTCTTTATAATTATTTTGAACTTTTCAGAGAAATGAATCGGGGGCCAGTTTGAGTCTCAGCTTTGAGCAGAACGATGACACACAAATTTACTAGCACTCAACATATCTTTAGTTTAATAAGAGTTAAGTGGAGGATGAAACGCCTGGCGTCCAAGTCTGATCATGTTGTCATTCTTTGTCTTCTCCTTGTTTCGCTTCTTTTTATTGTCGTCCTGTAGTTTTTTTGTGTTTTTTTTTTTGTTTTTTACTGTCATCTTCATCTTGCTGGTACGGTTTTTTTGTGGTCATTATTTCAGTTTTCTGTTGTTGTTGTTTTTTTTCTTTGTAAGTATTTCTACCTGTTTCACCATATTAACTCTTCACGTTGTTCTTTTTTCCTTTCCAATTTCGTTTTTTTTAGATTTTCCCACACATTCATCCTATCTCGAACTGTTCTCTTCTCCATCTCTATAATACCTGTCTCCAATATGGATTAGATCTCACACATCATATGCATATATATGTTATTATATGCTTGTGCTTTTTCCCCAGTGCAGTCTAGGGTTTCTATTTTTAAACAAAATTCTGATAATTTCAAACAGGAGCAGGAGAGAGACGCACAGACAGAGACAGGGACAGAGACAGATAGACAGAGAGGGACAGAGAGAGCGAACGAGAGAGAGAGAGAGAGAGGGAAAGAGATAGATAAAGAGAAAGAGAGAGAGAGAGGGAGATGAAGATGCGAGAGATAGGCTTTAATTGGTAATAGAAAATAATATAATGACATTTGTAAAGTGTTCCGCTTACCATCCTTTGACTCTTATTTATTATTATGAACGGTCAGACAATGGGAAAGCTGTACGCCTATCAGTAAAGTACAGACATTTATCGGTAAAAATATTATCAGTTACGATAATTATATTATTTCTTAATAATTATGTGCATTGAAAGTAAATTGACATGGTTACCACAACAGCCCCGGGAATAAAGGCTGGTGTTGTTTATAGCCGTTAAGCCCTCAGGCCAGAGAAATTTTTAGCTTTTTTTTTAAAAACTAAACTCTAATGATTTATACTTTTCCATTAACAGAAGTTCCCAAAAAACTGAAAATACAAACAAAAAATCTTCACAAGGGCCTGTTGAATCTCAGCCTCTTTGTTGCATTCAACAAACAGTTCCGTGGCGAATGAAAATAATCAATGGTATGTATAGCATAAAATTAATGGGACATCTTGAAAGCACAATTGCTACTTCAAATTAATATGCTTGTTTTTCTATTTCATATTTCACAATTTGCTTCCGAGACAAATATGTTAAAATTGAATTCGTTATCCTTTCCTAGGGCGATTAATAATTCTTACATGACAATCTTGAAAACATAGACCCATGTTCTTCGTAACTGTTTTCAGCTTTTGTTTCTCTGTCATTTTCTCCCTTCCTACGTCCTGCCATTCTATCTATCTATCTATCTATCTATCTATCTATCTATCTATCTATCTATCTATCTATCTATCTATCTATCTATCTATCTATCTATCTATCTATCTATCTGTCTATCTATTTTATCTATCTGTCTATCTATCTGTATCTCTATATCTATCTGTCTGTCTGTCTGTCTATCTTTCTATCTATCTATCTATCTATCTATCTATCTATCTATCTATCTATCTATCTATCTATCTATCTATCTATCTATCTATCTATCTATCTATCTATCTTCCTGCCTGTCTGTCTGTCTGTCTATCTATCTATTCATCTACTTGTCTGTCTGTCTATCTATCTGTTCATCTACTTGTCTGTCTATCTATATATCTGTCTGTCTGTTTGTCTACCTTCTATCTATAACTTGAGACCAACACTTGAGATCACGTTTTACCATAGAAGTAAGAAGTACATAGAAGAGTAACGCTAAGCTCTTCAGCAGAGAAAACTTCAATACTCCGCGGGCGCCGCCATTTTCTGTCGATGTAGGGCATAACGTAGTAACGGGAAGCGCCAAATGTAAACAAGCGAAGTGCGCTCGTCGAGTCACTGCTAATTTTGTTTATGTTTATTTTCACTGCTGCGTCTCTACCGGCGCTAGAATTATTTCACCAGCTCTTACAATCTTTAGTGACAGTTTTAAGTTTGATTTTGCGTTTTGGAAGTGGTTAATTAGCGTTCTTTACCCTAGCAGAAGTCACTGCCAGGTCGTTTGTTTCTGTTGCCTTAGTAAGTTAGGGCCTATATCGTTTACACCCAGTCTCATATTATGATGGTTTCGTGTCTCTTTTCATTACTTGCATCAGCGTAGTTATGAGTTTGATAGTAAGATCTTAATCTAGAAGAGGCGTGTCTAGCGTTCTTTACCCTTGCAGACCGCATGTCAGGTCACACTCCCATGTTTGCTCATGCATCATTGATCATTGTTAATTGTTTTCTGTAATAAGTCTTTGTATCCACTCCCATTGAATACATGTAGTTTCATACGTCCTTTCACCACTTGCATCAGTGTAGTTTGATTTTAATTGCTACTGTGCTAGATCTAAATCAGATGATGTAGCTCCAGAAGTGGTGGCATTCTTCTTTCCTCTAGCAGACTGCACTTGTCAGCTCACACCTCCACCTTGGTCATTGCTATGCATCATTGATCATTGTTACTTGTTTACTGTAATACATGTAATATTACATCTATCCAGTTCTCTACAAATTTCCTGGTTCTTTTCTGAAAGGATAACGGGTAGGCATAATTATATAATATGAATAAATTTGGACTCAGGATATTCTTGACTGTGTAGTCGGGATGCAAAGAACTCTATAGGGGAAAGATTTAACGCTCAACATGATGGACAATGTACCTAAGCTTTTTATGAACATTAGTACCCTGAATAAAAGAGTGGTCCAACTCCACCATTGTTGGAAGCTGAAATCTTATGAATTGTACAGCAGCTTATACCTTGTAGTAGAAAACAGCTATAAGTTCCTCATGATAAAATAAGTAATTATTTCAGGTATCAAAAGTGTTTTTTTATAATGTATTTCAAGTGATTGGTTGTTTATAGACAGTCAAACCTCCCCTTACATTCAAATAGCCTATAATCAAGATGTTATGAAACATTTTTATTTTTACAACAAACAATCATGTGCCATGTAAATATTAACAGAAACTAAAAAATGATGACATCAATAACAGTAACAAACATTTGAAATTTCTTTCTCATTATCATCTTTAAAAAAGGAAAAACATGCTATTTCAATTTCTGGAAGAAAACTTAAGGGTGAACTCTGTATGACTGGAACTGGGATTTAATGGCAGACTTAAAAGAGAGTATTAATTTTCTGTGACTGATTTCCAAAATTTCTTATAATGCTGACAGGGGGCACAAGAGTGATTATGAGGGAAGAGGCGCAGAGTTGAAAATAGTATCAGTGAATAATGAATTTGCATTAAAGCTGTCTTGTCTTGGTGAAGAGATACTTGATAAAGTTGTTTAATTTGTGTGTGTGTGTGTCAATTCTGTCAACAGGGTTAATTTGGTAAATCTTCAGTTGTACTTGATCTATTGGTCTGTTTCTTGGTGTGAAATTTCCTATCTGGTTGAGATAATAATCCTCAACATTCCTTTTTTTTTTTATTGCATTAATGGCACCCTATTTGGTGGGCTGATTAGTCTAATGACTCAAGAAGTCCAAGTACTTACACTACAACTTAGTCCGTGCTTTTACTACAGCAGACAAAATTATCGTTTTTAAAAGAATGAACAATTTCAGCTTTTGTGGTGATTACTTGTAATTGTTTGTTTTTTAATGTCATGATCTTAAATACCATCGAAGACACCGTAGTAATCACTCTTATCATCGATAGTGTGGGCTATGAAAGTGGTTGTAATCCACTTCAGTACCCCACCTTTTCCTAAACTGAAATCATGCGTCCATAGTTGTTATAGCACTTATATACAGGTAATGAAAGGGTATTCTAAATCCTGGGTAAATTATTAGTATCTGGGTATATTTTAGAATTATTTCATCTCCGAAGTCTATTAATTATTCTACTTTTGGGTGCAGACAAGAGAGATTGAGAAAGAGAGAGAAAGCGGTTAGGGCGGGGGTAGCTTTCCAATCGATCTAGATCTAGAACGAAGGATCAGGTTATCATTGTTTAGAAATTATTCCATGAGGATAGTAAGAACTCAGATCCCTATGAATTTTATCGTTCAGTCGGTTTCATTGCCATGCCTTTCCATTTCCCCCTCCCCTTGTGCTACTGCTACTATTGCTAGTGTAGATGACTGCTCGCTCGGTTCACGGCGCAGTGGGATCACCCACTTGCCCTACACTGGCACCAAGATGGCGGCCCCCGCATTGACGAATACCGGATCCCCGTGCTTACTCTTCTATGTACTTCCTACTTCTATGCGTTTTACTGTTCCCATTAGCCGCTGAATGGAGTTACCTATCACCGCCCGTTTGGAACTGGGCAATATTCGGCTTCTCTCTTTGCTTTCCTGATTCCCCCTAGCCTTTCTTCCTCACAAAACCTGTCTTAATTCATTACTTCCATGGACATAATACAGTCGTGTCTGACTCCTCTCCCAATCTAATTACTCACGATGACCCCCACTATTATTAGTATCAGAGGTAAGGTCGATTGCGCCCTCTAAATAGAGGGAGAGGGCTGTGGGTGAGGTATTGGTGGCATTTCGTATCCGTGCTCAGGGGATGAGGAAAAGGCGGAAGGAAAATCATTTGTGTGGCGTAAACGTTCACTTTTAGCCCATTTTATAGGAGGACACTCAGCGCCTACAACATCCAAATTCAGTTTGTGTGACACTTGAAGTTCATTTTCAGTCCTTTTTTTACTTTGGTTGCAGCCTATGTAAACTGCTCATGTGATGTCATTAATATATGTATAAAAATTTAATGATAATTTACGTTTTATTTTTGTCTACGTCCATTGTTAGCGTGTCATCTAAAAGACTGAAAATAACATGGAGAACTTTTAAAGTGCACTTTTCATTGTGTATAGGAGGGGAAAACTGCGCATTTAACTAGACAGAATCGGGGTTGGGAAATTAAAAGAGCGGAAGAGAGTAAGATAAGAAACGGAAATGCTTTTTGTTCCGTTTTTTATTTTTTCTTTCATGGCTATTTTATATCGAGATTGCATTTTTTCATTGTTGATTTCTCCATTAATGACGCTGCCAAACAAATCCAAGCAATTCAAAACAAATGTTTTATTTTCTCCCTCTTTCACAATGAAGAAGTTGAGATTGAAAATCTCCCGCATCAAACATGGGTAGACTGGCTGGCGCTTGGCGTGAAACCTGCCAAACTCAGCCAAATGACGCGATCTTAATAAATCTCATCTGAAGTTCGCAATTCTCCATCCCGCTGAGCTCGCCAACAGGTATCGCTGCTCCTTACTACCCCAGAGATCGATTCAGTCTCGAATTCCCCGATTTAGTGTGGGCTTGTGATCTATTACAAAATCTCGTACACTATTCTTTGTATTTCTTTAGATTATGTTTTGCCACCATGTCATTTATCCATTCATGCAGTCGTGTGTATAAAGGGGCCAATGACGAAAAATGTCCCCTTGTGAACAAATTGAATGTATGAGCCATTTATGTGGAATGTGCCCCCCCCCCCCCAAACCCTTAAATTGTTTGAATCTCGAAACGAAGCAATGTCATGGGATAAATTTAGGCTATAGCTCTTGTCAAATATAAGAAAATGCAAACAAATTACCTTTGCTGCGGTAAAATAATACACGAGCTATATTAATATCTTCTTACTTAGGACCAATATTCCCTGTAAGCAGCTCGGGTGCGCGGCTGCGCAGTCACTATACTGGTGCATGCACATCTGAATGTCGCCCCGTACATCAAAATGCTGCACAAAATGTCGCCCACTAACTTTGAATTAAAAATTTTTCTGCTCAAGGCATCAAACGTTCAGGAGCCTCGAACATTTAGCAGTCACAGGGAAAATCGAAGGCAGGAAAAGCAGGGGTAGACAGAGAAAAACTTTCACTGAAAGTCTTAATTCATGAACAACAAATAAACGTCACAACAACAACTCCTTCTTGAGGTCGGCTGATGACAGATCCGAGTGGAGAGTCATGATCGCCAATGTCTGTTCCAGGCAGGGTAACTGATGATGATGATCAAAAGTTCCATTCATTCATTTGGAAAAAAATTAGAGTCAACGTTGCTTAGGGCACCACCTATATCGCACAACAACAACAGCAAACCAGGCACCAACAACCACCACAGACATTGCCGACAGCAACTACGAAACTGACATCAGAATTGTCATCATCTACCCTCGCCAGGCACAGAGGTCTTTCTTTGTACAAGATAATAAAGCAATTTTGAATTCATACACAAGGGACAAGAAATTAGTTACTCTATGTCTTTTCCATATGTTCTATTTGGAATACAGAACCCACGAACAATTTTCGAGAAGTGAAATTTCGAATTAAAGCAGCTCTGTGGCGGGACCAAAAACGTATTAACTCTAAAAGAAGCAATTAAGACTTGCCCAAGAGATCAATTATTGGAAGTCCGAAGTTCAGTTTCGTACTCGTAAATCCAATCATCTTTAAGGAAAGCTAGAATGAAGGTTCAACGGTGCTCCATTCATATTCAGTCTCTTGAGAAACACTTCCCGCAGTCTGTGAAATGAAGAGAGCAATGGCTGAAGTCAGTCGTTTGTCGGATTAATACAAAAACAGCTTGGTTTTAGAAATGAAACCATTGCCATACGGTTTATACTTAAAGTATATGCAGACAAGATGATTATAAGTACTACAGAATGTAGTCTGTTAGAAGTGGTATTGGCATACGTAAAGTTTTGTGTATCACACTCTAAGTGTACGTCTGTTCGCGAAATTCATGTAAAATTTTAAACATGTCTTTTGTCTAACACTTCTAGCATATCTGAGACATTATTTCCGTGCATGACATACTGATAATTTCAATCAGGTGTCTTCTGTTAGCTGAAGGTGAAAGTAAAATGCCACCTCAAACTTTCCATAATTGTCAAGTGAACATACCATAGTTTTCCAATGCTCTGTTTAAGGGGTGTACAGTGAAAATTCCAATGACAACTGAACATTCCGCCTCTGATAAGCCTTAAAACAGCCAGGCAGGAGTTTTTATGAGAAATGTGAATAATCTACGATGAAATGGCTATACTCAGAAGATCTTACGTTTCATTTTGGTTTTTTCTTGTGTGTGTGTGTGTGTGTGTGTATGTGTGTGGGTTTTTGTTGGTTAGTTTGTTGTTGTTGTTTTTTTTTGAGAAATGTAATGGTCAGACATTTCTGTGAAACAAGTCCATAAATGATGTTCCCAGGTTTTACAACCTGATCTTAGACACGATAAATCAAGCCCAGGTACAAATTAGAAACAGGTCGATAAAGTGTCACTTCTTAAGTGCAAACACTGCACCCAATGTAGACTTTATTAACTTCGTGACTTGTGTCCTTTTTATGGCAGAAATCCGAAGCAAACAAAGACCTTTTTATGGCAGGCAAACAAAAACACAAAGTCCTCCTAAAAGTTCGAAAAACAAAGCATCCCTTAAGAATATGTTGTGCTTCTTCTGATCATGCACACCAAAGAGAAGGATCTAAACAGAAAGACTGGGCGGACTGGCTTCAGTTCTGATCAAAGAGAAAAACAGAATGACTTCAGCTTGAAATTCAGCGCAAACAATAACAGGGAGAACAATGCCTTTATTAATATCATCACAGTAAAAGGAGGAAATTGATGGAAGAAGAGAATTGGGGATGATTGCCGGCAAAAAAAAACCAAACAAAGCCAAGTTGACTTGGATCCGTTCCACGACTGAATTATTTCACGCAATGTGGTATTCAAGCGAGGATGCTGTTAATTCCATGTTTCCGCACAGGCAAATGCGACATGCAAAGTTGAAAACGTTTTGGTTGTAAATAAATTTTTTTTCTTACTATTGCTATTGCCTGAACCCGCGTCTTTCCTTGGACCACCAGCGATATCCGGAATATCAGAATCTAAAGTAAAGTGAACGTGTAGCGTTGTGCAGTGTTTTAAGTTCGTGAAATGACAGGGAGACAAAAGCGAGGAGTGACGCATTCATTACTGATTAATTAATGTGTGGGTCAGGCAGAGATAGAATGCAACCAATGCATGGTTAATACAGATTTGAGACTGAAGCTGGGTTTCATAGAAAAGATAACTGCAGCGGAATCGTCGGAAATCCTTCAAAATAGAATGTTTTCATATGTACGGAAACGCATGGAAAAACTTTCTTTTTACTACTTGATGAATTTTTCGACGCTTCCGTTGCCTGTTTCCGTGCATACGAAAACACGGCTTTACTCTGTAAACCGCTGTGTAATAATCCGCACACAGTCACTCTTATCTCTGATTATTGATAACTATATGACCTACCCGGCATTGCCCGGAATAAACAATCATGTGCGCCCCCCCCCTCTCTCCCCCCTCTCTCTCTCTCTCTCTCTCTCTCTCTCTGTCTCTCTCTCTCTTATAATAAAAGCAATAAACTACAGTCTTGCTTCAGAACTCATGCGCACCAGAACATTACGCACCAAACTGAACGCTTGATACGGTTACTTTTTATGACATGTACGGTACTATATATTACGAAACAAACATGCAAAAATACAGATATTACATAGCAATAAACATTGTCATTTTTTTAAAAATACATGCTTGAAGCAAACAACTTTTAATTATAGCCATCATCTTCCTTATCTCAATTGCCACCTTCCCAACAAATTTAAGGCCTGAAGAGTGTATAGTTTGGTCAGTTAATCATGCCAAAGGTTGCAAGTTACTGAAATATATAATAGACTAGATGAGCTACCGGGTATTGCCCAGAATAAACAATTATGTGATCCCCCCCCCCCCCCAGTATAATAAAAGTAATAAACTACAGTCTTGCTTCAGAACTCATGTGCACCACAACATTACGCACCAAACTGAACACTTGGTACGGTTACTTTTTATGACATGCACGGTACTATATATTACGAAACAAACATGCAAATATACAGATGTTACATAGCAATAAACATTGTTATTTTTTTTAAATACATGCTTGAAGCAAACAACTTTTAATTATAGCCATCATCTTCCTTATCTCAATTGCCACCTTCCTGCCAAATTTAAGGCCTGAAGAGTGTATAGTTTGGTCAGTTAGTCATGCCAAAGGTTGCGAGGTACTGAAATATATAATAGATTAATTTCTTTACATTTCTTAAAATCGATTTCCATACTGCATTCATTACAAGCATATCATAATAATATTAATTTAAGTAATATATTATTTTTATATCCAAATCAGTTCAACATTGGTTGGATCATAAGGTACAATCCGAATATGTTCAGCTCAATATATTAGCTATTTATGTCTCAATGAATATTGAAACATTACACTAATGAATCACCGCTCTTTGAACTGGCCAGTAATTTTTTATTCAGACTTTAATAATAAATTCCTCAATCAGTCAATTAATCGACGAGCCAGACAAAATCCACTGACTCAGTATAACAAATACATTATTTTATTAACATAAATTGAAAATACCAGTACTCGTGTACTAGTAACTCATTCGAGATCTTATCACTTTCCATTATTTTTATCTACGCACGATAATGCGTCCGTTTGGAGTTTTTGCCGAGGTTTCAGATGAATTAGAAGTTTTGTCAGGCAGAACGAATGAAAAATGTGTTAACCCTTGTCTCCCATTTGACTGCTACCAATGCTACGTAACTGGAGTGTGAAAAAGCTTTGATTAAAGCACATCGATTTCAGTGCGGTGGATGGACCCCTGGATAAAACGAAGACACCCCGGCCATTTAAAGTGACGATGGACGAGTCGTCCCTACAAATTTGGTCGATAAGCCAAATAAATCAAGAGCCTTTATCTAATTCGTCTGGGAGAAGGACGTCTTTGAGTATGTTTGAACTCCTGTGAACGCATGTGTGTGAGTGAATGTCTACATTTATATGTGGATGTATCAGTGTGTGTATGTCTGTTGGGGGAGTTAGAATGGGCAGATAGATTGTCAGACAGATACAGATAGATACAGACACAAAGAAAGAAAAATGCATGACTTTTGAAAAGCTAATCTGTAAGTATGAGGGCAAACTGATTGACCTGTTGTCGTGTATAGTTTGTGGTCTTGTGTGAGCGGATGTGGATCTATATGTCATTATATTACAGTAAATGGCAATTTTTGATGAGAATTTCTATTATTCCACGCATACATAATCTGTTGTGCGTTGTCATGTTTGCGAATGTCCGTGTGTTTGGGTATAATCCTATAGATGAAAGTGGACTATGCGTGTGCCTGAGTGCGTGCATGCGTGTGTGTGTGTGTGTGTGTGTGTGTGTGTGTGTGTGTGTGCGCGTGCGTGTGCGTGTTTGGCTGAGGCTGACAGATCCAAGACCGTGAACCCTCGATAAAAATGCGAGAGAAATCCTACAGTCTCCTCAGTTTCTGACAAGGAAGTTTTCTACCACTCCTCACGAGACAGATGTGTCTGTACAATATTTGCTCTGTGGTGTCCTCTTCCAGGCGTCCAGCATCCCTGGTCTGATCTAATGTTTATTTCATCACTGACTGACAACAAGACCAGCAAGAGTTTCAACAATTTCCCCTGTTATACTTCTCCTCTAGTTTCAGATCTCTTTGGAAGAGTTTTGCGAACTGATATTTGGACGTTAAAACAAACAAAAAATGTCATAAAAATTAGTGATATGTATAACTTCAGAAATACGAGTCTTTTAATTAAGAAGAAAAAAAAAATAAGACAAATTAGATTTCAAGATGCTAACGTATGTTAACAATCAGAATGATATTAATCTTGGTCATGTGGGTTTTATACAGATTTCAGATAAAGTGGTCTATTTTTACCACATAAAAAACTAAAACAAAAAACATTTGCTATATTTGGTCCACAAACTCCATCGATTTTTGCACTTGTGTACTCGTGAGTCTGTTCATCTGTCTGATTTTATGTAATAAATTTGACTGAAGTGTGAAATTTAACTTTGACATTGTGGTTATAACTGCCATGCAACCGATTCCTACACAGGTTGAAGCTTAGCTTTTTGCTGGGCTGATATACTAGTCGGTCCTTGACTCGGAGAACACACAGATGTGATAATATCTTAAGTTGATATTCAAGCAGCAGTGTGTCAAGAGAGACAAAAAAACGAAACTTCTGTTCACACTTTTCGATTCTACTCAAAGGAAAATGCGTTTCCTCTTTTGCGGCTCAAACAATCGTAAATACGTAATGTGAGGGACTAAATTGTGTCCAAAGTCGCTGAGTCTTTCTGCATTTATACAAAACCTCATAAACTTTGGTCACTTAGTCAAGAAGTTCCAGTGGCCGTATGCATAATCAATGCGTAAACTAAAGTAAATACGTTAACTGGTGTTAACACGAGAAATTGTATCATTTCTCGTGTTAACACCAGTTAACGTATTTACTTTAGTTTACGCATTGATTATGCATACGGCCACAGGTGCGTACAAGTTCACCCTCTACCTCCATCATAGTATGATGTCAGCTTGATTATGGAAGACAAATGAGTTTTGTAATTTACAACCAGAATATCTTTCATCTCGGCATCATCCGAGAGGTTCTGACATCAAACCAAAAAAAAAATGTAAATTTATTATTTTGCAGTGAAATATGAGGATTGTTGTATATTTTTATTTTACTGTCATAAACGAGCTGGGTTTCAGATTAACTTAACAACTAACATACTCAAGAGACATCGTACGTCAAGCTATCACAATTTTCACTTCTAGAATTTCTGGATAAGTCAAGGGCTGGCCGATCCTTGCAAGATAATCTGATGGCTCTGACTTCCTCGGCAGTTTTTCAAAAGGCTTCACTGCTTCAACAATCCATTTTGAGAAACCTTTGAACTTCCAATTTCGAGTAACCCATCTGTGAACACACCCTGAAGTTTCCCCCACCTCCACCCCCCCCCCCAACCTCTGGTTTTGTTTTGTTTTTTCGACCGAATTCGTTCGAGCTAGTTAAATCTTCACTTCACCACCAAGCTGAAAAACTGAAAGGAATGTTTTTCACATTTCACACCAACTCCCTGTATTGTAGCTGTTGGGAAACTTCACTGAATAAAGTTTTTAAAATACTGCCTGTGTGCTATGTTTACAAGTCTTCTTGAGCTCCGTTATTTTGACGAACGATCTTGTAGCAGCTCTGTTAGCTTATTTTCGTAAAGGAATTAAGTGAACTTCCCAGTTTTAGTGTCAACAGAGTATCAGAATGAGATATCCTTCTTGGATCATAATCGAATTCATTTCATTCCCATGTTATGCCTGTTGAGACAGTTGGGTTTCTGGTCCAAAAAGAGTGTGTTACGTAATGTTTTTTGTGTATGTGTATTTGTTTGTTTGTTTGTGTTTGGGTGCATCGAATCGTCCAGTCACCCGTTATATGTGCATGTGAATTTCACACTGCTCCTACAATCCCTTTGCGAAATATAAGTGGCATTTTCTACTGACATTCAAAAGACGTTTGAAGTCTCACATCATACACGCAGCTTTTACTATAACTGTACCTGCAAGCTTCGTTCAGTGATCATTGTAATCACAACTGTGGGTTCCAGATAATACGAAGTTGAACTACAAGATTTTACTTTACTATTCTCTTTCTTTAAAGTGGTTATGTACTTTGAATCCCCCAACGGAATCTTGGTAACTTTTTGCGTTCGGTGATCATGTGATCACAATGATGAGTTTCGGCTGAGACAAGGTTGAACCACTAGCTCTTACTGTAGGATTCTCTTTCTTTAAAATCGTAATGTGTTTCTATTCCCAGAACAGAATCTTGCTCATTCTTGCAAAACCAGTAATGATATGTTGTTATTTAGGTTGGTCATCTTTTAGTTTTCCTTAACACTGGAAAAGTGCATGGGATTTCAGTTTATTCTTGTCTTCGCACTCCCATCCATCAAAAGAATACACTGTCTAATCCTGCTCTTTTCACTTTAGTTTCGCCGTGTTTATGTCAATTACAAGCATCTTTGCAATTAGGATAATGACTTATGTCTTTGGAGCATCTCTGAAATTCATGAACTCATACACAGCAAAATGAATGGGCTGGAGCAAAACAACAACTTTGGCGAGCACAACATCAAATAGCACGAAATAATTGTAGACTGTCTTGAAGTATTTCCTTCATGCCAGAACGGTGTGCATGTCTAGAATTGAGTTCAAGGGATGATTACTTGAATTCTGTTTTTGTATGCCACGCTTGAATCCCATTATATCGGAAATGATCACAAGAACGTGTTTGTTTGCAAGTCTTTCCGGAACCTAATTTCCGAAGATTTTCTTATTTTATGTCATCTTCTAGGCTGTTGGATTTTGTTTCTTGTGTCTATGTTTAGTTTTGTTTCCTGAGTCATGGAAGGTGTCGCTAAGTACTCGGAAAATCTGTTCGCGTGACATCTGCCCTAGGCGAAACAACTGAGACCGTGAGTACTAGATCTGTGTCCCCGATAGCATGATCCAATTTTTAAATGTGGAACACTGGACAGTAGACGGTCTGGTGGACCGAGAGCCGTTTTCGCCCAAATGATTTCGTTCTCACATGTAATACATGTAACTGCCCTACAGTGCATTCAAAGCCATCCTTGAAACCCAGTGTTAAACACTGCAATGATTACCAACAAACATGAATAGCAATGGATTGGTAGAAACTTTGTAAAATTTTAAGAGTTTTCCCTGACATTGTGTGACCATTTTCTAACATATCGTTCAGTGACTAGTAAAGCCTGCACGTTAAAGTTGCGGCCGCTAGTTTATAGTTTAAGGGACTCTGTCTCTATGAAGCTAATTATTCTTGATTAAATCACCCATCTTTACCAAACACCCACAAGTCTTTAACCTTGGGCAGCCATATTTGCAGTAATCCTATTCAAAAGAGACGTTATCGAGAGAGGCAAAAAGATGAGGAGTGGCATGATATATGAAGAAGACCTTGTATGTAATTGTGTGGGGAACTGACCGCCCACTGAGTTTGAAAAAGCGTCAACTATGTATTGTAATGGTGGAATAAAGGGAGAGAGGGGGCGGAGGTTATGTACATGATGATTCTCTTCCACTCCTCTCTCACACAAAAAAGTCACTACAACCAAAGCGCCCGTCTCTTTTCAGCAGTCTTTCATTCCTCCTTTTGATGGCCGGCTACTGGTAGGTGGCACACACTACCCAGAGAGTACCATCCATGGTCAGCCTACTTTCCGTTCCATGTGATCTCCATAAATCACTACCTCTGGTTCCTTTTACAATGTTGGTAATTTGTCCGGATGATATGTACCAAAAGTACCTTCCTTCCCCCCTTACCCTACACTGCCATGCGTAGACACTTCACCCTCCTGCTACATTAATTTTGTTTCCTTTCCTTCCAACTGGTCCAGTTTGGGCCTGTGTTATGGTTGTACCTAGATGCCAAATGAGGTCCATTAGAGAATTATTGACAATCGATATAATCAAGTGACCTTAGGTCAGTGAACGTTACCGTGCTAATGGGAGATAATTGGTATGCCGAAAGAGAACTCGTGCTGGTCACTCTTCGCTGCGTCGTTTAAACCAACATTATCTTCTCAACGGCCTATGTACGGGAATTTGTCGTTAGGTATCTATCTATCTATCTGTCTATCTAGATAGCTATCTGTCCGTCCGTCCACCTAACTGCCTGTTTGTCTGTCTGTCTATCTATCTAGTCCGCTGATCAATGCCTGTCCTGTCTTTCTTTGTATGCGTCTGGCGGTTGTCTGCCTATAATTATCATTACATAATATAACCATGTCTTTCTGTCTGACCTCTTTTCTCTCTCTCTCTTCTTTTTCTCTCTCTTTCTCTCTCTCTCTCTCTCTGTCTCTGACTCTCTCTCTTTCTCTCTCTCTTTTATATCTCTCCTTTTTTTCTCTCTCCCCCCCCCCCCTCCCCACATCCCCCCTTTGTTTTTCTATTTCATAAGATACAGTCCTCTTCACGCGCACCGGACCCTAAGTGAAGACAAGTTTATATTCGCAGGCAGTCTATTTATAGACACATTTCGACAGATGTCAGTCCAGAAGCACACAAACACAAACATACACACACATACACACACACAAACACACTCATACACGCTCGCTCGTTCGGACACAACCATCTGTTGTTTGAATAGAACATCACTGCTGACCCCAATCAACAGAGGACATGACAATGCCCTGGCCAGGGAAGCCATAACGAGGTTTTCCTGTGTCCTTATCCTGACGTCAACTGGAGTGGACCACTGGATCTGTGGTGTGACACACCAATGGCACCCGTGCTTCTAAACCTACAACACTCCATTGACATCAACATCATCAAAACAATATGATTGACTGATTTGCAAGAATTTCTAAAAATGTTTAATACAAAGCTTATATATTATGCAGCGTAATATTGACTATTTAATGGCAACACTAAAAAAAAAAAAAGATTAATGACGTTGGCAGCAATCTCACATACATCTGAAATCACGGAAATATTCAGAGAAATGCGCACAAAATCGAAAACAAATTGACCGAGCAAAGAAAACAAAAACTTGAGAGTCATTGGTTGCAAGGTTATAGACACGGTGATGTTGAATCTCCTGTCTGTATGCCCGTGGTAATACCCCGGAAAGCCACCAAAATAACTTCATTTGTCAGGGCACGTAATTAATGATATTAGATATTAGCTGCTGCCAATTGCACGGCCGGGCAAGAAAATCAACTGTTTTATCGCAGCTCTCCTGTTGAATCTTTATGTAAGATAACTGTTCCGTTTAACCATTTGTGTTCTTGTGGGCTCTGGAGATTTAATAGTGTATGGCACCGGTTCCCAAAGGGTTCAATAAGCCTTGTTTCAGAGTTTTGCGAACATAATTTGCCAAACCACATAAGACATTTCAGAAAAGCCGAGAAATTGGGGTAAATGGAACTCTGGGCACTCTTGGGTGTGTTTTGCCGGCGATTTCCGTCGAACAGCCACCCTTTTCCGTCGATCCAGAGGGTTTGAGAAACACTAGTGATGTTTTTCATCTTCCTTTCAAATATATTGCTTTGGCAAATGTGGCGCATTCGCCGGTTGCCGCGTTACAATTATTGTGTTTGTATGGGTTTCTGTCGCCAGAGATGTTGCTAACGTCAAATACATTTTGAAACGCAACACTTTCCTCATCTCCACGGAAGTCGTCCAAAAATTTCATAACATGTGATTGTTATCACGGCAAATTGGAAAGAGGAGTTGAATCATCGAATTGCGGAAGCTTGATCCAGACAGGATTTGTGGGATTTTTTAATAATGTTTCTCACTAAATGCAATTGTAAAAGCTTCCATTGTGTGAAATATGTATAGTTTCCTGCCTGCAGAATGTGTAAAAAGCATCCAGCTTTCTTTCTCATATAATAAAAAAAAGGGAACAAAAATGTAAAATTAAAAGGTGGGAAATGTATCTTTTGGTGTAGTCCTACATTTTCCAATTCAATCATTTTGGGGGCTTATGAATATGAGATAATACAGTTTGAGTCAAATGCCAATACTGTCGTGAGCTTTTTGTTTGAGCTTTCGTTATCCATTGCTCTTGGACCTCGAAACTTATTCAGAATTTGGAAAGTTCTACTTAAACATAATGCAATATTCGAAGCGATTCAGCGTGAACAAAGAAGTATAGGGCCAGTTTTTGCACACATCCTTGTTTGACGTATTATTATTAGATTCTTGTTTTGCTTGTAAGTAATCATGACAGCTATCATTACTACTGTCGCTCACAGAGTCGAAAGCAGGAAGCAAGTTTGCATGAACTCAATAATAGTCCTGTCAACTGAGCTGCCATCCCGAATAATAGCAGTATATCTTAGTGACTGGCACTACATACTAAAACAATTTCAGGGATGATTAATGGAACAAAGGAAAGCCATCAGGAATGTCTCCAGTCCAGCCTTATCTTTCAAAATTACATCGTATAACCATCATTCACAAAGGCTATGTCAAGATGTGCTGATGTGGGTCAGCAGGTCAACCTACGTCACTCTGGGGATAGTAGGGGAAGACCACTTCAAGGAAATGCTCTATGACAAAACTAATAGAAGGAAAATTCAGTGATAACATATTGATGAAAAAAAAAGTATGAGCCCAATAAAGAATAGATATAAAAACAAGTAGGCAGCAGTATGGAAAAGGGGTGGGGTGGAGAGACAGAACACACTAAAGTGCTTTCAAGTGTTTTATCAGTCTTTCTGCCATACATTTTAAGAGTGTGTACTGTAATGAAGCCATCTGTCACGATCACGTGCGTGAAGATGGTCACGACCACGTGTGTGATGAGTACCTAACTTATTTACCTTTTAAACCCAGCTAACAAGCCAAGCAAGCAGACCAGCGATCAACGGACACATGGAGTGAAATTTAAATTAAACGATATTTAATTATAAATGCATGACAAAACTTATGTCAAAACATTCAACTCATGATAATCACATACATAATCACAAAAACAGAGATACTTCAAATTTACTCTTGGGGATCATGGCTATTCTCTATTCCCCGTTTCACATCTAGATCTAATCCCTCTGTCTATAACTTAACTACGTATACTTAATAGTCTCTGTCAACAGCTGCCCTCCTCGTTGATGCAGTTTCACGTCTCCAGAGTTCACACGATCCTTTCTAGATCTCTAACTTCGACGATAAAAGGGGAAACAGACGTCCCTGGCTTCACACAAATAAGAACACACAGTTCACACCCGCCATCGTAGATTACTAGCTCCTTGAGGGGTTATCAGCCCGTCCTCAAAGACTCTTCTTCTGCAAACACACACAGCACATCGACGGTTCACACCCGCCATCGCAAATCACGAGCTTCTGATGGGTTCCCATCCTATCATCAGAACTCCTCAACTTCTGGTCCCCATGGCACGACCTTCCACTTGTCGCCCGGACCGATTAAATTCTCCTTATTGGGAAATACATGTGAACATCATGGATCCCTCACACACCTAACACTTCTGGTCCCCACTGGCACGACCTTCCACTTGTCGCCCGGACCGATAAATTCTGCGTCTTCCTTTTAGGAATGAATAACTTGGGAACCTTCATAGATTCCTCACATACATAACACCCCTGGTCCCCATGGCACGACCTTCCACTTGTCGCCCGGACCACTTCTATCTCCGTCTTCCTCTAGGAACGAATAATTTGGGAACCACGTGTGTCGAGCTTCTCCTCTACTTATACTCCCGAGGTTTTTGCACACGCGACTAATTTAAAGCGAGTCGTGTGTATCTATCCACGCTCGTCAACAATGTTAAAAACCGTGTTTTCCCCTGCTAAGCTCACCCCCCTAGACTCGTGGCGCACAAGGCCACCGACCTTCCTCGTGATATTTAATCTTTCATGCTCGACAACAACTTTAAACTCCCCTTCTCCCCTACTAAGTTTACCCCCTCTATACTCGTGGCGTACAAGGTCATCAACCTTAATCGTGACACATCACAATATAATTTTACATCGCTGATATCATTCATAGCCTTCCTGCAATATAAATGATATTATTGTAGTTCGAACAAATTCTTCTGTGGACTTTTTTCTGTCCATTTTTCAGGCTCTGTCTCTGGAGAGCAACTTGCATTTAATTACTTCTGTTTCATTGTAATCCTATCATGGTACAAGACTGCCACAGGGGTTATTAACGTTGGGTCGCCTGGACATCACAATTACATAATTCTTTTTAGTGTTGGACAGGCAAACAAGATTTGGAAGTACTTGTCACTGTTAGTGACTGTATTTTTACCGATCTTTCTATGGTATTTACAATCTTCTGTGCTCAACCCTTGCAAGTTGTTTTATCCTTATCAATAGTTTTACCCCAATCAATGATATCAAGGCTTCTTCATTATCAAAAGTCCAGTTTATTTTCAGAGTCCAGTTCATTTTCAGAAGACCTGTTTATGTTCAGAAACCCAGCACATCTTCAGAAGCTCATTTCATTTTCAAAAGACCAGTTCATTTTGAGATGCCCAGTTCATTTTCAGATGCCCAGTTCATTTTCGGAAGCCCAGTTCATTTTCAGATGCCCAGTTCATTTTCAGAAGCTCATTTCATTTTCAGATGAACAGTTCGATTTAGAAGTCCAGGTCGATGCTCAACCATTGCCATGGAAGGATCATACTGTGATCTGTGGCATTTCACTTCCTTCTTGTTTATTCTGTTTTATATAAATCGTTTTACAAACATTGCTTTGAATTGATGTACTTTCGACAACACCCGCCTTCTTCAGCATCGTGGACACTGCAACCTTTACAGTTATCTCACTTTTGGGAACTGACAAGGCTTCTTAAATATTCCTGCATCCGGGGGTTTGTCCAAATTCAGCTTTGTCTCAGAGAAAATTAAACGAGGAGAAACAAGAAGAGAATGGGTGAAGGGTGGGGTGTGGGAAAAAGAAATGAGAGAAGACTGAAGCAGGACAGCGACAAATTTCAATGACAAGAGATGAAAATGAGATTTGAGAAAGAAAGAAGCATAGTTGAAGAGGCAAAGAGAATGCGAAAGAAGGAAGTGAATTACTGGCAGAAAGAGGACAAAACCCAAAAGTGAACGAATTTATAAAGAAGAGTAGAGAGACAAGAAAAAAAGTAAAGACGTGGACAATATAAAGAATAAGACTCCCCAAAAAATTGACAGATTGCTTGAGGTATAGCCTCTTTTCCCCGGGAATACTGAAAAGAAACAAAAAGTAAATAAAAAGTTCAGGTTT
The DNA here is from genome assembly GCA_963931925.1 of Onchidella celtica. Lineage (NCBI taxonomy): Eukaryota > Metazoa > Mollusca > Gastropoda > Systellommatophora > Onchidiidae > Onchidella > Onchidella celtica. The sequence continues at coordinate 26,881,997 of OZ007568.1, forward strand.
TGAGTGGCTGGTTAAAGGACATTGGGGGCGTAAGTTAATTAAGAAACATGGCCTGCCATCGCTGTAAAGGAAAGATTGCAAAGGGTAACTATTTGGCTTCCCTTCTTAACATCTCAACATTCTCTGCTTCAAGAGTACAAGCAAATGGGCCGGTCAAAACGTCCGTTCACATATTTATCTGAACTCAAAACCTCTTCCCTAGTATCACGATATTCCTCTACGTAGAGCCTAGTCTTGATTATATGAGCATACAGACTACCTTCTTCGTGACATGCCACGTTCCTATCGGTTCTCGATGGCAGCGGTTTCCACTTCGTAGACGTATCCACATGATTAAACAGTTATCAAGTGTGGGATGCTCATTCTCTGAACTTGTTGCGAGCGGCCCTATTTGCATTTGACCTAGCAATGCAAGCAATGAAGACTGGCAATACTCTGAGTTTAGTTCCATACACTGGAGTCTGGAGTCCGAGTGACGCTGTAAACGCCTAATTTGATGGGTTTCCTATGTTTTCTGTTTACTCCTCCATTCAGATGCAAAACGAGGGTGTCCGAGGGTACCCGTGTAAGTAGAATTTGTCTGATTTCGCAAGAGATAAGCAAGCGGTAGATGCAGATCTTTTTAGCAACACGTACCAACTTTTTATCACACTTCCTCAGCCTGAATGGCCAGGTCTGCACGATATTTATAGAGGTAACACAGACGATGTTTCCTCACGGTTAGATGCCATTTTTTTTTTCAAAGTAAGATTTCAGTTATACGGTCATTGTCGGGCAGCTACCAAACTTCTTATCTACGCCTCTTCATTCTTGTTAATATTATCTCAACAAAATATCTATCATTCTTTGTGGTTCTTCATTTTCTTCTATATGTACTTATACTTTACCCCCCCCCCCCTCAATCCCCGCCGTTTCAACTTTGGACTATTAATTATTTCTGTTGGCTGAATCATTTTTCGTTGTGCATTCACATTTGCGCCGACAAGGAATATGTTTCCACTGTTCATTTTGGTAATGTGAGATAGGAACTATCTTTACAGAACCTTTACTTTAATCTCAGACTTTTCATCGCGGGAACATAGTAGCAAATGAGATACAAAATGTACAGGTATTCTGGAGGAACACGCATTAGAAACTTATATTTCTGGATTTCGTCGATATATATTGCCTTCTTTTCCCAGAATCTTTTCTGCATTCACTGCATTCACAGAATTTAAATTAATGCTTTCGACTCGAGTTTTTGTTAGGTTTTATCTTGGTAAGCTTTCCACCGGCCTCACATTCCACTCCTTTGACAAATATTAGAAAATTGTAAAGTAACTGACGGCATAACTTTTTAGGGTAAACTTTCACCATAAATTGCGCCCTTTCCATGAAAAATACAAGCGCCTTCATTATTCCCATTGTACATTGACGGATCTCTATACTATGAGGAAGACGCATTTCTCCATAATGACGCACTCCGTGGGTGAGATAATTCCTTGGTAATGTGCCAGTTCGGGGTCCTTCTGGTTCTTGTTTCCACTTGATTACAGGCTGAAATTGACCAGGGACTTTCTTTAAAGTAACTTTCAGAATCATTTTAAAATTTAGAAATAAAAATACGGAGTCATCAGTACATCTATCTTTTGACCTTTTTTTTTTTCAAGAAGCGTAAAGGGGGGGGGGGGGAGGCCTGGCTAAGTTGTTGTTGTTGTTGTTGTTTTCACAAGAAAGATGATAAGCTTAAACACATTTTTCTTAATACGTGGGCCAGCAAACGCGAGAATTTCCACAGTCTTCAATGTTATTGCGTAGTTCAGACTCATTTGTTCCAATGTGGTCCTGAACCTCAATTTGTAATTCATTTTTCCGTCGTTTACGATCCCTTCCAGTCAGTTAATGATTCTGTTTATCGGTCAGCTCTTGTGCTGTAATGTGTCATTTGTTTTGTCTTTATGTCAACATCATGCTGGTCAAAGTCGCACTCAGACTTCTTTATTTTATTCCTATTCTAGTCTTCAAAGACAAGACAGTGATGCGGTATAGATTCGGCGTGTTTTTCAGAAGAATAGAAAAACGTTCTGACTTTTGTCCTTGAACTTCTTTCTGTTTTTTTCTTCCGCGCCAATCTTCTGCTCCCTCCCCCACCCCAAACTTTCCGACATCAGCATCGACAGACAATCGGTTACAATAAAAATCCGTATGTTTTGGCAAGAATATGTCTCCTGACATGGTCCTTGCGACCAATCCTGCAGCTGGAGGACCACTGGATGATGAAAAATAATTTATTTTTTTTCGAATGTATTCCGTGGGGCGGGCATTAAGGGATATTTAGTTGTGATGTTCTATTGTGTCTATCACTTTTGAAGTATATGAACTGGCATTTTCCTGACCATCCTGGCGTCCCGTGTTTAATCAGGAAGAAAACTGGTTCCTGAAATCTTACATTCCATTTAGTTCGTAATATTTAACCTCTAGAAGATCAGTGCTTAGTACTCCCTTAAAATTGAATGGTACACAAAGTATCGACCACCTTTTTATTTCTTTATTTACTTATTTATCTATATTCATTATCTTACCATAATTTCAGTTTTAGTAGTTGTAGTGAAAGTTTCAGATGAAATAAGCTCCGTGGAGAGAGTGATACGAAAAAGGGGTAGGGGAGGGGGGAAGGGGGGCAGCATAGGAAATTCGAATCTTCTATTGGCCAGCCTCGTTTATGGAGAGGAAAAGGGTAGATAGGAGTTGGGATTTCAGAGGAAAAAGTGCGGAAAAACCAGCCCAGAACTTGGGGCCGCTTTTGAAGAATGAACTCATTCTTTTCCATCAAATGAAGATTTTTTGGTGGTTTTTATTTATCTATTTCTTCACACCTATATTTATTTACACTAAAGATTAAGAGTCTTCTCACTTTTCATGATTGAGGTTCATACAGTCGCAAGTACTCCATTTTTCACCCACTTCACCGGGTGTGCTGGTGACATTAGCGTTCTGGAAAAAGTAATTACTCAGTTCAAATAGTGAAAGACAAAGGGGGAGCATGCTTGGCTGAATTTGATACGTGCTGGTAATTTTGTGACTTCTATCAATTGAAACGGAGCAGAACAGGGTTATCTCTCTTGGGTGAAACGATGGCTCTCAGTTGACCAAACAGATGGGGTTACTAGGGACAACCAATCTAAATCATATCTCATTTATTTCAGATGTTCAGAATGTGCAGTGCTGAAAAACGGGAGGAACCTTAAATTTCAGTGAAGACAAAATGAAAACCGAATGAAATACATGTACCAATTTAAGATGCTTCTAGAGGAGGAAATTTCACGTTAAACGACGGTCATTTAATTTCATTCGGATTTTTTCTTATTTATTATTTTGCCATGCGGAATTAAAAATCGTCATAGATCATTTATGTTCACGATCTTCTGTTTAATGTACCATCCAATAACCAGATGGACGGAAATGGGAAACATCTAAGTAGGTCCGTTCAAATGGATTCTAGATAGAAGAAAGAAAAAAGGAGAGAGTTCGAATGAGGAATAATGATAGAAATCCAAAACTTAATTAAGAGGGATGGTTCTTGCATCCTTTGACGAAATAGATTATTCACCAAAGCTTGGACAAACAGGTGAATTTTAGTAGTCTTTCTGTTTTTCTGTTAGGTTGTATTAAATGACGAAATATCATAAAAACCACTTGAAAAAGGCGAAAGCCGAACATTTGTGTATTTTCTGTCTTCTCTTTAGTTTGCTTTGTATCGTTTGGGTTTTATTTCTCACGCAGGGTTTCGCAACATACACCTTTTTCTTTTTGCCTAATTTTGACTGTATTAAATGACATCGCCCATGTGTCAAGTTTATTTGATATGGAGAGTTTTGTTTTTGTTTTTTTGTTTTTTTTCTTGAGGGGAGAGGGGCAATTTAAAAGTGATAAGAAAACTCAGAGGGACAACTGTCCCTACGGAGCACTTCCATTATTATCTGGAACACATCTGTCTTTATGAACGACTATCCTCTGATCTTGCACCAATTCCGATTCACTTGGTCGCCGTCCGCTTGCGTCCAAGACTTGTAGTGAGAAGTAATAGCCCATAGACAATTCTGCAGTGCAAAGGCAGAGCCAAGTATGTGCTCATTTCACAGTTTTGAGAAAAGCACACAAAAAAAAAACTTGTGTAGCATAGCCAGACTATATAATTTTAAAACTCTTATTTATGACTTTGCATGATAGTTCCTTAGTGTCTGATGTATTTTTCAATGTAAGATATAAATAAATAAAAGAATTATGCGTGAGGCAAGTTTATAGAGACAATGAAGTAGAAAAAGGCCATGCTGTCAGTTGCGCCGCTCTGCCTTTGGGCGTCAGAATTCATACCTTGGGGGCCTGAAAAGTTCACAGCAATCATACATTCCCCGAGGTAATTAAAACATATAAAAAGTCAAAGGAAGCATGAGTTAAACATTTTTGTTTACCAAAACACAGCCTGAGATTAACTCTATCAATCCTGAAAATTTCGTTTCTACACCACCTGCGGCAAGGGAGGAGTTCGCGGAGAACACATCGCAAGTCCATCTTATAATATAATGGATGTGGCTACAAGTACGTACGTCCTCCAGGTTTATTGTGCTATGCGTACGCATTTTAAAGCCGTGTGTGACTCCAACGCTAGAGAGCTCCTCCCGAAATGCTCCTTGACAACAGCCTTGATTAATTATGATTAATTATTCTTTCAGTTTTTGTGTGTGTGTGTTTTTCTCCTGTTCTTTGATTGAAAGGGTGGAGAGCCAGAGTTAGGGATTCGATAAGATTTAGGGTTGAGGGTGAGGTCGTGGTTAGGGATAGTACGTATACGTGCGGGCACCTAGTGCAAAATGCTTGAGGTACGTACGTACTTATAACAACAACCTAATATAATATAGATAATAAATTTAGAAAGGAGGTGTGATTTTGTGTTGTTGTTGTTGTTGTTGTTTTTTGTACCATAATTTCAGCAACGGAGTTGAAGCGGGGTAACCTCATACGGTACTGGGAAGTATTTAAAACCCTTTCTCCAACTTACGTTGGGTTTACAATGATGAATGACGGTGATTGAAGATATTGAATAAGTTCAGTTTTTGGCAAATACCCGTATTTGTCGTGGACAACTTCAAGTGAACAAAATCACAAGGAAAGAGGAGAAAGGCAGAAGGCTCAAATGAAGAATGAACTGGGAATAGATTGAAAGATAGCCGAGAATGTGATGGTTTGCGTTAAGACAGATAAGGTGATGAAAATATCACCTCGCGGGGAGTTGGCTTGACAATCCGATATTCGACATAACATTGCAAGGGTATCGATTGCAGGTTTTCCTTTTAGGAAATGGGAAATGCAGTGCGCGAGATTAATGCTGACTGGTATGTGAATGCGGGACTTGGCTATTGTTCTATTATTTCGAGAAGGGAGTTAGACATTCAGTGCATTGTGCGGGCATAAATAAAGGAAGATATAAATGTGAGGGGGGGGGGCATGAGATGCTAATAAAAGTCGGTGAGAAGATAGACGATTGATTTCAGTAGTTACCAAACCGGGAGTAAAAAGATATCCTATAATGGACCTCCCATTAATGCACATCAATACAGTGAATCATGTTCCAGTTGGCTAATTCCCTTCTTGCACGCAAAAAGGGAATGTAATTTTGGGAAACAACCATCATTAGAGATGGAGCGAAGGAAAGGAATAATTTTGTTACTGCTGGATAAACTAGATTCATCAGTGTTAGATCCGGCACAGTTAACCAATGTGCGACATCTATTTCCCACCTACGTAGGTTGAGTTGTTTGTTCAAATCTCGATCTATTTCTGAACTTGATGTTATAATTTCATTCGGACCCGGGAACTGATCTCAGGTTATGTGACGGGATCTTTCTGAGTTGATCAAATTAGGATTTAGTTCCAACATTGTTTGCCGAGTTCGTGTTTTCCGTTAGTTATTTTTACATTCACAGCTACTAATTCTGTATACGGAATACAAAAAGGATACGTAACCAATAACAAATCTACCCGGGCCAGAACGAGGACGATTATCGCCCTGCTAGACTTCAAGAACAGATTAGAAATGACATCGTTTGGGAAAAACGGTAGTCCCTACACATTTCTACAAAATCTGTCACGATGATCAACTGTTCAAGTTTAACTATCTTTTTCGAATGCGACGTGATTAATAATTCATAGTCATTAAATAATTATCTTTACTTAAAACGTACTTTGATTTGAATATCAAAACACAATAATGATGCCCATTTCTTATATATATAAGTAAATAAATAAATATATATAATTATTTGTTTATTTATTTATTAAATCTTCTTTGTTTATGCTGCTAGACAGAAGAAGTAATATTATGTAACTATCTTGTGACACAGTAAGTATTCTGTTTTGCATAAAATAATATGTTTAAATTGTTATATTACTCACAAAGCGTTTTTCCAAATATTGCTCTGGTAGGACTGGGCAATTTTTGTTGTTTTGCCGAGTTACAAGTAAATTCAGTGTCTCTGCTCGTCAGAGAGAAAACAAGTGGCCTTCTTGGCACATCAAGTTTAATTGACGTACTCTGAAGATGTATCTATCCGTCAAATGTCATTGTAGTTAAGTTGTTCTTCCTTAACATATAACAGAGTAATTTCCAGCCTATACATAATCTAAAGACTAACCACTTCATAATGTTGGAGCCTTGTCCTCAATTATTTAACAAACTTTAGATTTTGTTTTTGAGGAGGGAAATCATGGATTGATTTACAGTGTACACATCGGTCCAAGTCTGGAAAGATATAAATCCACCAAAATTTTATAGTGGCTTTGATGCAGAAGGGGAGGATGCACTATGGAATTTCAGCCAAAATCAAAAAGAGGGTCATCGAACCAACTACTTCAGAAGATGGACAATGTCATTTCCACGATCCAGTTCGAAAAGCATTTATTCCTTTCCCGATACTCCGTTTTCGTCACCAGATCTCGAACATCCGATACCCTGTTCTCTGTGTCTCCCGCCCCTCAATTCCACCTGTCTGTTTCTGCCAGCGGGATATCCTACTCTATTGACCCGAAGAGATCTTACATTCACGAGTGACGCATTCAGAACACTTAGGACACTCTTACAATCTTGGCAGATTTGAATAGAAGCCCAAAAGTAATCTAGTTTTTCCCTTGACTCATTTGCAAGTATTTGAAATAGCCGTTCTTGTCTTGTGGGAAACACTCTTAGGAGTTTACCAGACAGTTAAAAATCAACCTGCTGGCTCCTATTTCGTGTCTTAACTAAATGGGATCTGGCTTAGTTACTGAGGTTGCCCAATGGAAAAGCCTATGCTGGACTGCTAGGGACTTAACTGTAGTGTTTTCTCCTCTTGTGTCCAATATTTGAAAGGGCACACTTGGGACTGTTCGATTGCTATCAAGACTGTGAGAAACAGTCCCTTCCCGTTTTCCACCTCTTCCCCTCCCTTATGCCCAGCGCCGCTGATTCATTTCGACCTTGTATTATAAATAATTTGTTTATGCCCCCCAGTTAATTTGAACTTTGCTATGATGGGTAATTTTATTTGCTACCAGTAAAGACATAGATGAACTAGTTTGATACCACTTTAGTTGAACCAATGTGTGGGATAGCAAAATAAAGTGGACTGGCGACTTACATTTTCCCCTTTCCTCTCAAGTAATCATGAACATCTGGACATAAACAAAAGCGAAAACGTTCCTTTGGCATTCTGTGTCTAACATTTATGTGGTTTTTCCCATTCTGCGTTTAACTTCTATGTGGTTTTTTTTCCATTCTGCGTCTAGTATATAGTGGTTTTTTGTCAGTGTGCGATGTTGTTCAGAGAGCATTCTTTTTCTCAGCGGAGTGAATTATTTTGTTTGATGCTCTGTGAAGAATACCCGAAACTTACATGCTTTTCCAAGATCCCTAAGAGTTAAACTTCCCCTATTAATTAACTGTTGTCTGATCTTGATGCCGCCAACGTAGTAGAATAAAGTGGCCTTAATTCACTGTAGTAACACATCACATTTAAAAGTGCAACTTTCAGACAGTGTCGCATCTCCGTCAGCAACCATTTCTTTTTCTTCAGAGGTTTTAGATGTTGGTAATGGATCACGGAGACTCATTCATCATTTTGTATCTCCCAGATGGACACTGGATCGAAAAGGGCAATAACCGCAGGGCATCTCATCTCAGGGGATAAACAGTGAATTCAATAACTTAACGAGAGAAGCAGAGACTAATCCGCACACTCCAGCTGTGTGTACACTTCACGTTGGTCACACAGATAGCGAGATGAAAGACGCGCGTTCAAACTAGTCATCGTCCGTCTCATATAATGGTGTATCTATGATTTCGGTGGGTTAGAATTACGACTATCTTATCACTGGGAATGATGAGATATATATTCTCACAAAGTGACGTATCTTTAATAATTTTTAAATTACAACGTCTTTGCCACATGCTTGTCTGTACATAAGAAATCTCAATCTCACCAAGACCTTGAAATGCCCCACTGTAAAATGGACAAAACTGTTGATATGCCAGTATGTGAGATGGACGACGAATTGAGTAGGAGATGAAGTGTATGGAAATGGATATCGGACTCGAAGACAAAATATTTGATTTCAGTCACAGGGGGACAATCTCACTATTCATTGCTCCTCCATGAATATCTTGGAAAGTTTGCTAGGACTTAGGAGGTTTAATAATTGTAGGGTTAAACATGGACTCAAAATCCTTGCACATCACAAATTTGCGTCTAGTGGGGATATAACCCATTAGGATGAAAATTATCCACAGATATCCACAAAAATCCACAGATACTGAACAGTATCCATATCCATGTAGAAGGGGGAAAGGGGGGAGGGGGCGCGAGGAAAGGATTCAGATTATAAAAAGATTGTAACTATCGAACACAAAATATGGAGAGAAAAAAAAAAAGCCATGACTAGGGAGAAAGGCATGACACCGACAGAAGCGGAAGTGATATTATCTTTGTAAGTATGCTTATGTACGGAGTGACTGCGCGCGGTAGATGGATGGGGGGAGGGGGGGGGAGCTAACTGATGAAATCTGTGACAGATTATTTGAACCAATAAAAGAAAATAAAGGGAAAACAAAGCGATGGAATGTGGCAAAGTTTAGGTTTAAAGGCTCGCGCAGACAACAACAACAACAACAAAAAGACCACAACGTGAAAATGAACCTACTGTATGGGACACTTAAAAAGGAAAAACGTTATGAATATTATAGGAAGGATAAAAATGATGAAGGAAAAATGGTTCAGAAAGAAAATCAAGAGGGGAAAAAAGGAGAGACAATGGGAAATGGCTCGCCGCCGGGCAATAAAGGTTTTCCATGTCTTCATCAGCGGCGTTTCCAAGAAGCAAACAACGACTATGCTGTCTCTTAAATCCATCACGTTTTTTCTCAGTCTGGCAGCGCCATTGTCATTCTATTAGCCCGAACCTAAAAAGAAGAAAAGAGGGGGAAAGAAAGATCGCTCAAAAACAAAACAAAAAAGTCGATGGAAGCAAGTCGATGAAGCTCTAAAAATCACATATTGTCCTTTCTTTTTCCAAGTGATTCATACTTTGTTACTTGCTCTAACCAGTGATGCTTGAAAATTATCAGATACTACATATGATGATCAAGGCATCGCTGGGTTAAGAGAGGTATCCTCAATGTCACGGAGTATTCTCTAACGGCACGACAATATTGACCCTAAGTCTGAGATGGACTGCGGAGACTAATGACAGCTCGCCACTCCCTGGTTACCGATTCATCATGTCTGACGCCTTATTTGTTCTTCTTTCCCCTCCACGTTGGCACGTATCGTTGATCGGTCTTGAGCTAGCTTGGTTATAGCATATTGTTTTCTTTTTAACGAGCGCTAGGACGAGAGTATCCTGTATGCCTCAGATGTCGGAAGATACAAAATGACCACAGATTGTGTCGGTAAGCTGAAGACGTGTTTACCAGAGGGCTTTCATGACCTGGGAATTCGCTGCTTAATACATGTATAAAAGTTCATTCTTCAGTAATCATCATGACTGATCGGGACATGGAGAAATTTGTGCTGTCGTTCAGTTTGTAAATATATGATTCTGTCTGTGAGAAGACCTTCTTCGAAAAGGTTTGATCAATCATTTCCAAATGACCGGAGACAGACTAGCATGGTCTTATGAAAGTATGGCATCTGTTTTTGTGCACAGCACGCGCGGCCATGGCTTCGTCAAAAGAAAAGTCTGCTCAGTGATCTTCCACAAACATACGAAAGCAGTATGTCTCCCCGTCTTAGCTATCACATTCATACTGTCAGAGACTCGTATGTGCGTCAGTACATCAGTTTTTGAGACATTGTTGTCGTGGGCATTAATTTTGTACGTTCTCGTTTTTGGTTTGGGTATTTTATGATGCTAACCACAGTCCAACGTAGTTCACAGAGGCAAAGTATAATATTATTCTTGGGCGGCTTATTTCTGTGAACAAAATTCTAGGAGAAAAGTAAGTGGACTTGCTAGATAATGGTGAGCTCTTTGAGACTGGCCACTTAAACTCCGCTACAGGGAAATGGGGAAACTGCCCTATGGAGAGCTCATTTGTGTACTTGGACTTGGGTTTGGTTGAATGTATATGATCGTATTCTCTCTTGGCAAACAGAACAGAAAGTCTGGTGATGAATGAAATTTATACATAGATCTCTATCGATTGCAGGGACATGAACCGAAAATTGTGCTGATATTGAGAGCTCGTCTTGATGGTCGTGAATGGATGCTCAATGCAACTGAAGATAACGAGGAAGCAAGTTTTGGAAAACCTGTGACAATCCCCCTATTAATCAAGAAACAGTGGTCACAATTATTTATATTTTTTTCCTTTTAGACAAACTTTTGCTTGATTTTAAAAAGTGGCGATGATTTCCAGTTCAAGTGGAGCAGTAGTTTCCCCCTGCCACTTTCCTTTGTTCTCTTTGGTCTCAAAATTCATATAGATCTAGGTTTATTAAGAATTCATTTCAGCAAGAGAAAACAAATGCTGTATTTGTGAGTGATTCACGGTTTTGTGTCTTTATGGTTAAAAATAAAAGGCTCCATTATACTTTCAGAAATGTAAAAATGGACACTATTTTTCGTAACGTGCGAAATTCACGTAATGGCACTAGGAAGTAATAAACAGCCGTGAAAGTGAATAGTTGTGGAGAGTGACACAAGCATGGCGTCAATGGTACGTGAATTTTAACCCAAAAAAATTTAAGGTTAATATTTATTTCATGTCAGGACAACCAGTGTGGAATGTGGACGCCGGTTAGTACTTAAGCGTGATCTAGGGCATTTTTACAACATTTCAAGTGCTTCTTAAATCTCATAGCAGCTCTTAAGGATTGACAACCGAAAGTTACTCAGGCGTCATGATGTGACTGTGGCCCAATCCCCGTGAGAGTGTCCGAGAGTGAGTTGGTTAAAACACTAACATATCGCTACATTAGATCTTGTTTGTTCCATCTCCACTTTTTTTGCACAACTGGGAAATTCGTCGATAAACGTTTGGGGCTTTAGTATTATGATAAGGAGTTGGAATAAATTGGAATTGTGAAAGAACTTGATTAGTGCCACAATGCGTTTTAGGCAAGTGTCAAACTGTGCATTTGTTATACCACTTCTACATGCTAGAGGACCTCCAGTTTTCCAGAAAATGGAGACAGAACAAACAAGAACTAATTACGCGATATTGTGTCACAGACACCTTCCTCTGAACATGTTCTATTGTTTTCAATTCCATCACTTTTAGGTACTGACTGTTTCGGCCACGTAGCCAAAATACTCACAATAGACTTTTAATACCCAGTTTGCAGAAACGACCAAATACGATACTACGACAATGCCGCCAACGGAGAGATTATTTTGGTCGGCGAGCCAAATTTGCAATCTCCCCAAAATTTACTTTTCAAACACAATCCAACTCGGCCATGTGGCCCAAATAATTGCTCCTATTTCTTGTCCTATCATTTCTATGCCAAGATCTCACGTAAGTGGCTGAGGGCCAAATTATTTCATCTTGACCTTTTTGTGCATAAGAATACGTTATTGTTCCAGTCTTCAGACATTTTACTCTAGCCCACGGACATTCTTATTAAGTTTGGTTATAATGTTATATGGGCTTTTCAATGAATCCAGATTTTGTATTTCTTCAAATCTCAGAGTGGTCCAAAACAGTTTACGGATGCACCTAGATCACAGTAAACAGGAAAGAGCTGATCTATATAAAATGTGGACCATTTCTTCAAACTTAATACATGAAGGATATTTTCCCTTCTTTACCTTTCTTAATAATGTTCCTAGAGTGCCTTTGGCCGCTCGAATTTTCCATCACGAATGCGTCTAGACATTGTGTACACGAGGTTTAATGGATCGCATTGTAATATTTGTTTAGAAACAAGGAAAGCTGCTGTTAGAAAGAAAAAAAAAAGAAAGTCAACAACAACAAGCACTGGGATTCCTAGAGACATAGGAGAATTCTGTGCCCGCCCTCCATTTTGCCCTACAACGTTTTTGCCACAGTAAAAAAAAGTCAGCTCACCGTGGGAATTCAAAAGACAATTAACAACCTCGGGGGACAAATGATGTCTGAAAGGCTAAGTATTGGTGTCATTTTTCTAGCTGGAAATGCAAGGGTCTATTCATTTTTCAGGACACAAGTCTCAGTAACCTATTTCACGAGTCAAGAGTGATTGTTCTATGCTATATTTCAAAATTCGAAGCATTCCTACAGCATCAAGGAAGGTGTTGATTGGAAATGCTTGTTTCTAACCAATCGCCCTGGACACAATAACTTCAGCGGCAGAGAGGACAAACACAGTATGATTGACTTGTTTGCAGTATTAAAATAAGAATGAAATAAGTATAAGAATGGGCCTTCAATAGTGTTGTTACAACAAATGATACTAGCCCGGGATGAGAAGAAAGACTTTGGCAAATAGTGACCTGACAGAAATCAATGGACATTCTTATGCAGTTGTCTTGTGTCTCAGAGGTAGAACGCCAGTGACAAGAAGAAAACGACGAGGAGAATGAAGGGAGACAGAAAAAAAGAATAATGGGAATGAAAATGTAATGAAACGATAAGTGCTCCGCGAGAAAGGGGAAAAATTGAGGGGGGGGGGGAAGTCTGACATAGCTACATTGTTTAGTGCGACTGACGTAGCATATTTGGCGAGAGGAGTCAAGCACAAAAGGACTTTTTGGCCAGGTTTACCACAACTTCAGCATTGCCAACAGTTTATCAGCGCAACCGTCACTCGAATGCTCGAAAGCATTCTTATTGGGCAGTTTTTTTTTAATTTGTTAGTTCAGAAAATTGAAATTTTGAATACTCACTCATTAGAGAGTTCTGAATGCCACGAGGGATAGATTTGTATCAAAGCTGAGTATAGTTGACCTGTTTACCTACACAGTGTTACTTAATACTCACTGGACAGCCATGCCAGGTAAGACACCATTAATTCTGTAACCTAAACTTTCCAACTAAATAACTCGATAATCAAAATTTCAAGATCAGTTAGCACGCCATGATCAAGTCTGTTATTTCTGGAATTCGCTTAGTGAAAATATCAAACACAGAACGTCTCTATTATCTTATGACAGAAATGCTAAACGTGTAAAAACACGACCTTCATTAATTTTGTACTTCTATATCGTAGAGTACATCTGTCTGTAAGGATGGGTGATTTTGTCTTTTCCTGAGCGGCAAACTTGTAGACACCATCCCAATATATTTCCACCACTGCCAACAAGGGATTCAACTCCATACATGCAGAGATCCACTGCCCTTGTTTGCTCTGAATTTTCCATACTGGAAGGTTCAATATGGCCATTACAGAAGCCAAAGATGAGACTGGGGAAATGAGCGGCAGATAACTCAATTAAGATCCAGGCAAGGTTAGCAACAGGGTGACCTCCTTCCTTTCCTTTCTATTTAACATGCTCGAGGATTGGATTCCCACTGATAATTCACAACGGCTATGCTTATCTCTGCGTCTAGCGAATAGCCCGAGATGCCAAATAATTTGACAAGCCCCCAAAATGAGCTTGGAATCTGTGCCTGATGCTGGATTGGTTTGTGTGTGTGCTTGCATGACCCCAGCGGCTCGGGACACTCTGTAGGACACACGGGACAACAAGCGATGAGAAAGAAAATATTATGCCGTTTCTAGCACCGGGAGCCATACGCTATACGCAGATTAGACTGAATTTTAACATTTGAAAACGAGCAAAATGCCTCTGTTTCATCATTTGTTTTAGTCGAAGACGTTGAGTTGCATTTAACATTTCATGTCTGGTTGAATTTTGAGTTAATTCTTTTTTCCTGTCCTTTCACCACCTTAGGCAAAGTGAATCTGGGCGCGGTCACTGCGTGTTTATAGTGTTACAACAATGTTGCTGTCAAATTACTCTTTGCATGCATTATATGGCACAATGTAATCCTCCTTCCTTACATATGACACGACTGGGCTTCCTGGTATGAAACTCTTGTAGATCTGTAGTCGTTTCCGAAGGATTCAAGAGAAATGCATTAAAGTTGATCAAATAAATAATTACAGTTTGGAGCGAAAAATCATGAGGCGTGTCCAAGGCAACGCATTTTATTCACGACAGCCTGTTACAACTGCCATGGACATTATATTTCAATAATGTTTACATGGCATAAGTAATCAATCCAGTAATAGGGGGAGAAACTGAAGCGTAACGAAATGGTTAGACATCTTAAAATGCATTGAGAGGCTTCAGATGCGAGCTGTGAAATTCTTTATCTCTATGTAAAGTGTTGACAAGATGATTCACAACTGTCGAGAAAAGATTTCAAGAATATGCCAAGATGAGAATGAAAGGAAATTTAATACACACACACTCAAAAACAAACAGAAGCAAAATTTTATTGAAGTAGTACTAGAATGTTTCCTCCAGTGTTCAGCCTCGCACAGCTTTTCATACCAGCAAGATTTTAGAAGAATGACATCTTTATACAGCTGAAATGATCATTTTCTTAAGATATTCTCGTTTGGATGAGAGCCGCCCTTTTTATAGATCAGTAAGGGGGATATCATACCAAGCCTGGTTAAACACAGTCAGATGCAGGCGGATAAAAAGTGCACACCATAATTTCTCATTATATTTTCTTAGTAAATCCGGAAAGACCTTATCATACAAAGCCCGGTCAGACAGAGTCAGTTTCTGTCATTATTTCTTGGGTGTTCACTTTGTCGGCAGCATCTGACTGTGTCTGACTGGCCTTAGTACGATACCCCTCTTGTAATAGTAAGAAATACAGTTGGGCTGACAGATTACTGCAAGTTATAGAGTGGTCGAACATGATTTGTGGAATCTGGTATCTTGGTGCCGAGATATTACGTTTAAAATCATGTCCGTCAAGGACACTTGCATATTTTAGGGTGGTGGAGCATACGAAAAAGAACACGAGGACGACCAGGGAGAAGATGGCAGGATGATATTAAAAAGAGAGGGGGAACGACATGGATGAGGAAGCCATCAGACAGAAAGGAATGGAAATCACCGTCGGAGGGCTACATCCTGCAGTGAATGGACAATGCTTAGGTGAAGGGTGAAAGGTGAAAGGGTGGCGGAGAACTTGGTCAGTCTGTTTTGTCTCGGTTCAAGTGTGAGATATGTATTACGGAGTTAATGTGGCCACGGTTCTGGCGAGACTGAAACAAGGTGGTCTAGAGGCAAGGTGCTCGCCTCTCATGCCAAGGGTCCCGTGTTCAAGACCTGGCCGGTGCAGGCATGTTGGAAGTTTGGGATTTTTCTCATATTTTCCTGTCCCTGATACTGTTGGTGGGTAGGTTCGAGTACCCAGTCTTCTCGGATAAGAACGAAAAAATTCGAAGGGCCCGTGTGCATGTTGCGCACGTTAAAGATACCATGGCCGTTGGAAATCGAAAAGAGCAGGCCGAACAGGCCACTGCCCGGGCAAAATCAAATAAAATTCAACCCTACCACTCCCTCCTCCATCATCTCCCCCCCCCCCCACCACCACCTACCCACCCCACCCCACCCTCCAAAAAACCACCGACCAGCGCTGCACTGTTGCGACGACGTGCCTGCTCCACTTGTAACTGGGTGCAATGACACAAAGGCAAATTTCCCCAATGGGATTAAAGCAGTATACAAATACAAAAATACACATACAAATTCTGTCTCACTAGTTCCAACGCGTCAAAACTGTCTTCGGTCAGGTGGCGGAAAACAGACTCGACTCAGTGTGCCATCAGCCTTGTGTTCCAGCGAGCCCCAACGATGAAGCCCTAGCCAGTGGAAGAGTATTGTATCTCAGTAACGATCTGTTGATTAAGCTTAATGAACTGAGCTCAAAAAGGAATCTATTTTCCGTATACAATGGAGAATGGCTTCTCCTTTTCGATGGGATCTGAACTCGCAGATACCGCATACATCAAAAGTTACGTTTCCAAGACTGAACAGAGTGGTCGCATTAAGAATTTTGGCATGTAAGCAAAGCAGATAACATGTAAAGTAAAGGAACCAGAGGAAAGAAAACGACAGAGGAAAATGAAAAACAAAAATGCACTGAATGACAGGCAGTTGAACTGTGTCAAAAGGTGTGAAAGCGAAAAAAATTCATGGCCTTGAAAAGTTTTTCCGGTTTCACTTCTTTCTTTTACCGCCGTCATTTTCGCAGCCCGCGCATATTTTTGGGTGACACGTGATCAGATTTCATGCTGAATTTGCAAGTTAACTTGTTCTCTCCTTTTTTTTGGAACTGTTCATGTCCCTGCCCAACATTCATATGATTATATTCCTCTTAGCCAGCTCCCCGGGTTTGATCACAATAACACTCTATGTGAATTTTATCTCCCCCCCCCCCCCCACCCCCATTCCTTCGCCCATACCATTCCCCAACCCGCTCCTTTTCCCCCACTTTAATACATTTTTTTTTTAATTATTATTATTATTTCTCAGCCGCCTTCAGCTGAAATCCTGTGTTGCAATGTCCTAATAATGTTGCAAGCTCAAAACTGTTCTTAAAAGCAACGTTTTTGCGATTGATACCTTGGGGACGTTTTTTAGTGCTGTTGTTTGTTTGTTTACGTCTGAATACTGTGTGAAACACTATGTAAGGTTTGCAAACATCGATTTTTTTTCTTTAAATCTTTGAATGCCACATCCCATTTTTTTTATTTTTTTTTTATTTCCTGCTTTCAAACGCTAATGGTTCCTCTCAAACAGTGCAGCGGCAGGCCAACATTGACTGTGATGTCATTGTCAGTTGTGACTCGTTCTACCTGACTCTGCTACAGCTTGAATTAATGTGCCACGGGCCAATTGCGAGGCCCTGTCATTCATGCCGGATCTCAGTGATAATCGACACGTAGAGATCCCCGGTTTGAATCAACATCAATTTCCTGTCAGCAATTTTGATCAAAGGACAGTAGTTTTCGATGGTTTTAGTCTCCGGCGCCGGCGGACATTGTTACTGATAGCTGTGGTCAGTCGCCTTTTGTTCGGAATTCTCAGAGTTCTCACAGAGTACTAATAGGAGTGGACAATTGTTACGAGTTTGAGCGACCTTAAATATCTGAAACTGTGGCAA
>OZ007568.1:26904622-27077122 GCA_963931925.1 Onchidella celtica
GATTCAGATCCCTCTGTTGATTGTAAAATTTTGTCCATATTTGATACTTCTATTGAGCCTTCAGTTGACTGGCAGGATCATTTACCAAATACTGGTCTATCCTCGCCTTAAATGTTTATCTATCGTTTTGCCGTGGTAATCATTTTTTTCTTAATCATGATCGGTATACCTTCTCATTCATAAACGGAGAGACTGAAATATAAGGATGAAACCACCAGCCTTCGAAAAATAAAATTATCTTTGCGTGTAGGGCACGACTTGTCACTTAGGCTAAGTACTCCGTGTAACAGTCGACTACATTCAGGGCTATTTTTAGGGCCAGGGTTTAAAGAGATTCTAGCATTCCAAACAGAGTCGGCTTTACACATGGCACCAGCAGGACCATACACGCAATCTCCGTCTTGAAGAATGACCCAAGACCCGCAAAGGGGATTCTGTCCTTTTAGCGGCCGTAGTTAGATTTCTTTCTTTCTCTCTTTCTTTCTTTGTCTTTTCTATCAGATGTAAAGCGGGTGAACAAGAAAATTAATATAAAATGTGGGCTTATCTGTTTTTAATAATATCTGTGTGTCTTGTATAGATATGACCTTCAGCGGTGATAAGGAAATATTGGCAGGAGATTATTCGGAAATTCTGAGGAAAAACAAAGCCAAATGCATTCAGTAAGAAACTACAATATTACGATAAATATCATGTTCACAATGCATTCAACACTGAATGTTTTTAAGGAACCAAGCCGGGAGTTTAGTGGTAGGGCATTCCTCTCTCCTCCTTCTTCTTTTGTCTATCTTCTCTGGCGCCCACGAACAAGTAGGACAACAACCAGAAAGAAGGCAAAAATCAAGAATAGGGGGCCAACAACCTTCGGCTGAGGCACACCAGAAACCAAAGATCTTCTACTGCATTCAATACTGAAAATATCCTCCTCCCCTCCCCCCCCCCCTCCCACCCCATGCCCATGACACTGAGTGCGATGCTTTTCTTGTTTTGTTTGTTATTCTGCTTTTTCTTGTTTCTTGCCTTTCTTCTGCTTTTTCTTGTTTCTTGCCTTTCTTCTGCTTTTTCTTGTTTCTTGCCTTTCTTCTGCTTTTTCTTGTTTCTTGCCTTTCTTCTGCTTTTTCTTGTTTCTTGCCTTTCTTCTGCTTCCTCTCCTTTTCCTGCTTCTCTTGTTTTCCTCTTCTTCAGTTTTTTCTTGTTGTTCTTCCTCTTTGTCACGAGTGGAGTGAGCGATAGTTAATAATTACGGGGGGAGAGGAGAGTAAAATTAACGCACGGAGACAAGTGAGAAAGTCGTGCATGTCATGAGTGGGGGGTCTGAAGGAGGCGAAAGCGCTGTATAACTATCACTGCCAGTTAGAAGGTCCTAGGGATCGGACCTGTGAATAAAAGCCCATCGGGCGGACGTAAAGGGAAGCGGTCGAGAAGACTAGTGAGAGTCTTTCCAGTTATGACTGGTGTCGGGGACGGGCCGCAGAGCCACCTCGATGAGCACAGGGGATAGGCCAGCATAGGGCCGGAGGCCACACATAGGCCAGAAGTGAGGCTGTCAGTGCAGGACAGTAGAGGCACATAAAGTCGTGGCAGTCAGGCCACGGACAGGGACGTAGATATGAGAGTGAATGAGATATTATGTTGTTGCCATGTTGATGGCTATGGAAATAATAACGTGTTATTGCCCTGCTGAGGTGCTAGGGGAGTGCTAAGGTGTATGACAATAGGAAGGTGATATTGAGAGACTGCGGTGCCAGTGAATCATTAATGTACTATTAAGACCCTGAGGGGAGAGGCTGAGGCCGAAGTGCCTTTAGGAGTAACTACCGGATTGTGGATCCGAGGGAGCGTGTGTGTGAGAATAAGGCCGTTGTACGGCAGTCATTTCAGTAATATAATATATGTAATTGCGCTATTATATGTATAATTATGTTTAATAAATGTGTGAGTCTGATGGATTGTTCTGTTAAGTGTTAACTTGTTTGTTCGTGATTGTTGTCCTGTCATAACTTATTACATCTCCCAGTCTGGGATTTGTGACATTGGGGGCTCGTCCGTTGTGACATTGGGGGCTCGTCCATTGTGACTCGTCCATTTTCGTAATATTTGGTTGTAGTTAGTTAGTAGGTAATTGTGCTGTCTTGTTCGTTGGATGAATGGACATTTCATGATAGGATTTATGTATAATAATGAATGTATATTGATGCATGTATTGCTATGAATAGGTATTAATTTGTATTTAAACTTTCCAGAGTGTGTGCGTGCAGCCTGAGGAGACGAGCAGCCAGAGCTCCGATTAAAGGGAGGAGTTTTACTCAAAATTTCAAAAGTTAAGTGAAAGTCAAAATTTTTGTGCCCTGGATTTTGGGCTGTTCCTTTAATCTGTCTTTTTCCCTGTTTTTGCTGTTTTTGTTGTCGTTATAGGTTATACGGGCGGTGGCGCGGGTTTGCTGTGGGGAGCGTAGTTTGTCCTCTTCGGGAGGTGGGCTAATCTAGGAACTTCGTTCATCACAGTGAACAGTTCTGTAGGGACCTGTATTTTTGTTTAGTTGTAGCGTTCTATCTTCCTCGTTGTTTTAGGAAGACGTTTCTCTTGTCCCTCTCTTCCCTATCTATAGATACGTTCTTTTTTTTCAGACTCTGTTCTTGTTCGTACCGTGTTGTGTAATCGGCGTAGTTAGGTTGCAGTTTTTTCCATTATATTCTCTTTTTTAGGTCTTTGTCCTAGTCTGGTTCGTTGTCCTTGACGTACTTGTGGTCCTTCTACTGAATTTCCTTATTCTTGTCTTTTCTACTCTTTTTTATTATTAATAGTGCAGTACATTTTATGAATATAGAATTAGTTGTGCTGTAAGGGTAAATTTCTGAATTGTATTCTGAATTGGGTATTGTTATATCTGGTGTGATCTCAGGTCTCTGGTCGTATTGTTAGTGATCATACCGACAGGTTGGTCGTCTTAATAAGAGATACCATAACCATAAATCTGTGAAATGGCGGAACTCCAGCAGCTAATGAAGTTGGGTAAGGAACTTGGCCTGGAGGGAGAAGAGCTACGCGGCTGGATTAAAGAACAGCAGGCAGAAATGCGTGATGAGCGTGCTAAGGATAGAGAGCAGGAAAAAAAGGCTCAGGAAGAGGAAAGAGAGTTTAAGTTGAAGGAGTTAGAGGCTCAGCAACAGGAAAGGGAATTAAAGTTAAAGGAGATAGAGGCGCAAGTAAAGATCGCCGAGTTGGAAATCAAAAAGAATGCGCCAACAGAAACAGTTGAGCGGCAGGTACACAATAAAGGTGGCGTTAGGATTAAGCTCCCTACGTTCGACGACCGGAAGGACGACATAGACGCCTTCCTTTACAGGTTCGAGCTGAACGCACAATTGCAATGGGGGGAAAATAAGGAATTATGGGCCACGTACCTGGCATCGCTATTGCAGGGGCGAGCGCTAACCTACTTTAAAGAGCTACAGCGCGAAGACGTGCAAGACTACGATAAGCTGAAGGCTTTGCTGCTTCGCCGATTTGCGCGTACCGAGGAATATTTCCGGGAGCAGTTTAGGCGAGCACGTGCAGATACCAGGGAGGACTTTGCTGCCTTCGTCGCGAGACTGACGGAGTATTTCGCGAACTGGGTAGACTTGGCGCATGTGGGCACGGATTTCGCTAAACTGAAAGACTTAATGATCCGTGACCAGCTGTACGCGTCGTGCCACAAAGATCTGGTGGCTTTCCTGAAAGAGAACGAACCCGCGACGGTGCAGGAGGCGTCTAAGTTGGCGGAGGCATACCGTACGGCGCATCCGTCCAAACCAGTCGCCAGGGCGTACGTCCAAGATGCTGGGTACGTCGCCGTTGTCGAGGGGTCGCCGGCAGGACTTGGGGACAGGTCGCGTCAGCGTGGTGCCTATAGCGGGCAAGCCCAGGGGCAGCGTAGGGGCTATCACCAATCACCGGCATATGGATCCGGTAAGTTTGACCGAGCAGGAGGGCTAGGTCGCGGTAATGGCCGGGGGCGAGTTGTGACCTTTGCCGATGACCGACGGCATAGGGACTCTAGTTCCGGTCGCGATGGGTCACGGGGACCCAGGCCTAGTACAGCACAGGGAGCGGAGTGTTGGACTTGCGGACGCGTGGGTCACTTTTCGCGCGAGTGTAGGGCCGCGAAGTGTTGGAACTGCGGAAGAGCAGATCACATCAGCGTGAACTGCCCGGCAGGTAGGATAGCGGCGAACGTGGACAGTAGCTCCAGTCCATGTTCCCCAAATAAATTTCATCATGCGGCTGCGTGTGTTACATCGGACAACGGAGGCGGACAGTATTCTAAGTGTCCCAGTTGTGAGAAGTTATTATCTTCCGGTGTTTTACCTTGTGGGAGAAAGATCCCCGTTATAAATTCATGTCATACAGGAGGTGGTCTTAGGGTTTATCCGGGGTCTGTTGGGGACGAACCGGTCTCGGTTTTACGAGATACAGGATCTACCGTTGTGGGAGTGCATAGGGACTGCATTCGGGATTCACAGCTTACAGGTGAGACTGTCCCGTGCATCCAATTTTCGGGGGCCATTGAGAAATTACCCATGGCAAAAATAATGATAGATACACCTTTCCTTAGCGGGGAAGTCGAAGCAGTCGTTGGTTGTTTTCCAGGCGCCCAGCTCATCATTGGGAATGTATCACGGGTAGTTTCCCCTTCCGATGAGAACGTGCAGGCATGGTCGCAATCAAAAGGTATTGACTTTTGCGCCGCGGTCGAAACACGCCGACGGTTAGCCGATAAAGACAAGATTAGACCTTTGGCTACGCCAGCGGTCAACCTAGACATCACGCCAGAGCGCTTGGCGAGATTACAAAGAGAGGATCCATCATTAAACCCATGTTTTGGGGAAGCGCGAACCGAGAAAACGAGGAGATATAAGAACGGGTCATCTTCTTTTTTTGTCCAGGGGGGCATTCTGTTCCGTATGTACGTCACAGCGGCTTCCGTTCAAAAGCAGGTCGTCGTGCCACGGTCGTTAATTGCTACAGTATTACGTCTGCCCCATGATGTTCCATTAGCGGGTCATATGGTAAGTGCTAGAACCAAGGAGAGAGTTCTGAAAGATTTTTATTGGCCGTCAGTATACAGAGATGTACGTTTATATTGTAAGACGTGCAGTGCGTGCCAAAAGACGACGCATGGGGGTCGTTCAGCCCAGGCTCCTCGTCAAGAGATCCCCACGGTTTCGGAACCGTTTAAAAAGGTTTCAGTACCTTGTTGATTTAAGAGAAAGACTATCTTCAGCGCGCACTATAGCACAAGAAGCTTCTGGTATCGCTTCGAAAAGAGCAAAAGACTATAAAGATAGAGGGTCCAAACTGAGAATTTTTAAGCCAGGAGACAAGGTTCTGCTGTTGTTACCTACGGACCATAATAAGTTATTGATGACATGGAAAGGCCCTTATGTTATTGAGCGAGTTGTTTCAAAGGTAGATTACGCTATCCACATTGATGGAACGAGTAAGGTTTTCCATGTTAATATGCTACAGAGATTTTATGAGAGACCACAGTATCTGTGTGCACAGACAAGACCAGAGGAGACTGTCTTCTCTACCGCTTGTACGGGGGTCGTAGACCAGTTGGACTGTGACGTAAGCGACACCGAGGCGCAGGAGGAGTTACAAATTCAATTGCCGGAGTTAACTGCGACACAAGGTTACAGGGACGTAAAAATTAACCCTGACCTTACGAGTTCAAGGAGTAGGGAACTTGAGACCCTGTTAGCGTCATTTCCGGATGTTGTTACGGATTTGCCGGGTCGCACTACGGTGATCCAGCACCAAATAAAGTTGACTTCGGATAAGCCAGTATTTCTTAGACCGTATCCGTTGCCTTTTTCTTCGAGAGATAGAGTCATAAAGGAAGTTGAGTCAATGTTGAAGTTAGATGTGATAGAACCATCAACATCGCCGTATTCATCACCCATCGTCCTCGTGAAAAAACTTGATGGATCGGTGCGGTTCTGTATTGATTTTCGAAGATTGAACACTATTACGGTAGGCGATAGGGAGCCTATTCCGTTTCAGGAGGAATTAATAGCTTCATTGGCCGGGTCCACGTGGTTTTCCAAGATAGATTTGACGAAAGGGTATTGGGAAATCCCGCTTACTGAGGAGTCTAAACAATACACGGCGTTCCAAACGCCCATTGGATTATTCCAATTTAAGGTCATGCCATTTGGGTTGGTAAACGCGCCAGCGACGTTTGCACGATTAATGAGATTGGTGTTGAAGGACATACCTAATGTCGTGTCATTCTTTGACGATATAGCATGCCATACGTCGACATGGTCTGATCATATTCAGACACTAACAGTAATTTTTCAACGATTACGTCATTTTGGGTTAACTGCTAAACCCGCAAAGATGGATTTGGCATGTCCAGAGATAATATTCTTAGGACATATTGTGGGTAGAGGTGTTCAGAGACCTGAGGTAACAAAAATTGACAAGTTAGTAGGGTTGCAAATCCCAAAAACAAAGAAACAAGTCAGAAGCTTAGTGGGAATTTTAAATTATTACAGAAAGTTCATTCCAAATTTTTCCTCCTTGTCATCTTCTCTTACTGACCTTACTAAGAAGGGACAACCCGATAAGGTCCAGTGGACGTCTGAATGTCAGACATCAT
The DNA here is from genome assembly GCA_963931925.1 of Onchidella celtica. Taxonomy (NCBI): domain Eukaryota; kingdom Metazoa; phylum Mollusca; class Gastropoda; order Systellommatophora; family Onchidiidae; genus Onchidella; species Onchidella celtica. The sequence continues at coordinate 26,911,273 of OZ007568.1, forward strand.
TTGATAATTTGGTGACAGCATTATCATCGTCACCCATTTTGATATTACCCGATTTTCGATCAAATTTTATCCTCAGAACGGATGCGTCGGACTCTGGTGTCGGCGCTTGTCTTCTACAGGAGAAGAACGAATGTCTCCATCCTGTATGTTATGTCAGTAGGAAGTTATTGCAGAGAGAAAGAAAGTATTCTGTGATAGAGCGTGAGTGTCTTGCCATTGTCTGGTCCGTCCAGAAACTAGGACGTTATCTCATGGGACGAGAATTTTGTATCCAGACAGACCACAAGCCACTGACATTTTTGTCGAAGAATCGTTCGTCCAGCCCACGCTTGTCTAGATGGGCATTGGCTTTACAGCCGTACACCTTCGTTATTCAACCAATTCCAGGAACCAGCAATCATATCGCCGACTACCTTAGTCGAGCCTAGGGGAAGATTTCAGGAGCTTATACATCGGAGGACAGGAACATTGACGGGATCTGTGTGAATGAGTCGACTTTAAAATATTGACATTATAAATATGATATGAAGAATGGTTGATAGGTTGAGTGGTTTTTTGATTCTGTATTAGATATTGTGTTTAGTTAGCTATTCATGATGTGACACATATATGCCTATTGCAGGCCATATTGATCCCCATAATTTCCCCTGATTTCGGTATTCTATATACTAGGGGAACTGCTAGGTCATTTTTTCTAGTGTAGGTATTGCTCACGCTCACTCGTTGACAGTCATCTTGATGCGATTTGAAATTAATTGCATTAATTTTTTTGGGGTGGGGGAATGATGTCACGAGTGGAGTGAGCGATAGTTAATAATTACGGGGGGAGAGGAGAGTAAAATTAACGCACGGAGACAAGTGAGAAAGTCGTGCATGTCATGAGTGGGGGGTCTGAAGGAGGCGAAAGCGCTGTATAACTATCACTGCCAGTTAGAAGGTCCTAGGGATCGGACCTGTGAATAAAAGCCCATCGGGCGGACGTAAAGGGAAGCGGTCGAGAAGACTAGTGAGAGTCTTTCCAGTTATGACTGGTGTCGGGGACGGGCCGCAGAGCCACCTCGATGAGCACAGGGGATAGGCCAGCATAGGGCCGGAGGCCACACATAGGCCAGAAGTGAGGCTGTCAGTGCAGGACAGTAGAGGCACATAAAGTCGTGGCAGTCAGGCCACGGACAGGGACGTAGATATGAGAGTGAATGAGATATTATGTTGTTGCCATGTTGATGGCTATGGAAATAATAACGTGTTATTGCCCTGCTGAGGTGCTAGGGGAGTGCTAAGGTGTATGACAATAGGAAGGTGATATTGAGAGACTGCGGTGCCAGTGAATCATTAATGTACTATTAAGACCCTGAGGGGAGAGGCTGAGGCCGAAGTGCCTTTAGGAGTAACTACCGGATTGTGGATCCGAGGGAGCGTGTGTGTGAGAATAAGGCCGTTGTACGGCAGTCATTTCAGTAATATAATATATGTAATTGCGCTATTATATGTATAATTATGTTTAATAAATGTGTGAGTCTGATGGATTGTTCTGTTAAGTGTTAACTTGTTTGTTCGTGATTGTTGTCCTGTCATAACTTATTACATCTCCCAGTCTGGGATTTGTGACACTCTTCTGCTTCTTTTTCTTCTTCTTCTTACCCTTCAAAAGGGTTGAGTGGGCTGGCGCCTTAAGAGAAAGTTAAAGGCAAACTTACGTGACGCCGAGTTTGAATGCGACTTTATATATGAGTCAAATAATGTGAGATAAATACAAGAAATCAAGATCTTTCGAAAGATAATGAAAGACTAGCGGTGGAAAACTAATTATAATAAAAGCGGCATCGGTGGAGAAGAGTAGCAAGTGAGAACAAAAAGACAATCTAGGTGAGGGAGTGAGAAAATAAATGAATAAATCGGTCAATAAGTAAATGAGCAAATGAATGAACGAGTGAATGAGTTGGCCAGTGAGACTCTTCCCGTCCACACAATCTTTCAATCGTTTGTCATTCCGATAGCTTACATCATCATGTCTTTCCGACCGTTTTCTCTACTTCTCTCCGTTCTTCCATTTGCGTCCAACCCCATCAGTTTACACAACATGCAATTTCTCTCCCGCTTCATTCACTCGAATGTTTGTTGTTGTTGTTTTTTTTCAAATCGAAAAGCATTTCTTCACGCCACAAATGCTGAAATATTTAGACGTATCTTAGGCCACTTCCTCAGAAACGGAACTTGGATATTATTTTCTAACCAGAGGGGTCAGTGGCCATAACTACGTAAGGCAAAATATTAAAAGTTTACACGCCATGGATCCTAAACTGCCCAGGTTACCAACTTTCAAGTGCTGGTGTTTCACACATGATGACAAATATGTTCTTAGGGGGGAAAAGGTGTCAGCCTACGGCAAAGTCCAAAAAAATGGAAGACATTTTTCAAACTGATCTTTAAACCGTATTTTAAACAAGAAGTGATTATTTGGGCCAATTTATCAAATGAAGTACTTGGTTTTTGTTATAGCGTTTTATGATGTGTCACAACATTGTATTTATGTTTCCCGTTGGACTGAAAAATCTCATTTAACTCACTGACACTGCGGCTCTCATGAGTGGTTCTGAAACGTCTTCTCTTTTCAAAATTTGAACTTAAAATATCGAAATATGTTAGACCTTCCTGAGCTAAGTCCGTACTGGCTTTTTTTTAAGGGTGGGGGTTGGGGGGGGGGGGCTCATGAGACAGATCTTCTAAATCCGATTTATTTCTTGTGGAATTACATGTCATACCATCATGTATTCAAAGATTTGCGATCAGGAAATTTGACGGTTCAAAATCTTCTTATCGGATATTGTACAAAACGTCGGAGCGATTATGTGAGATAAAAAGATTTCCATTCACCCGGTTGTTAATCTTAATACCTCCATAATAAAGCTTAAGGTTACATATTGGTGTCATCTCGGCTTGTTGGGCTTCCGGGTGCTTCACTCATGCAAAAAAAAAAAAAAGAATTCATTTCATTAATAATAACCTTTCTACTTAAGGCACTTTCGACTTTTTGTCTATACCTGAATATCGGAGAGGTTATTTTGTTGGAATAAAGTTACTTTCTTTTGCACGGAGTGTGTTCAATATTGCGTTCGGCGCAATGATCCTGACATGCTGTTGGCAGCCACTTAACTAAAAATCAAAACCGAAGACTGAATTTCATATCATGCAGTGTATGATTTCATTCCACGCCCTTCCATTAATGTGGTGAGTAAATTTGCCCTTTCCTGTATATATGGACGTTCACTAATATACCCAGCTGTCTGCATTTTGTGAGTAAGGTCAAATCTGTGGTTCATGTCAGGTCTGCTGGGGTGTATTTAAATGACTCAAATTCATTGCTTGGTAAAGTACGTTAGGAGTGATTTTGAATATGTAACCGAAACTCAAACCCTAACCATCGCTGTTTACCCCGTCCCCAAGTTGTTGTTGTCTCTCTTCCCACTCCACCCATTTTCCTAATGGATGTGTTATGACTCGCCGTGTGTGACAAAGACCCGAATCCTAAACATGCCGGACATAGCCAGAATGTACTACGTCAGACTAATTTACCGCAAACTTTGAGAAGGGCATTCACTCCGGCTGTGACCTAAATACATACATCATCTCGCCATCAGCGAGGGCAGCCAGAAAAGACAAAAGGTCCCCAAAACAATACTTCCCTCGCCTAGATCAGTCACAAACTGGAAGCCAGTTCAGTCCCTTGCCTGATATCAAAGCGTCATATTTACGATGTTCATCATCTCACCCCGTCAACTCTGCCTCGGAACGGTGCCAATCGAGAACTTTCCCTGTAAGAATGAGATTGTAGGATGATAAGTGGTGGGCGATGACCGTGGGTCACTGGTAGGGTCCGTAGCAAGGAAATGACAGCTGTCCGAGTGTGTGTGAGTGTGTGTTGTCATCTCTAAGTCGTGAGTGTGTTGGAGAGTGGATGTGCGTCTTGGAGCTGTACTTTACCCGTCAAGGATGTCTCAACCAAAGTTGTGTGAGACATAAAGAGAAAAGTCCGGCTACCGGTGATAATAGATAGCTGTTTTAAACTGGCCGGGATTCTTGCAAGAAAAAGGAAAAGATACTTGTGCGAAAATGGGCGTTGTGTTATTCGTACTTTGGCCTACTTTGAGGAAAAGCGATACATTAATTATGAAGCAGACTGAGGAACAGTGTTTTCGTGAGGTCAGACCTACCAACAGATACATGTTGGTTTTGTTATTGTGGTTGTTCGATTTAGTCTAGGTAGTCCCTGCTAGTAGAGATCAAGGTCTTCTGCCTAAGGAATGCCTATTTATGATGCACGCATCCAAAGAAAAACAAAACACTGTCCTGATGGGAATAGAGTTCATGCGTCATGCTTTTTTGTGCCACTACTTATGAGAACGGTATGACGTCTTTTAGAAAGGAAATACTGCTTTGTGTTATGCCGTAGTACATGTATCACAACAAGTCGTGCCAATATCCTGGTTTATTGTAATGATTCTGTGAATATAAGATATTATTAAACCACGTTTTGATGGATTTAAAATATTGCAGAGTATTACAAATACCAGTTTAATTAAAAATAAATAAAATTTGCGCAATGCAAAGTAGTCGATTTAAAATGGTTTTCCCGAGTGAATTTGATTTGGTTAACAAACACATTGTGGCATTAATGAATGAAATTAATAAACGTCTATGTAATCAAGTATTTCTTAAATGCCCTACCTAGCTGTTTTGATTTTGTAATTTCAGCAGAGTAAATGAGACTTGGAAACAGTTTGGAAAACTCTAAGATAAAGTGCAAACTGGAGAGCTTGATCAGTATGAAAACGCTATAGCGACATTAAACAAAATGAGTCGAAATTATATTTTATGGTTTCCCGATGTTTGAATCTTCTGTCTCATTTCCGCATTTTACCGAAAGTTATTTTACGCACCTTACACCTGGGCTTTTCAGATTGGTCCATGATGTTCTTATAACCTGAGACGGCGACAGCAAGAACGTTCGCTTCCGAGGTACATCCTCTGTATGAAATTGCTTTCTGAGTAATAGCTTCTGTATGAATTTGTCTTCCGCGTTACAATTTTTGTGCACTAAGTTGTCTTCTGTACATCTTCTGCATGAGGTTGTCTACCGAGCAATGGCCCGTGTATGAATTTGTCTTCCTTTTTGCATTCTTTGCATGAAGTTCTCTTTCGAGGAACGTCCTGTGTATGAAGTTGCCTCCCGATTAATAGCCTCTGAATGAATTTGTCTTCCGAGTTACATTCTCTGTATGAAGTTGTCATCCGAGTTATATTCTGAAAATGAAGTTGTCTTCTGAGTTACATCCTCTGCGAAGCCTTCAGCTTGAGGAATCAGCGAGGATACACCTTGCAGCTCGTTTGTGCACATCTTCTACTTTGGCCATGCTTTGTGAAGATAAAATTAATGGTTGATGGTACTAAAGAGAAGAACAGTGACATGGTCCTGCTGCGCTCAGCATTCCGGCTGCAAGAATCTCCTACTACACTTAGGTGCATTCAGCAGGCATAATTATCTGGACACATTAGAATCTTAAAACAGCACTGAGCTTCGTTTTTCATAGCCGAGTGTGCCCTGTGCTAAACGACGCTAAATGACACGCAAGACCCTTTACATCAGCCTTGTTCCGTGTCCTGTCTAGTGAATTATGGAAAAGATAGAAGGTCTCTGATCTCACCGGATGCCCGCTAATGCAGGAGAGACATTGCACATGCATTGCACAGAAAGCAGCACTTTTAGCGCTCTCACAAAACTATTACCGATTGTGAAAGAAAAACGGGCTGGAGATCAAACTCCTGTTTAGCCTGCGGTGGGGGCACTCGACCGTCATGTTCATCAAGAGCTGGAGTTCTGTTTTTAATTTTGTGCTAGTTTTGGAATAAGGGATGAAGAAAAAAACGGTTGCGGGGGGGGGGGGGCGGTTGAGGGAGGTCTGGTCTTGTTTGAAAGCAGTTAGTGAGAGTAATGAACTGCAAATTATGTTATGCAAAGAAACATCACGAGACAAGTGTTTGTTTACAGCGGCAGCATCGTCCTAGTGTCCTGTTCTTCAAGAAGATAATAAACATCAGAAAAAGTGAACCATCACTGTCACTGTCTTCCACCTTAGCAGTGAGATAGGGTTGCCCGTGACAGGTGCTAGAAATGTCTCCATTTTTGTTTTTGTTGTTGTTGTTCTGATTGTTGTGTCGTTATTGTTGTTGTTGTGAGGGTTTTGCGTCTATTCTCGACACAATGCGGCGACATCAGCGACACGACTTCAGCTCCTCTCCCTGTATCCCCCTCTTTGAGATCGCCGGCAGGATGAATGCCTTCAAGACATCTTGAATAATCAGTAAGTCTGGACCCTAGTCAAAAGCATATTTACACACGCAGTCTCTCACATTTTGTCCAAGAGTTTTAACCACTTGGTCATCCAGCCGTTTTAGAGGTCTCATTCAAGTTTGCCACTGGTTTTCTTTCTCTCCCCATTTCCCGGGCTACGAAAAAAAATCGTTTCTGAGATCCACGGGCCTCGAACTGTAAAGTAAAGCCATTGGCGCCTCAGACTTATCCTGTCATTCGCAGAAAAATCAAAATGCGGGAGAATGCGTGATCTTGGTGCCATTAATCTGTATAGTGCACGAGCGTCAGAGTGTCTGCCCACAGAGACATAATTATACATAAACACAAGAAATACACCCATATACACTAAATTCTGCTTCTTTGCTTTATTAGAACCCATTCATTCAAAACTATCAGTTCTCGCTGTGTAGTCGTAGTTTCTCTTCCATCACTCAAGAATTTCTGACGTCCCTTTGATTTCGCCATTTACGCTCGTATGATTTTGCACGCAACGCCCTCGTGGAACTGATGTCTTTCTTTTACCATTACCCGTGGTTTTTGAATACTTTTGCCAGTGATTCGCGCCAAATGCAAACATCTCTCGTCTATTAACCTGAAAAAATGTATCTAAGGTAAACTGAAAACGGCGGAAAATTGAATCGGTTTAAGAAATAAGTAAGAATTGGTCTCCTTGTTTGATTCGTTTTCATTGGTGCAAGCTCAGATTTTGCTAGCTAATGTTTCTTAATGGTAGTACATCCGACTGTTCGCAGTCTGAGTAACTGTCTCACGCGAGCCGTGGTGAGTCAAATGTTAGAGGCACAAGTGATTTATATCTTATTTGTCCAAGAGTTTATCGTGGATCAAAATGGTGTCTCACAATTCCGAGTGGTTATAAGATGAAATAGAGCTAAAGGATATGCAGTTAGTGTTCTTTCACAGGTGTTTGGTTGTGCACTTAGCCCTTTCGGTGCCGGGTCCGTAAAACGGGAACGACTTCGTGTCTTGGTAACGGTAAAAAGCAGTTTCATGCAGATTATTTTACAAACAGGTATTATTATTATTTCAATAGCTTTTGCATGAAAAGATGGCAGTCGTGAGATCTAGACATTTATAATCAAAACTAGTAATAATCGGTTACAGAGTATTGGCAGTGAATGGGTTAGGTTACCAACTACCGCCTGAAACATGCTGAGTCTGAAATTTTGTCCTGTTAGGGCCGCTTAACCGCCGTAACTAGATGGCCCACTCACTCGGGGAACGCACAGATGTGACTTCAAAGTTTTAAGTTTCGATACCAATGTGTAAATTCTGATGCAGAACGAAACTTCCGGTCATTCTTTTTATTTCTACTCGAAGAAAATGCGTCTTTTTTTATGTCGGAATGCTTTCTCCTGTTCAACTCAGTTGTAACTCAAAATTAACGAAAATATTTAAAAATATAGCGAACTTCAAGACCTTTTAACATATATGCCCACTTGCACCTGTACGTCTTTCTCTGCGTAAAATATTTTGTAGAATTTAAAGTTCCGCGATTAAAATGCCTTCCATGTCTGAAGGAAACCTTACTTCCTTTATTATATAATTCTATCGATATCACATGCCGTTATCTCCGTTGTTGTTTTTTTTATTTTATTCACTTCTCTCGTGCAAACGAGGAAATCAAGAACACCGGATTCTCCAGACCGGGACATTGTTTTATGGTGCGTGGTGACATAAAGTCAGATTGGATCCTTGGCGACTGGAGGTCACAAAATGTAGATGAGCCGCATAAAACGCCCACTGATCTCATTCTGTGACAGCGAGGGCAGTGTTAAGTTTATCGAGTCTTGTGTCAGTTCAAGTTCTTCCTCACCATGCTCTGAGTCATCAGAAAATGTTCTGACTTAAACGCTGACTCTTTCTGTTGACTTCCTTCCTTTTACAGTTTGTTCTAGACTGCTCGACATCTATCTATCTATCTATCTATCTATCTATCTATCTATCTATCTATCTATCTATCTATCTATCTATCTATCTATCTATCTATCTATCTATCTATCTATCTATCTATCAGTCTATCTATCTATCTATCTATCTATCTATCTATCTATCTATCTATCTATCTATCTATCTATCTATCTATCAGTCTATCTATCAGTCTATCTATCTATCTATCTATCTATCTATCTATCTATCTATCTATCTATCTATCTATCTATCTATCTGTCTGTCTGTCTGTCTGTCTGTCTGTCTACTGACCTATCTACCTACTACCTACCTACCTATCTATCTTTCTGTCAATCTATCTGTCTATCTATCCATCTATCTATCTGCCTGCCAGCCTGCCTGTCTGTCTGTCTGTCATTCAGACTGTCTGTCTGTCTGGATTTCTACCTACCTACCTACAACCTACCTACCTATCGATCTATCTATCTGTCTATCTATCTATCTTTCTATCTACCTATCTATCTATCTGTCTGTCTGTCTGTCTGTCTGTCTGTCTGTCTGTCTGTCTGTCTGTCTATCTATCTTTCTAACTTTCTGTCTACCCGTTTGTCCTCTTGTGGGTGTCCTTATCATTGTGTCGTAGTTCGTTTGTTTGTTCTCAATTGTAGCTTTCGTAGAACCAAGTTTCCCAGACTGCACCTCCAATGTCCATGCTGCATTTTATCCGCAGTGGACAAGCTTTTGTTTCTAACTTTCCTCGACAGCCAATGTTTTCCCACATAGGCACAAAAAATTGCCACCTTACTTTGTATTAAAGTGAGCAATTTTGTAGTTCCCTCCTCGAAACATCGCTAAAATCCAATCCATTGTGGAACATTTTTTGCATCGTTTCTCCTCGCAGTTTATTTATCAATATCTTATCCTTGTTACTCGGCAGTCTTATCCATCTTGCCGTTTATAAATGTCATTAAATAATTAGATTATATAACATGAAAAGAATATGGAAATAAAGGGAAATCTCAGTCTTACTTTTATTTTGCCATGTCCGCGCTGCATAACTGTTATAGCCATCTTTGACAAAAATGATCTTTACATTAGACTGTGCACACTACTAGAAAATATCAACTTCATTTCAATAATTATCTTTCATGGTCACATGTCTGCATTAATCCAGCCAGCACCACTATGTCAATCCGACGCAGATTTGTATAGGATTTCAGTATGGTTGGTAGAATTGTCATAAGAGCGGATTTCGTATATCAAACCGACGGCGACGCGATGTCCTAACCAGCACCACTAAGTAGAAACGACGTCATTCCTCTGGGTAAACTTTAGATAACGTCGGATTGACGTAGGATTGATTGGCTGGGGTGTTACCCCTTCCCCCCCCCCTCCCCGCCTCCGCTCATTTTATTTTTAGCCGGGTGAATTACCTAATTAAGCGGCCTTTTGGGGGTAAATGTACTAATTTGTTGAGTATTCTGTCTGTTTTTCTATTGCGTGAGAATACAGCTCATGGATGGCACCAAATACCAGAGAAAATCTGACTTTAGTCATAGGCTGTACCAAATCACGGATGCTGGCAACGTCAGGAATCCACATTATGGATGTGGAAATGAATTCAATATAATCTGAGAACGAGTTCTTATAAAGAAACGCAGCGTTATTAGAGACCGACAAGTAAAATCAAGGGCCTGGACTATGGCAGTAATAGGTTCAAGTTCAAGTTTATTGTAGGTCTGACATCCAATTAAAAATACACAGAAGAATCATGCAAACAAGCTTTGAAAACATTTTTTTTTTTTCAAAACGCGCGGTCATTCACTCTCTCCGCTCTTTGCTGCTACTACAATGTATACACTTACTTACAATAGTATGCAATAAAATACAACTTGTAATATCACTAAAATATTTACTCTTTCACACAAAGAAGAATTCAGTTTTCAGACCTCACCAAGGGAAGTCACAATAGGAAATCATGACAGGGCTAAGACGCAAGGATTATGAAAGTTCAGAGAGGAATTGTTTACCCCACTGGTTTACGAGGTGGGACGCAATAATTTTGGTGGACCGTGGGACTTTGGAATAGGGCGTAGGGATATAATTGTTGTACACTAACTTTGTCCGATCAATCTTGGGGAGCGCGGTTTTTTTGTTTGTTGTTGTTGTTGTTGTTGTTTTGTGAGGGAGGATGTGAAGTGGGGCGTGGGGCAAAAGAAATTTTAATTACTGTCGTTGTTGTTGTTTTTACGGGTATGAAACTGAGGCATGTTGGGCTATTTTCTTAATAAATATCTTATCCTTGTTACCCGGCCGTCTTATCTGTTGATAATTATCTCTTGTTTGAAGGTAGCAGATAAAATGCGTAAGCGACAAGACTGGTTTGAAATAATAGCCAAAGATTGGGGACTAGTAGAGAGAATGACCATAAACACGAAATGATGTTTTTCTCAGTCAATAGTTCACACTTGGCAAAATGACAGCCTATTTGTCACGGCACTGAAAGAGGAAATTGTGGCTGTTGGCACCAAATATCTTGCAGACACATCTCCATAGACTCTGCTGACACTCACGAAATTCCTTGTGGTGAAACTTTATCAACAAACAGGAGCATTGACGTGTGCAATTTGTTTTTTGTTTTTCTTTTTTTTTAAACTTTGTTTTATATTAATCTATTTCTGTGCAATGTTTGACACGAACTCTGTGCGCGCATTTTTTTTTTTTTTACTAAATCGTGTAGATTTTCAAATTGTTGGAAGAAACCAATTATACAGCTAAAAATAATATAAGTATCGCTGGCTTCTGTTCAGTTAAAAAATAAATGGGTACATGAAAAACAAGATTATTGTGTTCCTCGGACGTTACGATATCTGGTTACGGATATTTAAACACGAACAGCGAGTGATCAGTGAGCAGACTTAAGAAAACTGCACTGCACTCGATATCACAAACCACATTATAAATGAAACACCCTGCACGAGAAGCAGCAATCAGAGCCACGTTTGATCTCTGCATTAAGATAATGGTCGAGGAAAATTCAATTAGTTCTTGTTTCAAATGCAAATAAAATGTTTACGCTCACTTTACTTGGGATTGTGACGTGGAGTAGAAGGGAGGGTGTGTGGAGAAAGTTTGTATCTGTATTTGGAAAATCGAATTATAATTCTCATTCAAGAATAGCTGTAGAAATGTCTCAAACCTCTTTTGTCTAGGCAAGGGAAACATCAGACAGATAGGAATTACCAAATTTAGACGGTGTGTTTGTGAGAAATCATCCCCTTCAAATCTGACCACTTAACAAGTCTTTCATCTAACCAGACATTTTTTTTTTTTTCGTAAATGCTAGCATAAAGAGAACACTTTCACTGATCAAATCAAGTAAGAAGCCGATTCCTTTGATGCAAACACACAGCGAGAAGGCCTTAGACAGAAAATATTATTGTCTTTGATCATGCTCCCAATAATATCTACAGGATTATGTTTCTGAGGGAAAATGCAGCTTTTCGTGGTCATGGATGGGATAAAACGGGAAAATAAGGATACGAATTTGCTACTCCTTTGTCGATGTCATGGACCATGTGTGTTCCAGATAGGTGGAATTCTAATATAAGAAACGCCATGAAGAAGAATGACATTATGTTCTCCAAAGTCGCCTGACGGTGTAGAAAAAATCTACATTTCCACAATAACTTTCCAAGACTACGTCAGATAGGATTTGAGAGAACACCTGATGTTTATGGATCTATCAAAAGTCAGTGACGGAACACATCTATGTAGTGAGAGATCACAGGAAAGCGGGCAAAGTCACAAGGTAGAAAAAATACATTATTGGCCCCAAGCCCAAGCGAATATTCCGTTGTACTACCTACTTCAGTGTCTTTGACAGAAATGGACTTAGTCCGCTAAAATAGTCATATAAAAATAATATAGTCAATGAAATAAAGAGTTTTCTCCGAACACCAGTTCTGTGACTGAGCCCGTTTTTTCCCATGGACTCTTCCTGTTACATGCTAGCAAGATCTGTCCCATATTGGTATGAATCGAAATGACGACTTTTGGGGGCTTGGAGGAAAGTGTAGCGTGCAGTTTGAATTCCATTCCTATTTAAGAATCAAGATCTGCCATCTCTGTGGTCGAGACTAAGGATCCAATGTCTCACAGACGTGTCACTTGTGATGCTCACAACAGCTTTCAAGTAAAACCCGCATAGACATCGATTTGAAAACCCTGCGCCAGCAAATGCTGAGATTTGGTTTCACTGGAATTTAGAGCGTCCAGTCAGGGGATTGAAATTGTTTCAATGTTGAATACGTCTTGATTCTTGCTGTACTACGTGTTACATGTCTTCAGACAGCAGTTTGACGTGGTCGTGGAAGACAGGCCGGAGATCAGAGTGGCAGGGCGAATAAAGCCCTTTAAATCTCTGGGCACATCTCATCAAGGTATCACATTTGGATGGTGAATGGGCGTATGCTGGAACTAAGGTTACATATTTTTCTTCCTTTTAAGTTGCCCCAGACTGATCATTAAGGATGAAATATCAGATTTAACCGCAGGAGAGTCGAGTAATCTATCATCATTTCAGTTTCAGTTGTTGGCTGAGACTTTTTCTGTCTGGATAATGGGCGCTAGGGAGGCAAAAATGCACAGGCTTACAAACACAGACACACAGACAGACAGACAGACAGACAGACAACGAAAGAAAGACAGACAGACACTTAGATAGATAGATAGATAGACAGACAGACAGACAGACAGACAGACAGACAGACAGACAGACAGACAGACAGACAGACGGGACGGATGGACGGACGGATGGATGGACGGATAGATGAATGGATGGATGATGAATGGATGGATAGATAGACAGAGAGAGAGAGAGACACAGAGAGATACGTAGACAGACTGATGGATGGATGGATGGATAAGTAGGTAGGTAAGTCGGTAGGCATGTCGGTAGGTAGGCAATAGGTAGGCAGGTAGGTAATTAGATAGGTAGGTAGGTAGGTAGGTAGGGACGCAAAGGAAGCAGCAAGACAGACAGACATCTAGACAAATGTATGGATGGATGGATGGATGGATGGCTGGCTGGCTGGCTGGCTGGCTGGGTGGGTGGGTGGGTGGGTGGATGAAGAAAGAGGAAGGGAGATGAAGAGAGACAGACGGACAGAGAGTGGGTGGGGGGGGGGGAGACAGAGAGAGAGAGGGTGAGAGAGAATTATATCAAGAAACATTCTACTTGTTTATCTCTAAAGATTAGATTTATCAAAACCCTCAGAACGATTGATTTTTTTCCTGTCAGATTTTAGTGGCTGGGATTTCATTCATGTCTTGGCGTCAAGATAATGCAAAAGCTGGAGATGCAAGTGTGAAACCTGTCATGGATGCTCTCTTTTTCTTCCGTCTATCCTTACTCCGCCTTTCATTCCTATATTTTGAAGATTTTGTGGAAAGATGGTGTTTTTCATTCTTTTATTATTTTTGTTTTTATTGGGCGTTTTGTGCCTTCATTTTCTCGAACCGTATGTTCTACTAGTCTGCTTTGTTTCTTTTCTTACCACACCTATTAGTGAAGGATTCTTCTGCATCACAGTTGATAAAATATTCTCCAAGAATTATCGAGATCATCCAACATACCTGACACCGAGATTAGTAGCAAACACTGTGGACTAGATATAGGATGACCTCTCCTTCCCCCTCCCACCTCTTCCTCCCCCATACAAACACAATCTCGAAATCCATGTAAAAATCTCGACCTTTGTGCTTGTTTTTCGGAAAAACTGGAGATCTTTTAGTAGGTAGAGGAGGTATAGCAAATGAAACACTTTGACACTTGTTTAAAATGCGTTGTGGCACTTACCAAGCTGTGAAATTTTACTGTTCCCATTTATTCTAACTCCTTATTATAATACTAATCCTCAAATATTTAACATGGATTTTCTCAGTTGTGCAAAAAGTGGAGTTGGAGCAAACCAGAGCTAAGGTCGCGATACACTGATTCCGATCATTTTATTGACCATTGTTATAAATCCCCCAAAAAAGGGTCCGAGATTACAATTTCCGTGCGTTCCCCATCGAAAATTCCACCAATGAGAAGCCTTTGGTAGACACAGCGAAGAGATAGGCTGTGACCTGATTTATTGTCAGTCTTAAGGCTAACGGCACCGTTCTGAATCCCCATGAAACCTAATAAAATTCTCAGATACCTCTGTTTCTCTCTCAGTCGTATCCAGAAAAGAGTCAGAGAGAATGCCGTCCTAAATTTTCAGGCTTTAATGTCGAAAGATTATACAAGACGCGGGATTTCTCAGATAAAATTCCTTTTTAACAGTTGCGTTATGTCACTTCTGGACATTCGCCATCCCAGGACACAAGAAAATTGCTTCATTTGCATGTTGTAATGATCACTGTTTCACACTCCGCCGTCCTGAGATTATCATTGTTTATCAAATTATTCATCTGAAAAAAAAAAAACGCAGCCACAATGACTAATCCTTTCAGCAATGGCTTCTTTTACAAAATAAGTGCCATTTGCAAAATCTGTGAGAGCGGATTTGTCTTCATAGCCATTTGAAGATAAATTATTGTCTATGCCGTCATGTTGGATTCCAAACATTGTGTATTTCTCGGCTTTCCTTGGCCCCCGACAACTTGTTCGACGTTTCGTGAAACGTTATATTCCTTTCGGTTTAGGCATCTTGAATCGATCTCCTGTATCGCTTTTTCACCCACATTAACCTGATTTCTTCTGAAAAGACGTTGGGTAATTCTTTTCTATTCAGGGTGAGGGCAGAAGCCCACATTTGAGATGTTCCCCCCCCCCCTTTTTTTTTAAAGGTCAATGGCCCTGAAACAGGCGCTCATTGTTAGAGAGCTGCGACATTAAGGCTGGGAGCGCACCAGGCAATTTTTGATCGCCCGACTATTTGGATGGTGACGTCGCGAGAGACCTCGAGCACCAGCCAACTGGTTGGATCTTACTGAAACCAGAGAGTATGTATTTATAGAGAGACTTCACTTCCACCAAAATCGAGAAACTACAGGTCGCTGCGGTAAACAAGAATTGAAAGAGACCGTCTTCACCAAAGATAGTGCGCATATCTGTTTACTGTGGTTTGTTCATATATTTAGGGCTGATTGAAACTATTTAGAGCCATTTGTAGGCACTTACGCTCCGTGGAAATGCACAAACGGGTTTTGTTTACCAATGCGAGCTACTTTCCGCTCCATGCTAACAGTGGTTTCGAGGCGTTTCCCATGTCTCGCAGTGCAAATCGACCAGTAGTGAAATCTCTCTATACATACATACTCTCTGCTGAAACTCAATGTCGTGACGTCACTGTCTAACTAGTCGGCCGATCAACACCGGTTGGTGTGTGCCTCGCTCGGCTCACACTGAGAGAAAATATGATCATCTGACGAACTTCAAAACAAACAAACAAACCTCTGTGGTAACATTACAAAGGCTGCGCATGCTGTGTTATTTTTCGTGATCTTAGATCTTCTTTGTTTCAGCTCCACTTTGTGCACAACCAGGAAATTCCACCTTGTACGTTTGCGGCTTTAGTATTGTGGTAAAGCATTAGAACAGATCGGAACAGTGAAACAGTTTGATAAGTGCCACGACGCATTTTAAACAAGTATCAAAGTGTGGATTTGTTATAATTATCTCTTCTACAGACTAAAAGATCTCCAGTTTTTCAGAAAATGGAGACAGAACAAACAAGACCCGAAGTCGCGATTTGCATACGTGTGACAAGGGCATTTCAAAAAGAGTTAATGTTATAAGAAACTGTAAGCAAAAGTTCTTTGTTCTCGGTGCAAGAACGGCAACATTTTCGTTTTCGTTTAAGAAGGAGGCCGGAAGAATGGGACTGTCCGAGAGACTGATGAGACCCTGAAAACCGAACTTTTCATTTAAGCGTGTTTGGGCCTTTTCGTGAATAATTTAATGCATTGCGGGAGACAAAAAATCAATCTTTGCTGACGATTAACGAGAGAAAGAGGGTTCGAGAGTTACTAGACTGTCCTCGTTTTATTTTAAACTTGTAAGCACACGGGCACTGACCTCGGCGGCAATAAACAATATTCTAAGTTTTGCATTTGAAAATATAAAAAAAAATGTTTACTTTTGGCCATGTGAGAGGCTATGATCCCTGGCAAATAGGTGCTGTATTATTTTTTCATTTGTTCCATTGCCCGAGAACGAATGGACGGAGTAGCTGTAAAAATTATTGGTGGCAGTTTACCAATCTTTTTGATTTAAAGTACTATGTATGAACCACGCAGTCAGGCACTGAAAGAAAATGTTGATGATTGGACAGACAGACAGACAGACAGACGGACAGACAGATAGACAGACAGACAGACAGACAGACAGACAGACAGACAGATAGATAGATAGATAGATAGATAGATAGATAGATAGATAGATAGATAGATAGATAGACAGATAGACAGATAGATAGATAGATAGATAGATAGATAGATAGATAGATAGATAGATAGATAGATAGATAGATAGATAGATAGATAGATAGATAGATAGATAGATAGATAGATAGATAGATAGACGAGCTGGCGGACGGATGGATGGATAGATGGAAGGGCTGGCAGACGAACGGATGGATGGATGGGTGAATCGGTTTGTTTAACAATGGAAAGATGATAAGACTGATCGACATACACTGGCACGAATACATAGACGGAAGCGTGAATGGAATAACCCAGAAATTTGCCTCCTACCAATATGATAACAGAATGATCACTTTTTGTGTCCTGCATTTCTGTATGATTGCTAGTGCTCAGCGTCCCGACAAACCTTGAACCAGCAATAGTACGGCATCATTAAGGGTGACAGCCCTGATTGCTTTATTGTACGTCCACTGGGACAATAACCAAAAGCCTGTTTCGATTCGTCCCGGTGGGGGAAAATTGCTTTGTTTATGCTTGTGGGCTGGTCGGATTTCTGGTGCCAGACTTACTCGTGTACGGGCAGACATACACACATCTGATGGATTATATGATTTTTTCCATTCCGGTGTATTTGTTGTTGTTTTTCTTTCTGTTTTCTCTATTGTTTCGATGCAAATCTCAAATTTCCCTCAGACATCCCTGGCTACATATGTAGAGCATTCAGTAAAGTACTCCTCATTAGTACTCAGCCAGGGTTCGCAAAACCTGCAAAAAAAAGAAAAGAACTTTTCAATTGCTTGACCAGTATATGGTTTCTCGTACTTTGCTGCTCCTTCGCCGTTGATACTTATGCGTCCTTACAAGTAGTGCGGCATCTATCTATCTATCTATCTATCTATCTATCTATCTATCTATTTATCTATCTATCTGTCTATCTATCTATCTACCTATCTATCTATCTATCTATCTATCTATCTATCTAATCTATCTATCTATCTATCTATCTATCTATCTATCTATCTATCTATCTATCTATCTATCTATCTATCTATCTACCTACCTTTCTTTCTTTCTTTCTTTCTTTCTGCCTTTCTGTCTATTTATCAGTCTGTTAGTCGCCTGTCTGTCTATCTATCTGACTTTCTGTTAGTCTGCCTGCCCACCGATCTTCCTGCTTGTCTGTCTGTCTGTCTGTTTGACTGTCTTTCGGGTTATCCTGCATCTGCTTAAAGGTCTGAAAGATCTTTTCAGTCGGCTCAGCTTGTCTGATCCATTTTAATTTGCATTATCTGATTTCCTTTTTTGACGTAGGTTTCTGACTGCACACGCCAGCATACCGACGACGGGTTTTTCCCCTCTCAACTATTACTGTTTTTTCCACTAGTAGAATAGATGACATAAAAAGCATGTTTCTAACCTTGTTAGTGCCGAAATCCGTGACAGTGCTGGGGAAGAAAAGTGAATGAAAAGGAGAAAGTGCATGGACATGTAGTGCCATTCATTAGCTTCGTTAGACAAACTAATGTGATGCCATCTGCTACTGTTTTTGTCTGCAATTTTTTTTTTGTTTGTTTCGTTTGTGTCCTTTTTTTTTGTTTTTCAAACATAAAGACCAGCTATTTTAGGAATACTTTCAAAACGTTGCCATTCTTTATCTGGTGACACTCGGTGAATATTGAACGTCGTATTTTTTCTGGATTTTTTATATTTTTCTTATTTTTAGAGTGTGTGGGTTTTTATATATTATATTATACGCTGTGAAATCTTCCCCACAAAACGCAAAGAATCAATGATTGTTATTGTATTATTGTCTATAGGATATGTTTGGGGGGGGGGGGGGGGTGGTGGAGAGTAGGTTGTACCTCACTGCGCCAAAGTTGTTGTTTTATCACTGTCTATAATATGGAAAGATCAAAAGTTTTTTTTGTTTTTTTTGTTTTGTTGCTTTGTATTCCACGAAGGATTTAAAAAAAAAAACAACTTTATTATAATAAAGTTTTAAGGTTGTTGTGCTGGCTGCGGTTCATTTCCAGGTCAATCAATGAACCAATTGTTGTAGTTTGTGACAGATTTTTCTTATGCAGAGATCAGGAGGTTTCTCACTTTTGCGAGTGTTGAAAGACATTTCCCAGCTCCATGTAATTTTACGTCATTGACATCAGTTGTGTAAACACACCAGCTTTTTGTTGGTGTTGTTGTAATTGTTGTTGTTGTTGTTGCTTTTCTCATCCACACTTCAGATGTCTCGTATGAATTGTTTGCAGACTTGTCAAGGAGCGAATTGTTCGTTTCCTCTTGGGGTTGACCCTTTTTATGGCTAGTCTTGGAACCAGCATATTTACGCATGACAGCGGTGGCAGATGTACTGCCTTTCTCCCTAAACACAGGGGCGCGCGCGCACACACACACACACACACAAACGCGTGCGCGCTTACATATATATGGCCTTTAGCGTCTTTACAGACGGTCTTAGCAGCTAGAATATTCACTTTCACTTTGACTGACAGCTTCTCTCGTGGCTTATTCTACCAATGTTTGACCCGAGAGTGCGATGGCAGTGATTGCAGGTCAGTCTTTTGGGTTCACTTTGGCGAGTGTTTTCATTCCGCCTCTGTCGTTTTGTCAGGTATGTTTCTTTTGCCTTGAAGTCTATTGCGCTTACATACAACAACAATAAATAGGTTCCATATATTTGGCACACTGAAATTTTCATTCCTCACCTAAAGGATTATGTCTCTCTATCCCATGCCAGTGGGTGAATTAAAGTACACCATTTCTTCAAAGAATGCTAAATAGGTTAACTAGTACATAGCAATTAATAGTAAGCTCGCCAGCTTTCTTATTTTTTTTTTCTTATATATCATTCTGACTTTGAAAGAAGCCCAGGGTTTTTTTTATTCTATTTTTTTTTCTCACGAGTTTACAAGCTTATGACAGTTACATAAGGACTGGAGGCTATTTTTTTTCCTTTTAGAAACCAGTAAATTATTCTTTCTGGGAGGATTACGGTTGATCAAAAAAAGAGCTTAGCCGGTAGCGTCACTGGAATATCTGAAACTAGAACTCTACTTTGATCTAAAGAATATTTCAGGATCAGAGAGATCGGTGTTCACAAGGATTATATTTTCGTATATCAGGATGATGAGAAACTGTCTCGGTCTTTTGAAGAATTCTTAACAGTTTGAAAGTCAGGTCTTAGACCAGTAAACAATCTTGTTTTCAAAGCTGGACGGTGACAGTGACCACCATTTGCCCCTTAAGCTGCCCAGGGCTTAAATGCTGCTAATGAGATAGTTACTTCTAGGCCTACAACCAGATTAAATCTTCTTGGGGGGGAACATCATTAAAACTAGTATTCTGCCAAGTCCTGTTCTCGTATACACTTGTTTATTACGACCGTTTCTTCCAAGAAGTAAGAAAAGAAGTTCGGTCTATCAATAAACTAAAAAGATAACCGGTAAGGAGCCAGAGCTTTAACGCCGGGCACTGCCCTAACTCGGAGCCAACATCAAGAGGTTATAATGACAGAACAGTTGAGGGGGAGACTCGATTTTATTAAAGAAAATTACCCATTGTTGATACTATGTTCACAAATGAGGAGATAAGAGAACAAATTACATAGCCACAAAGAGTCAAATCTGTTTACTCCAATTTGAATTAAAGGGTCGCTTGTGTTTTGTTCTACTGGGTTTTTTAGGCATTGGAATAAAACATGGCGTGAACCAGTATTAAAAGAGAATTTTGCCGAGCATCATTTAATTTGTATATTTCCTGTACACATACAGTGAAACCTTTATTCCACATGTGCGTTTAATACAGTTTGGAGTAAACAGAAACACAACTGACTTTTTTGCGACACTCGAGAGTGTATGAGTGTGTGTTTTTAGAGTTCAATGACAGTAAAAGAGGCCAAAATGCTCATTAAAAACCGAGGACATCAACAATTTAACTTTTCTCCCATCCAAATGTTATTAATCAGTCTGGCCATAATTATTTGTCATTTTTTGCTCTTCTTTCCTGTATCA
Organism: Onchidella celtica; assembly: GCA_963931925.1. Lineage (NCBI taxonomy): Eukaryota > Metazoa > Mollusca > Gastropoda > Systellommatophora > Onchidiidae > Onchidella > Onchidella celtica. The sequence continues at coordinate 26,931,991 of OZ007568.1, forward strand.
AATTGTCCTGGGAGAAAGAGAAAGAGAGGGGGAGAGAGGGGGGGGGAGAATGAGGGGAGAGGGAGAGAGAGGGATCGAGAGAGAGGGGGAGAGAAATAAAGAGAGAGAGAGATAGAGAGGGGGAGAGAAATAGAGAAAGGAGTAATGCATACAAATAAAGCCTCATTTTGCACATACTGCCCTGACCTGTAATGCGCGTACAAGAAAATAGGATAAGCAAACAAAGCTCTTTTGTGGTTTCCCATGTTAGGCCAGCCGTCAAACCGGGAACAGACAAGGTAAAAGATGTTGTGATTTGACCGGATGAAGATCAGATTCCCTATTCCTGATATTACATGATTTTGCTGGCAGAAAAATGTCGGGTGCTGTATTATCCCTTCAACTGGATAGAAAAAAGAAACAACCTGACTTTAAAATTGATCTTGCTCTGGTTTTCGTCTCATTGTCTGGTGTCCCCTTGACATGATTTTTATTTTTCCAAAGTTTGTTTGTTTCTCTTTTGTCCTTGTTGTATGTTCGCCTGTCTGTTTACTTGTATAGTTTTTTGTTTGTTTTCATTTTGTTTGCTTGTCTGTGGAACTATTATGCTTTTTTCTCTTTTTCTTATTTTGAAAAATTTGCGTGCTCGTTTCTTTTTACGTTCTGTTTTTGTTGTTGTTGTTGTTTTTGCTGTAATGTGCGTGTTTACTGTTTGTTTGCTCATGTGTTTGTTTGATTCTTGCTTGTCAATTTGTTTGCTGTGTCTAGCATTATCTCTGATTAGCCCTGTGTACATGCGTGTGGGTCTGGCAAAATTTACTGCCATGGCACTTGATGAAGAAACTACCATAGCATATAAAATATGCCATTAATTACATGCAGTCTCATGTTGAGTGCCTCATAATTTAATATGATATCTATTATCTAGGGTTTAGACCGATCCTAATGACACGTAATTGATACCATGTTTGACTCTGTGGCTGGCAGCTCTTAAATTACTACGGCTAGTGTTGTCTCTGTGTATGGATGAATTTACCTGTGAGAAAAGCCAGTGACATCACTATGTTGTTGTTGTTGTTGTTGTCTGTTTGTTTGTTTGTTTTGTAAGAAGTTCCTTCATTCCCGTGTACTAAACTTGGGGTTTTGTTGTTGTTGTCTATATTTCCTCCGTCTTCAAGTATCCTTTCCGTAGAATTTAAAGCGCAAGGAGAAATGAATCTGAAGCCCATGACAGTGTCGTTGACAGGTTGTGATTCTGCGTAACTGTTGGACTGTTCCTCTTCCGTCTTTCTTTTAGACAAATACGCCCAAGGTCGGCTAGTTTCTAAACTGGAACGGGTACAAACTCAGTCATTAAACTACTTTTGTATTTCCCAAAAGAAGCAACATATTATGGCACTTCCTATTTTTGGCGCTTTCAAAAAATATTATGGTTTTGTAATAATTATGTAATATACTTAGAAAAAACATTGCCGTTAGAAATCGTCCCGCGGGAGATTCTTGAAATCGATTTGAAAAAAAAAAAAAAACAGAAAAAGAAAAATGGTGAAAGGATTTTAGAATCTGTTTTTATCCTATGGGATTACAGATGTGAAGGTGATGAGGTTGGGTAAAAAGCTGCTGATTTGAGAGCCAGTGCGCCCGTTCCCTGGTTTGATCAATACGTCAAAAAAAAAAAAAATTTTAATGCAGGACAAAGATCCTGTAAACGGCTGACAAAAGATTGAAAAAGTGGATTTTGAAACCAGAGTGAATGAGCGTGTGCGTGCATGATCAGATAAGATAAGACACGAATCACCTTATTATGCCGTCAGGGAAATTCTCTTCCACAGAGTATTTAAAAGCACATGCATGATAACACAGCACCTTGCGTATTATTACATAAGCATATCATAAACTCACTAAACTCAGCAACAGGCATACTACGTCATGAAGTAACATGGTAAGGAACTTTGGTGAAATCTGGCATGCATCTAGCTATAATGTCTTGTTGAGGCTAATATTATTGCCGAGAGCAAAAACGATCTTCTGTATCTTCCTCTTTTTGTTTTCACATGTGTCTTATTCTGTTGGTCTTGGACGATCTAGAAATTTGATGAAACAGGGGATGGTGACTGTCATTTGAGATATATATTATTTTATTTTATTTTATTTTATTTACACCAGCAGTTGACTAGAGATGGTCGAAACTGAAAAATGCTGTGTCTATCATGTTGCATGTTTTCTTGATGACAGAGTTGTTAATTTTATTCTTGTCACTTTCTCCAACATTGACTCCCCATGCTATAGTACAGTAAGTTACTTTGCTTTCGATGATGGCTTTGTAGAACAAAATGGGCGTGTGTATGAGTTTGTCTGCGAGTGATTATTTTTATGGAGGAGATTATTTTTTAACGAATATGAAAATAATTAATAACATCCTTTGTGTCGCGCTACCTTTGTTTTTCTTCCAGTGAAATCTGTGCACATCAAGATGTTTCACCACTCGATTTTGCCTTGCTAAAGCAGATTAAACATATTATTTAGCGTGTCCATCAACCCTTCCGAAATATATTTTATCGGGATGTGGAGGAAATATAAAATACTTAAGCGTCCGTCGGTGTTGTTGCTCTTTCGACAGTTCAACTTATAGTTAGTGAATGCACAGAAATGAGGGTACAGGAGAGGGAGGAGGTACATACTGACCCTGCAGGTCATCACTTGTATCATCAGAGTCACAAATGTGCACGAATGGCATCCATCGAGACGTTTTCGGTGTGGATTAACAACTAAATTGCTCATCTTATGTAGGGTGCCATAAAATAGTCAGGGTAAAAAAGAAAACTATTTATCCTTTATCTTGAAATAGTTGAGATGCAATAAATGGAGCCTTATTTTAGGCCTGTATTGAAGAAAAAAATGTTGTGAGAAAATAACACTTTCCACCTTCATCTTTGTCCCCTCAGAGCCCCGAGGCAATTTGAAATTGAACTGGTCATAAGTTGTTGAAATGTGCAAAAAAGAGGTGTTTTTCCAGCGCTCTAGCTGTCATTGAAATGCATATTATGGTTTGTGGCGTTGATTAACCGAATTCACTATGTCTTCCACAGGTATATTGCTATCATACATCCCTTGCGTCCACGGCTAACTGGAAGGATCGTGCTCACTATCATCAGCATTATCTGGGTGCTCTCCTTCTTGCTGGCATTGCCAAATCTTCTATATGCCAGAATCTACAGTTTCCGACATTACAAAGTCTGTTATCTTCACTGGCCAGACTCCGTTACTGGACAAGCCAGCAAGCAAGATTTGGCGTGAGTAACACTGGTCATTAAACTCAACTGGATACCATTCGTAAACACACGCTACTGTAGCCTGGCGTTGTATGGAAATTTGTTAGCTTTTAATTTATGCATACCATGAGGCGAAACTGTTATCTTAAAATTTACAGAGGCTTGGATATTGTCAGAGTCAACAGACTTGATCAATGCAATAGACAGAGCTTTTTGATCAGAATGAATACAACAATGACATTAAAGAAGCCTTCAGTTTTGTGCTCAAATTAGAAATTTACTATCTACAATACTCTGAAGTTGTTTCTTTGTTGTTGTTTTTAGAACTCTTTTTATCTAACTGTTACCAGTTCCAACTTTGAGTAACGTTTCTTGTCTTGTTATTTTACCTTCCATAGTCTTTAAAAACTGTAGTGAAACACTCGTTTGATATACTTGCTCTTTACATTATCCTTTAGTGTTGTACTGGTCATTCACTGCAGGTATAGCATATTGCTGATGGTCATCAATTACTTCCTGCCAATGATCACGCTTTTTGCCTCTTACGTTCGGATTGGTTGGGAGCTATGGGGCAGCAAGGCTATCGGGGAAGCCATCCCCATGCAAGCCGAACGTATCAAGAGTAAGAGAAAGGTATGTGGGCCTGTGGTCAACAGTTTTCTTGTGTGTTTTATCCAGGTCTTTTATATGTGGAAAGGAGATCCAGAAATGGGGGATGGGCAGAAGGATTGAGAGGAAATTGTCCTTGAGACGATAAACACAAAACATATGTTAAAAAATAAATGAGTGAATAAATAAACATGTGGCCAAGAGAGCTCATGAGAAGAAGCCAAAAAAAAAAAAAAAAGTGAATGGTGATGGAAGAAAGGAATTTAAGGACGATTGGATGGTAGAAAGAAACTATATAGAATAGTTACGCAAGAAAGACAAGCAGTATGCAGCTTATTGTTTCTTGTTATGCAAGAAAGGCATTTTATCAGCTTATTGTTTCTTGCACTCGCGACTTCCACTGCATAAACCTGAATTGATTTTCTGTCATCGAAAAGGTTAAAACATAGTAAACACTTCAGCGGGCTGTTTTCCATTTAGTTATTGTTGTTTTTGCTAGTTCCAAACAGATTAGCTGAAGTTTCAAAATGTATACCTGTATCTGAGGTCCACTGTAGAAGAGCCAAGAAAATTATTTTTTCATATACCATTTTTGTTTTTTTTTTGTTTACGGTTTAAATATTATGACTGAAGAACTCTGCATTTTCTTTTAGAAAACATAATGGCATGTTTTAATTCTATGTCACAGTGAAGTTCATTTATTTCATTTATCATTGAATATTGTAATGATTATTATTGTCTTACAGCTACATGTACTATGTATGATTGGCACTGTTCCATTCTTAAGCCAGGTTTCTTATTATTCACTCAAAACTATTATACATATTAATAAAAATACATTCCTTTCACTTTCAAGATGAATCAACATGAAATTCAAAATATTGACCTATTTTATCATATTTTACTACTTTGTGTGGCATTTTTACCCTTTCATAGGAGTTTTATAAATACTTAGAAATATGAATTGAATTAAACGTGACATCAGTTAACAGTTTTGTTTCCTGTGAGATTCCTATGAAAATGTCAATGATAGTTACACGAATCCGCTGTTTTCAATAACAGGGTTTTACATCTATGCGTCCAACAGTGTATTTTCTTGGAGAAAAAAAATTAATGATAAATTCCACCCATCCCTATGTAACACTGAAGCCCATCGATAAAATCTTCTTCCCTCTCCCACAGATTTTGTATGTATTTGAGACAGACGCTGCCACCATGTTCTTATGTCCTAAATAGCTGGTTTTATTCAGAAAGAGCATCATGCATATATGGCACAATACCTCAATAATTATACAACATCGCTGTCAAACCAGGTGCTGCATGTTTCCCTTACTCACATAAATCAATTATTGTTAGCTGGTCTTAGCTTCTTGAAGGCAGTTAAGACAGCCGCTGTATTATAACACTAATAGTGAACATTTCTCTGGGGAGAGGTGGCCAAGTATGCTGTCACTTCAAGTGCTAACCCTAGAGTTTGTGTGTGTGTGTGTGTGTATGTGTGTGTGTGTATGTGTGTGTGTGTGTGGAGCTTTTGTCGATATTATTACAGTTCTGGAAAAGACGACAGATGCCGCTATTTCATTAAATATTGAACATGAATCTTTCTAGTATGGCATCCTGCTTTAACATCAGACATTCTGACATGAACAGATATATATTTATAACCGGACACGTATGCGGAGGAGCTGCAAGCGTTTCAGATTCAACAGTCCATTATCAAATACCCACTTATTAATTGCTCTCAAAAAAAGACGCTCAGTGCACTTATACGAGTTCAGTTTTTAGATCGATCATAATAACTTCATAGTGCTTTAAAGTCAAGATTTCAGTTGTATTTTCTATTTGCTGTTTTTCCTCCTTTTGTAGTAGTATTACCTGGGCTCCTACATAACTTATGATTACAAGTAAGTACATTCATTGTGACGATCTGGAACGTACCAGACAACCCTGTGAAAAATCAGGCCAACCTTTGAAAGACAAAGCTCTCCTTCCCGGGGTCAAACATTCATTCCAATAACAAAAAAGAGCAAACATCTGTTTTCTGATATTATAAGCCCAAGTGAAAAGCCTGGCGGTTTTGTTATCAGCCATTTTTTTTTTTTTTTTGGTCAGTAGCTTGAGCTATGAGTCCGAATTTTTCACAGCTCATTGACGGGGGCAGACGACCGGAGAAAAGCAACCACTTCTTTATCGATTGGTTCCCCATTGAATGTCTGCAGCAATTGGAACGATTGTATGGAAAGGGGGGAGGGCTAGGTGGGAAGAAGGTGTAGGCCCTATTAGACCAATCAAAAGGCACCACTTCAGACCGAAAGAAACGTGCACAAAAAGTTTGGTTAGTATAGGTGCAGAGAGGACTGCGTATTTCAAGGCACATGCAGAAAAAAAAAAAAGTATTTGAGCAGATTCTTAAGAGATCGTACTGGCTTGCTTTCGCTGTATGTAGCTACATGGTATCAGCAGCTGTTTGACAAACCTTTTAATCTGTTATGATAAGCCACAGCGCCTATACATGTGCGAGAGTTCCATGCATTCATTGCAGTGGCCTATTAGAACAGCAATAACAGTGACAAGATTATTAATTACGTTATGCTAGCCTTTTTTAAGTTAAAGAGAAAGGTGCTGTTTTGCCAGATGCTCCTATTATTTAATAAAAATGCCCATTGTCTCTTGTCCTAGTCTAGGGCACCTTTAGACGAAATAATTATAAAAACCACAGAAAAACTGTGGGGTCGCAGCAGGGCTTATAAGCAATGGCAATATTTTGGCAAAAAGAAAAAGTTGTATGTAGCAAAGCCTCGCATAAGAAATAATACCCAGACAATACAATGAAACGCAAACTAAACGAGACAACAGAAAATGGCCGGTATTTCGGCAACAGCCTTCTTCAAGGAAAAAAAAAAAACTACGAAAAAACAACAACAGAAAACAAAAATGGGAAATCGGACAGATAAAACAATCGAACAGTAAAGGATTTGAATCGGAAATGTATAGAATCTAAACAGAATTATGTCTACTTAACTGCGAGTTCTTGCTAAAGACACCTTTAGACACGACATTGACTTCCAACCTTTCCTAGTGATATTACCCCAAGGCCGACTGACTCAAAGCATGAAAGTTATATTGACCCACTGTATACCATTAGGCAGGTAGAGAATGTACCCAGCTGCATGGGGCCCTGTGTTTTACATTCCACTGTGCATGGGAATGAAATGGTTCTTTTGCCTGATTCTGTTCTGCAGGTTGTCAAGATGATGATCGCTGTGGTGGTCATCTTCGGCGTGTGCTGGCTGCCCACTCATGTGTACTTCATTCTGGTCAGTATCTACAAGGAGATCACCCATTGGCCGTACATCCAGCAGATATACTTGTTGATATACTGGCTGGCCATGTCCAACTCCATGTACAATCCCATCGTTTATTGCTTGATGAACGCCAGGTAAGGACAGCTTTGCTGGATAAGCCGATGAATGATGATGTCTCGAGTATGGTTTTTGTTTTAAAATGTCAGTTATTTAAAGAATTATCTATCTATCTATCTATCTATCTATCTATCTATCTATCTATCTATCTATCTATCTATCTATCTCTATCTCTATCTCTATCTCTATCTCTATCTCTATCTCTATCTCTATCTCTATCTCTATCTCTATCTCTATCTGTCTGTCTGTCTGTCCGTCCGTCCGTCCGTCCGTCCGTCCGTCCGTCCGTCCGTCCGTCCGTCTGTCTGTCTGTCTGTCTGTCTGTCTGTCTGTCTGTCTACCTATCAAAGTGATTGCTATTCTGAGATATGACCTGACAACTGATGAAAATGTTAAAGCAGAACGCCACTGGGACAGAGTATTCTACTTCCGTGTGACAATAAAACAGTGCTAACGAGCAAAATTTCGATGACCAATATTTTTCTGCCCAGAATAATTCTAAAATTGGCTAAGCTGAAAATGGGGGAAATATTGATGCACATGGGGCTGAACAATAATGTTCACACCCCAGCACTGTCCAAGTCAAATGTAAATTTTCAAAACTAATTCCCATAGGAAAGAAATGGCTATTTGGGCGGGGGGGGGGGGCTTGTTATAGAAAGCGTGAGATAACTACGTAAACTATCCTCCTCAAGCATTTTATTGCCGCTTTAAGGTCGCATTAACCCGCTTACTCGGGGCCCAGCATTGTAATGCGAGAGACTGGGAAATTGGTTGGGCGGCTTAGAGCATTTGTATTACTCTCAAAAATACTCACGTGAAACAGAAGACGCCTATTTTTATTTCTTTGTTTGTTTGTTTTTTTTGTTTTTTTTTTTAAGGTAATGCGCTTTCATCAAATGCCGTCAATTAGCTCCTTCCTAAATCTGGGTGGGGTGTGTTTTGACGAACGTACAAGCACTCACACGGTCATACATATGCGACGCAGCTGTTCGGGGCTTTCGCAGGCAAAGGTTGTATGTATGATTGATAAGCGAATGGCGAGAGCCATTGAACGGGATTTCATTTACAGAAAATGGATCTAGTAGGAATCTAAACTCTCTCTCTCTCTCTCTCTCTCTCTCTCTCTCTCTCTCTCTCTCTCTCTCTCTCTCTCTCTCTCTCTCTCTCTCTCTCTCTCTCTCTCTCTCTCTCTCTCTCTCTCTCTCTCCCCCTCTCTATCATCTTTGAGTTAGGTTTGCGATCGTGAAGGACAGTGTCTCATAAATAACCCTGCGGCCTCAGTTTAGCAACAGGGAGGATTAACTACTGGACCTTGGAACATTCAAAGCCGATTGCCCTTAGCCATTCACACTCAATCACACCGATACGCGCAGTAAAATCACATACGAACATGCACGGAAAAATTTGATTTCCATCCGGAATTACGTTTATGTAACACCCACACAAACAGCAAAAAAAAAAAGTTGATATTCCGGGGATAACTAGAGTACAGGAGATCTTCAGAGGGAAGTGAATACCACGCCAAACAAATGCGTCGGTCTTCGACTTTCTTACAGAGGACGGCGGGCCACACCCAAGTTATGAGCCTGCGTGTTCTTCTGCGGTCTTTTGGGTGTCACCGTTGCTTTAGTTTATCAGAGATTGAATGCACTAAGCCACGGAATCACTACACCGGGAGTCCCAAGCTCGCGGCCCGCGTGACGATATTTTGTGGCCCCCACCAACGGCTCCCAGGTAAATTAAGTTTGAGACCCCTGCACTACATCATACACACATGAACATGAGCAAAGAACACTGGTACCAATATTATCACTTCTTTTTTTTTTTTTGTTATTGTTAATATTACACGGTTCAAGAGAAGGGGCATTCCTTCGAAGTGTGAGTACCGTATGTGATTACATTTTTGAGTCTATACACTCAGAAGCTGAGTTTGATCTGCCTACTACTAATTGAAACGTGACCAGCGGACCAGCCAGTCGTGTTCAATGAAACTCACTGTTGTGATGTCACCATCTAACCTGTCGGCCGATCAAAACTGGCTGATACGGGTCTACTGGCTACTGCTACTGATCCCATAATCCACCAGGATCGTAGGGGCGCTGCATGACAGAGAGCCTCGTTAGGTGCTCCCACTTTTCGCGGTTGTTTGCGAGCGCCTGAGTTTGGGCGAAGGATTTCCCGGTCCACTCCGCAATGTTGTCGGTCCACCTCTTCCTTTGCCTTCCTCTTCTTCTCCTCCCCTGCATAGTTCCGTGAAGAATGGTCTTGGATAGGCCACACGATCTTGTTACGGGTCTAGGCTTAAAAATTATCATAATTGTACTCGCACTTTGAAGGGATGCGCCTTCTCTTGAATTTCTTTACGAATGTAACACGTTACCGAGCCTTACTATAATAAGGGAAAAGGCAGAGGAGAAGGCAAAAGAACAATGTTATGTTATGCAAGTAGGTGACTGCACACTGATAACAGATATTTTATCTGTTGCACTCTCTCAGATATGCCATGTCTAGACTGAGCGAGTTTCGAGTTCGGTATTTTTAGCCGATGGTTTAAGAGGTTAATAAGGGTGGTTGCGTGACCAAACTCATACATACATAGCGAACGAATACTCAAGTCAGCAAGGAACACCGTGAAACAGTTCGGCCACGATCGTCTCTTTTTTGAGAGACGAGTGGCCGTGCGGTTAAGCGATCTGTTTTCTTCTTGGCAAGGCGACGGGTGCCGTAGCAGAGGTCGCGGGTTCTAGTCCCATCTTGATCATTTTTCTTTCTTCCTTCTTTCACTCCCGCTTTCCTTTCCTGAGCACTAACTAGGCACTACAACCTCGGTTCGCCTAATCCTTATTTTCTCTTGAAAATACAAATGTATGTGTGGTGGTTTCCGGAGAAGCAATATGAGGCCGATTCTCTAAAGGACCGCGTCGCCATTTACCGTCTCTCTATCTTTACGTCTTTACTTAAATCTGTTCATCATCCTTGGGTCTGGTGCTTCATCCACCAAAGACCGGTAGCCATTTTCCTCTTTTCTCCGCCCCACCCCTCCACCATCCCACTCCCGCTTTTTCCTTTGTCTCTTCCTATCGCCCACCTCCTGCTTTCACCTTTCTCCTCTTCTACATCCTCCTTGGACCTGAAGTTTCATCCACCAAATAATCGTTTTCCTCTTTTCTCTCCTCTCTCCCCCCCTTCCCTCCATCCACTTCCTTCTTCCTCCTCTTACTCCTACAGTTTCACTGCTGCTTCCTCCTCCTCTTTCTCTTTCTCTCCCCCCCCTCTCTCTCTCTCTCTCTCTCTCTCTCTCTCTCTCTCTCTCCTTGTGTTCACCCTCATCCTCACTATCTCCTACATTAAAACCCCATTCCCTTCACCTGGCTCCCCTCTTGTTGTCTCTCGATCCATAAATCTCACAAAACTGGAGGGCCGATCACACACATACACAAACACACGCACACACAAACACACACACACACACACACTCATTCACTCACCCACACGTGTGCTCTTTCTTGCTCGTTCACGCACTCACTCAAACAACACGATCTCTCCTTCATCTCAGCTTTGACCCTTTAGCCAAGGAGGATTTCAGCGTAGCTACTCTCAGACCGATTTTTCTTTCTTTTTTCCCTGCTTTCCCCCGCCTATTATCCTCTTTAAACAGGTTTAATTGATCCAGTGTGGCTATTTTATTTTATTTTTTCGTGTTGTTTTTTTTGTTTTGTTTTCTTTAAATTCTCAGGGGGGATGATCAAACCGCCTTAAACTCTGGCCAAGTTATTGGAACCGAAAACATCTAATGTTGCCCCGCTCAAATCAGTGCTTTATACGAGTCTGAAATCCCAGGCTTGAATCTGGCACTTCTCTGTGTTTTGTTTATGTCAAATCTCCCAAAGTTATTGCCCAGTCTTCCTGGATTAGTCCACAGAGAATTCCTCTCTCCCTGTCTATCCTGTTTTGCTTGCCCGCTTTCTTTCTTTCTTTCTTTCTTTCCTTTTCTTCTTTTTCTGTTTTTTTTTTGCTTTCTGCAAAATTCCTTAATACTGTCCGTCTTGTTCACAATTCTTTTCACATAATATTGGTAAACAAACAACGATAAACATTACTGTCACATCCGTGAGAGACTTAGTATTTTACCGACTGTCTGATAGACTAACATAAAAAAAAAACAACCTGAAAATGTCACTGGCACACATTCTGTATAGTTACTGGATAGGATACTGTGCGTGAAATCTTACCATTTTCATTATTTATCAACATAAACTGATATTATGCCGAGTCAAAATGTGGCAAAATGGAAATGCTAGCAAAGCGAGGCTTAAGAAATAGCACAGGAGCTATACAATAAAACACAAAGGAAAAGGAATGACAAAAGTTAAGCTTTTGGTACAATAACCTTCTTTGGGGCGGGGGGAGGAGGGGGGGTGGACCAGGGTAGAATATCAAACAAATACAAAATAAAACAATTTTTTTTAAAATGTAGAACATGTAACGAATATGAGTACTTAACGTCTGCGAGGCTTTACCTCAAACGACTTTTTCCATTTAACAAGGTTTTGATTTTGTCTCTGCTACACAGCTTGCTGCAACCCCACAGATTTTCTGTTGTTGTTGTTGTTTTTTTTTTATGATCCTACGCTAGATTTGCTCTTCTGTACTGCACTTTAGATATAGACATCACCGCACTTTCCCCCTGGTTAAAAAATAAGAGTGCTTCACATTGAACTGTTAATTTGTGCACCCAATTTACCCTGGAATGTTATATAATCTGGAAACCGTGTGTGTTTATGATATTTATGCAGTGGTTTGTTTGTTTATTATCTGTGTGAGCGCCCTTATACCTAGTGGAAAAAAGAGACAGCATCTGGAGTGGGAATCTTTTTTCTTTTTCTTTTTTTTCGCTGACTTATGATTATTTATCAGCATCGTTTTTGCCTCTGTTGATTTCATTTCCTTTGCTTTGCTTGTGGTGGTATTCTAAAATAAAAGTTCTCTCAGTCTCAGTAAGGGATAAAACAAGAGATGTCTTTCCATAGTATTGAAAGAGTAGACTTTGCAGTACAGAAAATTTCATAGCCACGCAGTGCAAAAGTTCGATCTGAAGGTCCCTTTTCCCTTCTTATCTTGTTTTGACCATCTTGTGACATTTGCCATGAGGGAGCGAGAACAGGTGTATCAGTACAATCATTCTAGGCCTGCCTGGTTTGTTGGGTTTTTTGTTTTTTTTTGCTACAAAACATGCATCCAAATATCCAGGTTAGTCTACTTATCATAAACGATCATGAGCCGGGACCTTTCATAATCAAGCTGATGAATCTTGGAAAATTGCCGATCTTTCAAACATTGGCTCTTTGAACTTTGGCAGCCAAACAGTGTCCGATTGCAGATTCTCCGCGTACACACAGTTGGTTAGTCTCAAAGTATACAGCAATAAGATGATATTACAGATACAACGAAATATCATGGCTGTCTGGAAGTAAGTCTACCAAGTGGTGTTTGCCAAAGGACCACCATGAGATGCCACTTATCGTTTCCCGCCGCCCTCTATCCTCATCGTTCCCTCCTATCCATCTTATTTTTTTTTTTTTAAATAGTGGCGGGAATAATTCATTTTGGTGCAATTTTGACTTTTTTTTTTTTCTCAACGCTACAGCCTAAATGATAGGGTTTTTTTTATCAACAGTTATAAAGTTTATTTTCCTAAGTGTCAACTAATCCAGCCCAATCGCTTTTGTATCGACCGATTATGTTGATTCGAGTTTCAGGTATTTTTAAATTAAAAGTTGTAAAAATGTAAAATACGATGATCTTTGTTTTGGCTCCTGGCCCTGTAGTAAGCCCACCGCACCGGAAACGATGTATTAATACGCTTTCAATTCGGTGGGTGCAATTCCCAGAAATGAGTGCGTAATGCTCCGGTGGCCATGAAACCTGTAGCAAGACTGTAGAAATTGGGAAGCTTTGCAGACCAAAAAAAGAGAGAGATGGAACGATAGGTTCACAAGTTTGTCACGGATAATGCCGGGAACTTCATCTAATTAACCCCAAAAAAAAATAATTTTAAAAAAGTATTCTGTAGTTACCCAATTCATTAATTCAGGTTTGATCGTAAAAGTTTCATGTTTTTCTTGATATTAGATGTTACAATGAAGAAAGCCACGGCAATTTTCTTTTGGTTGAGAATTAGACCAAAACCTTCGAACGTTGTGCTCATGGCATTATCAAAGACAGTTGTTTCGTGCTCTCGATTTAGTTCTCGAAGGGCCAGTGCATTCAAATGTTACGCTGCATAAAAATGTCAAGACATAGGAATCTGACTATTTCTTCGATTTTCTTGAAGAGCTAAGATCTGGAAGAGAAGTGTTTTTAGAAAACTGCCATCATCATAATTTTTTTTTTATTTCTTTTGCTGCCTCGTGTGAAAACAATTTGCACCATATTTTTCTGCTGTGTGTGTGCGTGTGTGTGCTAAGTCTGCCCCGTGTAAAACATACAAATTCCTGTCTTCAAAATGCACCTACATCAAGTTATTAAAATTATCTGGAGAGGCCCATGGATATTTGGGTCATTATATTAGATAATCAAAAGTTTTGACATGTTCCATTTAGCAATGGGTAGGCCATTGAACCTGGCACCAACCCCCCCCCCCCTCCAGGAAATTGTAAATAAATAACCAAAATTGCTGCCCATTTTCCAGACATGCATAGTTTGTTTTCAATTTTATAATATTTTTGTGTTCACCGGCACTAATTGTAGACACTAGTCTCCTAGCCCTCACCACACACGTAATTGGAGCAAGTCTATAAAGCATATAATATCGATTTATGTAGCAGATTAAAAAGAAACATAATATGTGGGCAAAAGGTTAATCCTAGAAAACAAACCCACGCATGCTCGTTCTTGAAAAGATGGGGGTTGCTTGTTCATTTACTTTATTTGAAAGACCTTCCAAGGTTTGGGGGAGTGGTTACGACTTCCCTGGGGCACTCCGGTGCCATGGGTATCTCACTGCGGTTTTGCCGCGTTAAAGTATTACTATGATTATTATAATTCCATTATTTTCTATTTTTAGAGAACACTTTCGTGATTTGCGCCGGTTATATTAAAATTTATGCTCGATTTGATGAGACCATTGGATTTCTTACAATTTCTTGTCCGCTGCAAATTGATGTGAGGGATTCTCCATTAAAATGGCACTTTCTTAATTTCGGTGTCCTTGTTATTATCGTTGTTGTTGTTGTTATTGTTATTGTTATTGTTGGTTGACATTGTGGTTGTTTTCAGAGATGTCGGTGTGTCGAAGTTGTGGCAGGATCTACAGTGAGACTGCACAATATGTTTGGTGTAAACGAGTAATGAATAGGATGTACAGTTAAGAAAGACCGAAGAAGGCATCAGATTTGCCTACGATGGCATAACAAAGGGAACAGAAATACCATAATTTAAGTCGTGCTCGGTTGCAAATATGTGACTGATTCTGCCAACTAAATAAGGGACCAAATGTTAAATATAACACTGAAATGATCTTCAGAGTTAGTTACAAGATTCTTAAGCGCCAAGGGTAGAGTATAATTTAGTATTCTCTTTAGCGTAAACAACATGCGGTAATCCCCACATGTGTTCAAGTATTATGCAGATGGCACAAATACTCCTGTCATTTGTAATGTGTCATGTTTTGATGTTATATGCACAATGAAGACGGGTTTAGATGTTTGTGAAGTGATTGAGACGGTTCTACTATATAATTTAATGCAAAACCATTGAAATAGCGCTTTCGTGATTAATCAGTAGTGTGAAAAAATACACCAGTTACACCCTGCTAGTGTTTAGTTTGTAATGTCCTTAAAAATAGATGTAGACTGTGGGATAGCCTAGTTTGTGAGTAGGTTAATAATTCTCAGAGTTGAGCTCTAGACCCACCATGAATATGTCTGTGACAGACTGTGGCAGGTTGGTGCAAAGACTTTGAGAGCGAGATAGTGGTGAATATGCCTATTTGTCACTTAGACTAATCAATCACAAAGTAATGGTATAGCACTGTCTTCTTTTTTGTTTTCAGATTCCGAGCAGGGTTTCGCAGATTTTTCGGCTTCTTTTTCAAATGTGGATGTTGTAAGCATGACCGAATTTTGTTACAAACAGCCGAGGAAGGTGCTACATATCATGAACCATATACATAGCTTCATATAAATCGTATTTGACATAAATTCACATAAGCGCACAAACAGGTAACATTATTTCATTAAGAGAAGGGTCTTCGGTTTTGACATTAAAATCGATTATAACAATCCTTTACCTTGATTGACGATTGATTTTTGTAAATATGACTACCTTCGCTTCCGAAATTTCAATATGGCAATAATGATTTTCATGTCGTGACTTAGAAAGAAAAAAAAAAAGGAAACGTCTTATTTTAATTTGGAATGGGAAGGGGAAAGTCAGTACATATAGTGTTCAAGCAAAGCATTTTCATCTAATTTTTAGAATTTCGTCCTTAATTGTAGATTTCAGCTAGATACGGATGCATAAGTTTTCATATAGCCCATCACTTGTATGGCCTAGCAAGGATTTGACATACATACATTTTGAGGAACCATTCTGTAGCAACCTAGAGTTACAACGGAGCACGGTTGGCTGAAAACACCCATATTTGAAAGAGAAGTATTGAGACCGTGGGCAAGTTATTATTACTTTTTTTTAATGTCATTATTTTGTTAACGCTAGTTATCCGTAGATGCATTGACAAAAATCTCGCTCAGACATGTTGCATTGCTCAAGTGTGGTTTTTTTGTTTCTTATGTTTTCTTTCTGCGGCATTAAAAATCAGTTGCATTGCGATGTATAGTTTAGACTTATGGTTTTCTTCATTCATCAACCATAGGTGATTTTTCACTCATCCATCCTTCTGTTCATCTATTTTATCCACGATACAAATTGCAGATATCGTATTGCGTATCTGCATTTTAATTATGACGCTGGACGAACACAAGATAAATGAGAGACCAGTGGCAGAAACTGCTTGAGTAAGCCAATAACAGTTGACTGGTGTTCTGTAGTTTACCAGATTTCTTATTTTCCTTTTACCACCTTCCAGCTGGATTATCGGACAGTAAAGCTAATGAACAATTTATTACATACCAATTGTAACATTTTGCTTGACGTGTTTCACTCGCAGGTGAACATTTTTATCACGATCAATTTAATGAACACCGAAAGTATAAGACTTGGTTAAACCTGGGACACAATCCGTTTCGTTAAGTCTCAGTACAGGATGATTCACTGATTAAACACTCGCGAGACTTATCATTTCTAAAGACTTACTCCAATTTATCACAATTAGATAACGGGTTTTTTGTTGGTTTTTTGCCACACGCTCGCAACGTTTGTCATTATTAGGTTATTTTTTGATTATTTTCAGCGAAACTCTAATGAGGGCGATCCGTTGGCTCGATATTATTTCTGTCGACAGGTTAGTGAAGCCGTCTTCGTGCTGACGGACTGAACTAAGACAAGAAAAAAAAAAAAAAAAGCCTTGCTGGAAGCCGGAAACGCAAGGGCTACAGAGATTTTGTGAAATGCTAGCATATGCATACTAATTACTATACCACAGTAGACAGGTGGGCTAATAAAGTTATTAGAGCGATTATTATTAAAAACAACAACAGGATTTTGTATTGAGAAATGTATAAAAAGGAATAGCTTCTTTCATAAGCATCACTTCTTACGCAAAACTATCAGTTGCATATGATTTGACCAAAGGCAGAACAAAGAAAAGCAAGTCAGTATATACAGTTAACAGCATTTTCTACCATTTCGAAATTTTCAATTCTTATTCAAAGAGACCCTTGAAAAATATCCAGACTAAATTAAAAGGCACACTTGAGCCACGCAACTGACATACAGACAAAAGTAAGAAATATTGACTAGATGTGAACTGTTGACATACGAAGGCCACATATTAAATGAAAGACTCCATGATTCAAATAGGATTTCTTTATAAACTAAATTGTTTTTATCAAGATATCAAACAGTTTTCCATCAGAGCAATGCAAACGTCTGGAGATAGATGTTTAGACATCAAGTCGTTCTTCATAGATGTTTAGACATCAAGTCGTTCTTCATAGATGTTTAGACATCAAGTCGTTCTTAGATTAGATTTTGTAATCGCTTCTGTCCGGTGAAAAGAACTGCACCTGTTGCCCTTTTCCTAGATATAGTTGTGTTAGCTGTATTTAGCCCCATTCTTTGTTTCCTATGATCTACAATGAAAAGTTTTTACTTTGTCGCACGCTAGCTGTATTGCATGTTTGTCTTGCATAGTGGGGCATGTTTCGCTATTGTAAATCTTCCCTTCTATCTACCCCTTTACTTCTCACTGACACATTCATGCTCTTTAACACATTCATCGACATTTTCTGGCGTCCGTCCCCAAAGTCTTTTCTACTTTAAAATTCATTTTGTACTGGTTTATACTTTTATGCAATATACTAGTACATCTTCCTTTAGCGAGGCTTTGTTATTGTTGTTGTTTATTAACTTCTCATCTTTCATCTTTTGAATATTTTTCTTAAAGTTTCTGGCCGTGCTTTTCATTTCCAAGAGAAAGAGAGAACACTCACCGGAAGATGAGATTATTCATGAAGTTTTGTATAGTTCGATCAAAGTGGACACGAGATAAATCAAACTCGTTTTCTTTTCTGTGCCCTGGGGGAAATAGTCCTCACTGAGCTTCGATCTTAAATGTAAGGTTTAACATACAGCTGTCCTTGAAGCGAGGTTCATTTCGCAGTCTTGTGAAGACCAGACTACTCAGATTAAAACAGACCATTATTTCACCGGCTCAAATCAGGAATACTATTGCAGCGACAAAAAGAGGAAGAATTAGAGACTTAGATTTATGTTTAAATAACTTCTTGTCGATACTGACAGAAAAATTGGGTACTATTTCATTTGTTGGTACGTCCCTGAAGTTCTGAAGGATGGATCGATCAATACTCTTGAGTTCCATATCTGATCTTGAAACAGAGGCTGTTGTGTCAAAGGTCCCACTTGGAAATGGAAGTCTTTGTGGCGCCGACTAATGACACTGGTTACATTACTGGTATCATGAATAATAAGACTTGCTAGTCCAAATGGTGATACTTTTATAATTGTTTTTACTCTTTTAACCGATACCACTGTTGTATTTAAAATTGTCACAAAGGAACAGATAATTATTCTGAAGTCCATCGAATAATGCCTGGACTGACATAACCGCCGAAGCTGCTACAGCTCTTATAATATATAACAAGTCATTCTTAGTGACGCTCTGCCACTGCTGTGGGGTAATAAAACTTGATATCACGAGCAGTTATACACAGATAGGCTGCAACGTTTCTTTTTTTTAAATACTTGGTGTATTTCTTCTTTAAAACAAATCCAAAATTCCTAGAAACCAGGCATTATACTTCCTTAAATTTGGATTCAGGCACATTTTCAATTTACCTCGCGATGGGCCAGTAATGATCGTACTTACTCAAGTTAGCCAAGTGGTCATAAAATAATTGACAGTCCACCTGATGATCGTGCGAAGGATCAAACAAGAATTATTTGCGCTTCTTTCTCCCTTATCTCTCGCCGTTACCGTCGTTTTAGGAGTTGTTGGTGTTGTCGGTGTTGTTTTCATGAACAGCTGGTGCGTTTGCAGTTTTGCCGGGAGAAGCCGTGAACGACACCTTATTTTAATACACAAATATTATCCACCATGGCCCAGCGTCATGTTTTGATAAAATTCTATGTTTGCTCCATACGAATACGCCAAAAAAATGAAATATAGTGATTAAAACGTATCTATTGCACCCATTAACAACATCGGTATCTTTAACATACAGTACTTATGGCATTTATTGGACAAGAAATTTGAAACAGTGTACATGTAAAGACTCTGGCTTTCTCATATTTTGATGGATTCCAAGGATGGCGCGAAAGAAATAAAAATAAATAATTTAAAGAGGTTGTCCAATAAAGAAAACACCCCAGCAGACGAACCCTTGTCTTAAGCATTGTATCTAGCATGTGATTCCAGTAAGCATCCAAGAAGACCAGCTAATTCTGGCACGTACTGGAATAAAGACCAGAACCGAATAGTGCGATTTAATGGGGGCATGCCAATCATTACACGACAGAGAACAGAGGAAATAGTGCCTCTAAATCTCAGCAACATCACTTGTGGGATAATTACGAGCAAAAGACATCGGGCTAAAGCTCTTTCTGATTGACATTTCATTTGTGGTTAAAATCCTAAACAAGACATCGACAAAACATTCAACTTGCCTAGTCGCGGCAACCTTTCTCTGTGAACCGCTAAACGATGTTGTTTTGTGGCTGTCTGAGTATAGCAAATTGATTTTTCTTCCTCTCCAGTGGACAAGACTATTTCTCGTCTCTTCAAATGAAATAAATTATAGTATCCACTCAGTCGATAAATTGCTGCGATCATTTATCACGATTCATTTTTCTTTCATTTTATTTTCGTCTTGCCTTTTTTCCAGTAAGACCACATTCTGGGACGAAGGCAAATAAGGCGACTGATGGTATAAGAAACTATTTATATTGCAAAATCTACCCTTAGACAAAATCAGAAGAACCCGAGTAAACACAATATTTCTCGACCTGTTTGTGACGTCAGTTGTTTTGAAGCACTTTTGCATTAGCAATACCCACACAGAATCCTTCATTTTCAGATTTTATCTGTTCATCTGCGGAAGTCAGGGCTACTACTATTTCCTGTTGCACCCACTGGTGCTTAGGGCAGCAACAAAGGATCTCCAGCCCTGTCTGTCCTGGGCCATCTTTGCGAGAGTTCCCCATGAGTGATTGAAGGATTTCATCTCTGCCTCGATTGTTCTCCGCCAGGTTGCCTTGGGTCTGCCTCGCTTGCGCCGTCCCTCCGGTGTCCACTGAAGTGCTGTTTTGGTTATAGAATTTGCTTCCTTTCGCAGCACGTGTCCAAGCCATCTCCATCGTCTCTTCGTGATGATGTTGGCTATTTCTTCTTGCTTGCATCGCCTTAGTAGTTCCTGATTAGAAATCTTGTTTGGCCAAAAGATGCGGAGAATCCTACGAAGACATGTGGTGTGGAAGGAAGACAACTTGGCGAGGTCACCTTCTGTCATTAACCAACACTCTGATCCATACAGGAGTGTGGATAGGACACAGCTTTGGTACAGTCTGATCTTGGTGTTGATGCCGTATTGTGTCGATTTCCAGATGTTGCTCATAGGAAGTCAGGGCGCACAGATTTTAATAATGATACCTCGGAAATCCTGTCTCTGAACGGATGCTCATGCTAAGCAAATGATTTAAATAACCGGAGAACCAAAAAAGTGTCTATTATATTGATATTATTTTCCTGTGACTTTGAAATCACATCTAGCCACATTTGAGGCCGTTGGTACAGTGGCTGTCTCAATTTGACAAACATCTCCTTGTTAAGGCACCTATATTAGATCACAAATGGACAGCATTTTAAGCCAACTTTGTTCAGCCATAAAATGAAACGCACGAAGCGGCTTCGGCAGTGTAGAGCAATTACTTAAAGTTATACTTGCAGTCCAAGGAACCCACTGGCAATTGAGGGTAACATTTTTTGTCGTTCTCTGCTGACTTGCTTCATTTAAAGTAATAGGCTCTTGGACACGTTGACGAATTACAGCTGAACACTAATAATCTGCAATACTTACTGTTGGTGAATGGCTCACTGGGTGTGTTTCTAAGACTAACGAAACAATATTTCATGGAGAAAATTTATTTCAGTAAGTAAACATGCCTTCGTCTCCGAAATTAACATGCTTTATTTGTTTTTTACAATTTATTCCTGCTCAAGAGGAATTGCGCCTGGTTGCAGAAAGAAAGAAGAAAACCAACATAATAATATAACTGTATATAAAATTCGATCGATTTTTTGTTATACATGACACCAGACTTTGAGTCGCGACAGATGGAGAATTTAAGATAATAATTATGCATCATTAATGAGAGCAATTGCAAAATATCGGCGAGATATGAGACATGTGAGGCTTTTTTTGTGCATCGGCATCAGAATGATTAAGCTCGCTTTGAATTGTTCGTAAGCTGAGATAGCTGGACTCGTATATTTGTCGTCATCAGCCTGATCTTTGTTGTTGCATGTCTTTCCATCCTTAATGATTTTGTCATGGTTTCTACAGAAACTTTTCCTTTATCACGGCAGCGGCGAACAACTGTTTCAGAAAAGATCCAGTGAAATACGTTGTCACCATGTGTCAATCATTAATTTGGTAGCATTTCTTTTGACATCTGTGCAGAAGATGGTGACAGAATGAATGACAGTTTATCTGAAATTGTATTGCACTTAGAGACAGCTCAAGAAAACAAATTATATTCTAATATTTACATCATTCTGTAGTGATGAACGTAATGTACTTGAAATTCTCAGATTTATTTTGCTGTCCTAAATGACGGCCATGAAAATTTTGTGATGATTTTGGAAGCATTTGCTTTACGTTTTCATGGCCGTTTGTGTTCATGATTTTGAACATTTCTTACTTTGGTTATTCGAGAAACTCTACATCATAAACTTTTACTTTTTGTCAATTGATCAATATTTTCAGATGTGCTTATCCACTTAAGTTTTTTATCTGCTGAGTATACAATCCGTTCGAAATTACGAAAAACTTAATTTTTTTCCTTTATCAGGTTAGTTCTACCTATTGGAGGACATACAGTTTTGCAATTGTATATTTACCCATCGGATCCTTCATCTTTAAAAATCAGTTTCATTTCATTCATTGCTTTGTTGATTACTTATTTGTTATTTTGGTTCTCTGCAGATTCCGTCAAGGTTTTCTGCGCTTCTTCCGATGGTGTCCATGTCGTCCTTGCCGCAGGAACCAGCACCTTCTGGTCATGGAGCGTGGTTTCTACAGCACTCGCATGTCCCTCGGGAGTGAACGCGGGGACAAGAACGGATCCTTGCTACACACCACTGTGGAGAGTCTGGACGATCACCTGAGCACGCCCAACGCCTCCATGTACCGCATGCATCCCATGTCAGGTCGAGGGCGTGGCAACAATCACATACACCACCGGGATCTCTAAAACATCATATCGCGTTTATGGTATACGAGCTCACCAGAATGTAATGTTCCTATCCATGGATTTGTTTTTGCAGGCGAATGTTTCAGCCTGCAAGCACCATTAATGAACTGAAGATTGTCTTTGCCATTATGTAACTGACAATTATATCAAAATTTATGTTACATTTAGCTCAAGCCGCTAATTTACCACGTGCCGTGTTCAAGGATGGTGTCATTTAGACAGAAAAGATTTTCCTCAAAAAGTGCGCCGCTTTGCAGCAAATTATGGTCAGGTCATTTTTGTTTGGTCAGTACATTCTAGATTGTATCAGCTGTGAAAACAATAATATCATACCTTATCTAGATCAGTGGTTTGCCGTCGCTAAAAGATTGTGTTGGCAGCCGTGTCTGGAGACGACAGTAGGCCTATCATTCTTTACACAGGTATGATATTGACTGATAATATTGGTCCAAGCCCTGCCAGAAAGTCTGTTGCCGCACTTCTGGGGTGTTTTCAATGTTATTTCACCGATTATATTCGCATATGATACACATTTCCAGTTTGTAGTACTAAAGGTCAAATAGAGACAGAGAACAGCGGACTCTTTTTTTGCTATAAATTCTGGGGGCCAAAGTGAGCGAATATTTTAGTAGTTTTCATTCTGATGGAGACAGAGAGAATGATTAATGTCTACTGCCATCGATCCTACAATGAATGGAATTTTCACCGACCAGACCAAGACGTGTGATCAGAGCCTGGAGTTTGGTGAAGATGTCACAGAACTTAGGCTTTGTTTGAATATATCTAGATTTTAGACACTGTTTGGTCGGGGCCGAGTGCAGTATGAATAGAGTCTAAATGCTGAGAATGTGGGCTTGGTCAACAATAAATTATTGATCATTTTGTATAAATCAATTCGTCTGGTATAGATAGGTTAATACATGAACTATATCCTATCAAGATTTGTAATAGATCCACGTGATTTGGCATCCTCAAGAAGACGTGATTCATGAACAATTTATTGTTACAGAATTGCTATTACTTTACGACATGCATGGTTATATATTTATTATTTTATCACCATCTTAATTTATTACTTTTTTTCAGTGTTTTGCAAATTTTAAACCATGCTTATTTTGCTTGTGGTACTTTATGGTACCAGAAGGTGGGGAATTATCAGAGGTTTCACTTCCTGCCTCTGCAGTGGTGTTTGAAACACGGGCGCCAGTCTTAGTCTTCATCGAGTTTAACTGAACGCAGAGCGAGACAGTTCTGAGTGGGTGAGTGAGTGGCCTAAATGCGGGCCACAAGAAACGAAGTTATGGCAACGAGACTATGTTTGTTAGGGTTTTTTATGAGCAGAAAAATGATATCACTCTTCACTCATGGTTGTTGTCTCAAGAAGCTGGTATTGCAGTGGACGTTGACCTTCTGACATTTGTACGGAATATTAACAAGTGACTATAAGAATATTACAGCACTTATTACTTGTTTTGCGTTAACTCTAAAGTGAACAGTATCTATAAATTTGTGATCGTTAAATAGTGCGCCGCACGTTTTTTGTGTTGTTTTTTTATATGAGTAATCAGTTAATTGCTAAAGAAAAGAATGAAAGTAAAACAGTACTCTATGCGCATCGACTTTTCTGTCAGTGATAGTCTGAATGAAATTAATCCCCAACAAGCATGGTCCTAATAATTCATTTATCATTTAAGCTTGATTTTTCACGGAGACTTTTTCAAGGCTATTTTTCTGTAAACCATTATTTGTCAACAAAAAAAAAAAAATAGTGTGCAATGTTTTTGCAAAGGCATGTGGGCTATTAGATTAAAATTCTGCTGTTTCAGAATCTGCACGAAAAAAAAAAAAAAAAGTCCCTCGATGGGCGACATGTTCCAGACGTCGTTTTGGTCCCACGGTCTATTGCTGCAGTTCTACTTCTCAAGCTGCCACATAAGTCTCAGAGAAATTGTCGGCAAGAATGTTCACCAACTGTAAAATCTGACATGTTTGCGCTGAATAGATATAATGGAAAGTCTTGTGAACGGTTTTAACTAGAGGAGCAAATTCTAGCGACATTTATATTCTCTAGCTGTCTTGGAAATTCATTCTGTCATTTCTAGATGGACAGTATTTTGTCAATGGACCAAATAGTTGTGTAGACAAACATAGAACAGTATTCCATGACAATGTAAGCTTAAGTATTGGTGCTTAATTAAAGACGCTGTCAACTTTATTTATTTCTCGGTGCAACGTTCCTTGGCCAGACCTAATCTGAAAATGGCCGTTATCGTGCCGACGCGCCGTTAAACCCAAACTCAAACGCAACTGGCCAGGCCCAAGTGCTTAACAGTCATATCTGCTTACCACCTCTACTTATGTAAGTCATTTTGTTTTCTTTTTCTAATGTAAATTTCTCAAGTATTTTTCTTTTTATCCCACGTGATTCTACGACCATCTTGCACAAGTTACGAGTTCCGAGCTATATCAAACTTGTTGGCTTGACATATGGTACTCTTTTTACTTGCATATCGTAGCTGTGTGTTATTTTAACTGATCAGTTCTTCTTAGTTGTGTAACGTATTGTAAATGGTAGTAGTTTTGTCTGGGCTAGCTGTGTTTTGATTCATTTTCATCCTGTGTATTGAAAGGTGCACGGTGTCAGTTGCTATTGCTGTGCGCTTCCAAGAAATCAAACTGAAACTGGACTTTCAACGGTAATAGTTTCGTCTCGCAAGATTATATTGTTGATAGCATACTTATCATCCCCGCTCGGGGTAACTGACGGTGTATACAAGGCATGTATGATTACGAAGGTTATTGTGTGTGAAGTCTGTGATAACTATGTTCATAAATCATATGAAAAGAATGAAGGGAAAATTCGCTGACATAAGTTTAATCCCCGAACGATCTATTCCTTATTCAAGACCCACTGTGCTGAATACACAGTGGTCTTTGTTCATCTTATTGTTTTCGGTTTATATAAAATTATGATCATGTACAAAAAAAAAAATGTTATATTACAGTTGGAGTTTTTGTTTGTTGTCGTTGCTGCTGCTTTTTGAATCATAGTACATTTCTCAATGACTTTAAATAGGAAGTGATATTTTTGTTATTTATTTGATATGCTTATCAAGACTAATTAACTGCCCAGAGAAAGGCATGTCACAGAATATGCTTCAGTTTTAACTTCCAGAAATATCAGGAGAAAATGAGAGAATGCAAATCTTAAAACGTTCGTTCTTCATTTTAAGGAACAATCCATGAATTTTTACACGAATTTCTCTCCGTGGAACGTGACAGAGTGTCAAAACGTGCGTTGAACCCAGTTTAAAAACCCATTTTGCATGACGACTGCACTGCTTCGTTCTCCGTAATGATAAAATGTCAGCCTGAACGAATTATTCCAATAACATCCTCGCCATCGGAAACCCTCATTACTATGCTTTCATTGTTCGCTTTGAATTTGGCAACTGGCAGTCGTGGATACTAAATGAAGAAAGAATTTATTGGCAGCCACAGTTGTTTCATCAACTATCAGGAGGTGGACTTCTGGTGCATGGCTTTGAGTGAGGGGTGTGTGGATGATGGGACATTTGAAGAAATAACTCCGTACGAACGAATTGTCATGTAAAGTGTGTGTGTGTTGATTTTGACCCAAAATCACTCAATTGAGCGTTGTCACTTCAAATTGTGCTGTGCAATGATTTCTTTTCTTCTTTTTTTTTTTTTAATTGTTGCTGCCTAGTCGGATACTTATGTTATTTAAATCAGTGAAACATGAAAGAATAAAAGAAAAAAAAGCTTCTTCTCCACAAAGTATGGCCAAGATATATTTTTCACAATGCAGTAACGTAACTTGAGATTTAACAGTGAAACACCCAGTAGGATAATAAAGCTCCCTATCTTAAAAAAAAACTGGAAAATGTATTCATTTGCAAGAAAATAGTATAGTATGTCTTATAGAAACATCCTTGAGATAAGAAAAATCCAGTTTGGTCGTGTCAGTGACAAACAAACAAAAATAATATGTGTAAGGATGAGCGAACATCTCAGTGCAGAAATACCCTATCAATGATTGGACAAAATATATTTCCTATCAATAATTAGTTTATGAATTTAGTTTTCAAACCAAATTGGTTATTTTTCTATGAAATAAAGGTGTAAAAAGATTTATTTTTATTTTAAAGGTGAGGACTTGTTCATTATCTGAAGCTGCACTTAATTCGCATTAGACAAGAAGAAACGCAGTACCCAGCTGATTTCATTTAATGCGTTGAAACGCAAGACACAGATTTTCTTTACATTTCTAAATTACGCATTTCTACAATTCCAGCTGAGACCTCTCTCACAGAGAGAGCTTATGTCGCTAAGAAAAAGAACAAAAATTAGTGAATTTAGAAAATCAAAGTTAGTAACAAATTTTCTCAGCAAAGTCGAAATTCCAAGGTATAATTTCAAATCAGATTGAGACCTATTTCAAGACAAATGCGTGATTTGTGCTTATGAATCGTGATAGATTTCTCCTATGGCAGATTTCTAATACCTTTACTTGTTAAATGTAATTTTAGCTGTTTATGAACCTCAGCATTATGCTACATTACGTAAAAATTAGACAAGATTTAAATAAGTAAAAGATTAGATAACATTAAATTAGGATAATTCACATCCACCTATTTCCTAAGTTTTAAGTCCTTTTTTCCACCCATTTTAATGCCCGTGATCTGCTGTTTATAGCATTTTATTCTAAATGCTGGGACATTGGCATCTAGATGTATTTTTGCATATTTGTTAATGTTTGTTTTTTTTTAACTGTACTGCATCGGCAGAAGGCAAGTCATTCTCTTGGTGTTAAATATAATACTAGTTATTAGTAGCTGAGTGTTGGTTTACTCAGTTGCAATGTAGATGGTTAGTGTTTTGTGAAATGCAATAGGAACGTTAAAACAACCACACCAGAACATTCTCACGTCGCATATAGGTCATCCTTGGTTAAACGGACACCCCCCCCCCCCACCCCACCCTCACCCCTTATCCGCCCCCTCCCCCCAAGGAACTGTGTGATGTGTGAGCTCTTGCACAATCTCTCTTCGTATTAATATTCCACGAGAAGCCAATGTTCCTTTGCTTTATAAAGCATATTTTCCAGCAATAAACTGATTATCCTTATACAACATCGTAAGCAGCTCGGATAAAAGCGATTACTATAGAAATGACATAGATGAGCCTTATGCATTGAGCATAAATGTGCAAGTCGGCATTAAGAAAGTACTGAGCGCAAGTAACATTTCGCCGCCAATCCTATCAGATCTGCAAGAGGCCGGAAAAGAAAAACTACTTTGTATTACTCGCTGTCAGATCTTCATAATTCTCACCAGTGAGAGCATATTGGATCTGGATGGAGATGAAGTGCAAAGTGGCTCTTGATGTTTTCTCATTACCATAAAAAAAAGATAAGATATTGGCAGAAATCTGGTTGTGGTCTTGCGGTTCTCTACTTTATCATGGAAATAAGGGATATTCATCAAAATGCATTGCACCCCTGAATGAAATATTGATGCCTGGCTATGATCGACGCCCTGCATTACTGTATTTATATCACCTCAGTATTCTCTTTGGTGTCCTCATCTTCTTTGGCTGCCTCAACTATGCAGTCAGTTCCTGCCGCCTGTCAGAATGCATTTCCCTCATCATCTCATAAAATCAAACATCCACTAGACGACCAAATTTTAGAACAGGTTTGCATTCACCTGAAATCCATTCTGTTCTATAATTTGAACCCCCTCCCCCTTCCAAAACCACCTTCCGTCCGAGCGTCCGTGTGAGCATATTCTCAAAATATCTTCAAAATAGACGTATGACGTATTATAGATTTTAAGCAGTCAGTTACACAGTCTTCACCAGAATTTATTAGTGCTTACGTAAGCACACATCACAAGCCCCGATGGACATACTCGATAGGCGTTCAGAATGATAATTGGCCTTGGTTTTAAAAAGTGTGGGGTATTTCTTCATGAGGTTAATTGGTCGCGACTTTGCTTTTCTGGAGTCCTTGGTATGTTTTTCCTAGTCGGGTGCAAACTACAATAAGTTTGAAGATAGTTTTGACAAGAAATGTTTTTCTTCGGGCTTAGCGCAGTAGAACTAGGTCAGATATAAAGGATGAGCTATTACTATTTTATCCTGTCTTCTTTCAACGGGAGGGTAGTGTATGAAGTAGAAATTATCAAAGCATTCCAGAGGGTCCAATGCAAAAAGAAACAGAAAACCTTTTACAGGAAGAAGTGTAATGAAGTATAATTTAGCATGCTCTTATTTTAATTACCATGCCGTCTCATTAGAACAGACTTTTTGCATAATTAATGTGTGATTTGACCTTTCTGCAAATTTTTGGTTTTTTGTTTGTGTTTTCTTTGTCCGGATATTTGTTTCTCTGTTCTGTTATTGTCGCTTATTTCTAAATGATCAATAAGATATTCTATTCAGTAATGTAAAACATGAATTTTATTGAAAATTTCTGATTTGATTTTCTGGCAAACACATGTTGCTCTGAATAAAATACATAATTTTTTTATTTTTTTTGGCTCCTGGATATTGTCCATGATTTTCAAAGCCATCGGATTTTTAAGGCAGCTTTCTGTCACTGTAATGATGAAACAGATGGCGACCCTCAAGAAACAGATCATTCTTCGTGGGTGGCCTTTCGATTCTTATTATTTGCCATTCTGTCACGCTGACCTTTCAAGAGGAGAGTTGGAACTTCGCTTTGATGCTTTGGCTGTCTTGGGGCATTGACTTTAGTTATCACCGTTTATATTTTGGGTTTTCGCGAAAATATTAAACCTGTGTCAAAATTGTTTTCACGCTTTTAGTTGTGCATGTAATCTATTCATGAGGTCATTTCCGTATTATGCAGAAATCATTTGCATGATACGGTACTTAGTTATGGGCATGATACGGTACTTAGTTATTATAATTATGTAAAGCTGTCCTCATGTCGATGCCCTACAGCTAAACAGATGTATGGATACCTCCTCACAACGTGTACTGATTTAATTCGCATTCTGCTCTCCGTTCTGTACATTATTACGTCCAAACCGGAGAGAGTATTAGACGGTCTTTAAGATGAGTTTCTCGAAACTCCAGAAAAAGGGAGTCTACACTTGCTCTTAAATCCACGAGGACAGCATTTGCAAACACTGTATATGCACCAATCAGTTCTAATAACTTTTGTTATGCATGGGCAGAAAAAAGACAATGGTATGATCCCTCGCCGACTTTATGAAGACTGTGTAATTTTCAGCCTGGTAAGTACAAAATCTATTAATTTATAAAACAGTAATCCAAGCAAGGAAAAGATGAGGATGGTATTGAAGAAGTAGGTCTAAGTAGTATTTTCATTAATATTATTGCCATTTTCGCAAAACACCGAGGAGAAAGAAAGGGCCTTTCAGTAAAGACAATACACCGAATACCCTACAAATATTTTTATCTTTTTTAAACAAAACTGAACACACATTTGAGAACTTGGTGTCAGGTTGCCAGACAAAAGAGATATATTTAGTAATAGTAGGTCGATTACTCTGCCTTTTTTTTTAGCATGAACCACTACAAAAAATGTCGGAAAAATACTTTTACTAAAGATGAGTAGGCAAAAAAAAAGGGGGGGAGAGGGGGGGGGGGAGGGCTGCCAAAATTTCAAAGAACCATGTTTAGTGTCTGAGAGTAAAAAGTGAAATTTCAAGTGAATCCGTGCAGAAGTGAGACTTCCATGCGTGTCACCAGTTTGGAGCTGTCTTTGCATCATATTAGATTGAAGGACAAAAGTATTTAGAATACTTCAATGCGATGAGCGGGGTCCATTTTAAACATGACGGATGGAATCCCCACATAGCTGAGATCACGCCGTTTTACTTCTTCAGTTCATATCCAAGTCATAAATCAAAAGGGTTAAAAGAAAAAAAAAAAAGCAGGATGAGCAGACTAGACTGATATTCTTGCCGCCGATCGAAGCCGCAGAATGTACATCCTCTAAGGCTTTGATCCTGGGCTAGGGGTTATCACGAGGTCCCCGACAAAACTAATCACTGGGTCGCTAGCTATTTATCTCATTTATGTTCTTGTCGCAAGACAAATTTGTTTGATGTTTCACATTACGGAATCTCTGAATTCTGGAAAACTAGTGATTTATTTTCTATGACAAAGCTCGCAGGAGCCTCAAAAGGGCCATTTATTAGAAACGTAAGCTCCATTTTGGCGGTTTCTTGAGGTCTTTTTTTTAAAAATTATCTTTGATACCTCTCCACCTTGTAAGCTTTCCATACGCTTGGCTTCCAACTCTCTCTCCCTCCCCTTTTGTGCGAGCGGACGACTATTAGAATGGTGAATAATCATGATAAGGCTTGATCTTGCAAAACGTTGAATGGTATGTTGCATGGACTTTTTGACTGTTTCATGCATTTGATTTTTATATAGTCCTACAAAGTTTTTGTTTAAAAACAAAAGTAAATGAACCTAAACGCATTAATTCATTAGCATAATTAAAAAGCGTGCATACGTTCCCTAGATTCCCCCCCCCCGCCTACCCAGCGTACCCCAGCGTATGCTGGGGTCAACCCCCCTCCCTCCGAGTGTACGTACTTAAGTTTATGGATGGTCCCGAAATGTTCGGACGGAAAAACTCCAACTGACATAAAAGTACACTTCTTCATACTTATGAATTTCCCTTTTGTTTGAACCTCCTCCAGAGACCCACCGATTATCTGAGACTTTTGAGTAGGCTCTATTTGGCACCATCATTCATGTGACAGAAGGCACTTTAACCTAGAGCCAGCATTTTCTGAGCACAGTATTGTTCAAAATGTCCGGATTCAAAACGAAAGTGGGAAATGTCATGAAACGAAAAAGGTTTATCTGAATATCTCTGAACGTGTCTTGACAAGATTATATATCGTTTTCCGTGAAATCCACCCGTTTTTATGAGATTCTATCACAGACTAATTAACCTTAGAATGATAAATGATTGAAGCTTTGTGTCACCATTTTTTATTTTTTTTTTGGTAAAAAGAATGGAAAAAAAAATGACGAGAAAAGTATAGATTGAACCTGAAATTTCATGCAGATTCATAAGTTCCTTTGCAGCAATAAAGGGTGCTGTTCTTCGGGCTTTCGAAAGTTGTTTTATGCGTGTGATTTATTTACAGAGGATAATCTCAAATTTCACCTGCTTCTTTTCTTCGTTCTTCCATCCACCCGCACTTCAGTGAAAATGAAAGGATTTGCGAGGTTGTTTTCGTTAGAATTTCAGGCTAATTTATGTTTTTGTTATGTGTTTCTGATAAGGACTGTTCCTTTGGCTAATTTACTTTTTACAGTTTAATGTTTGGCAGTAATACCTGGTGCTAATAATTGTGTTAATTGATTCAGGTGGTTTTGGGGTACGTTTACTTGATCATTGCTCATGGTGAGATTGGTATTCTCAAAAAGTGACAGGTCGATATTTTTAATAGTTTATAGTTTAAGCAGAAACGTATTTTGCCAAATGCTTGTCTGTACATGAGATACTTCACTCTCGCCGACACTTTGAAACATCCTCCTGTAA
Organism: Onchidella celtica; assembly: GCA_963931925.1. Lineage (NCBI taxonomy): Eukaryota > Metazoa > Mollusca > Gastropoda > Systellommatophora > Onchidiidae > Onchidella > Onchidella celtica. The sequence goes on from OZ007568.1 coordinate 26,963,967, forward strand.
AATGAGAAGTTTATTGATACGCCACTATATGCGTGGGCGAAATTTTCAAAGGCCGTGGCTTTAGCGGGAAACTATGGAGTATGACTGTTTATTCTGCGTCTTTGGACATAAAACTCTCAGCACTATCGGGGACTGATCTTATATGCGATATCTGAACTGGGTCAGTCAACTCAGAAAGTAGTAAACTTACTTGCCACTTGATTTACATTTTATTAAGATAATTCGACCCATGTAAAAATTTAGCTCACGAAACGAGTTTCCCTCTGATTGAATAATATACTGTATAAAATTTCTAAGTTTCCTCATTCAAGACGTTTTTCATGTAGATTAGAAACTTAGACTTCTGCCCTGATGTAGCTGAAGTAAACACCGGATCACTTACGAGGACACTATTCACTTAATAAAGGTATTTGGTCAATATCTCATCAGGTTCAGACGTCACTACGCTGACGGAACAGCGCGCGCCTACTAGACAGTGAGTAATGAATGTTTTTGAAGAAAGTACTGCTCAAAGTTCAATGATGTTTAATTCGAAGAATTTTATCCCAGCGAGTTCGCCAAGCCGGGAAAAGGATCAATTATTGAGCTTCATCACAGTGAGACGCAGTTCAAAAAAAGCTTATGCGGGTGTCTCATTAAAATAAACGGTTCCTTGAAGACCAGCCCGACTCGCTGAGCATGTAATGATGTGATGACTGTTGCAGTCCTGTGAAACCAATTTCTCCGGTGTCCTCAGTAAGTGGAGAGTCGTCAGAGCGCTTAACAGCGGTGTGGGTGTGGGGGGGGGGGGCATATTCGATTCCTTCTCGTGATTTATTTGTCTGACGTCATCGTTTTAAGTAGTTACGACTGTATAGATAACATTAGATTAAGGTAAAAGTGGCACAGAATATAATACGAATGCTTGGACCTCTTTTTCTCTTTTTTTACTCTGTTTAAATGATTATTACGATGTGAACATTATAATGGGAGACGCCAATGCCAAGATAGGACAGGACAATACAGGGTATGAGGACATTATGGGGTGCAATGGTTTGGGACAAATGAATGAGAATGGAGAGCGGTTTGCAAGTTTCTGCGCATTTAACAGCTATGTGATTGGAGGTTCAGTATTCCCACACAAGAGGATCCATAAGGCCACTTGGATTTCACCGGATGGAGTAACTGAAAACCAGATTGACCACTTTTGCATCACCCGACGATTCAGACGCTCACTGGAGGATGTCATAGTGCAGAGAGGAGCTGATGTTGGATCTGACCATCACATGCTGCTGGCAAGACTCAAACTCTGCCTCAAGAAACAAGGTACCAGAGCAGGAACAAAGAGGAGAAAGTTTCAAGTGAGCCTTCTGGATGGAGACAAGAAGGAAGAGTTCCAGCTGACACTGAGGAATAGATTCAAACCCCTTGTTGACCTCGAAGAGACAGTAGATTTGGAGACTCACTGGGCTAAGGTAAAAGGAGTATTTACATCGACATGTCAGGATGTTCTTGGGGAAAAGAAAGTGGAACACAAGGAATGGATCAGTCAAAAATCACTGGACTTGATAAGGATAAGAAGAGACCTAAAAGAACAGGTAAATGCAAGTCGTACAAGAAGCTCAAGAGTTGGTAACCAGGAAGAGTACCGGGCATCAGCTAAAGAGGTCAAAAAATCAATTTAAAAAGACAAAGAGGAGTTCATAGGAATGTTAGCAGAGAAAGCAGAGAAGGCAGCAACAGGAGGACACATGAGGATCCTCTACCAGACTACAAAGACTCTTACTGGAAAATATGGAAAACCTGAAGTTCCTGTCAAGGATTACAACAGGAAGGCTATTTTTGGAAAGGAAGCTCAGGCAAAAAGATGGATAGAACATTTTAACAGCCTCTTGAACAGACCTCCACCAAGCAACCCACCTGACATTCTACCCGCAAGAAATGATTTACCGATCAGTTGCGCCCCTCCGACTCAAGCAGAGATTAATGATGCCATAAAGCAGTTAAATCGAGGCAAGGCAGCTGGACCAGATCAGATCCCATCAGAGGCGCTGAAGGCAGATGCTGCTGGGGCTGCAGAGGGTCTGCACTCACTATTCTCGAGGATTTGGATCGGAGGCAAGTTTCCAAAGGACTGGAAGGAAGGACACCTCGTGAAGCTTCCAAAAAAAGGGGACCTCAGCAATTGTAGTAACTACAGAGGAATCACACTTCTCTCCATCCCAGGAAAGGTTTGCAATCGGATTATTCTCAAGCGAATACAGAATGCAACAGACCCAAAACTTCGGGAGGAGCAAGCTGGTTTCAGGAGTAATCGATCAACCACCGACCAGATCGCCACGCTGAGAATCATAGTAGAGCAGTCGCTAGAGTGGAACTCCCAACTGATAGTGAACTTCCTTGACTACGAGAAGGCCTTTGATAGCATCAATAGAGAAACACTGTGGAGAATATTGAGACATTATGGAATCCCAGAGAAGATGGTGAACCTTATCAAGAGCATGTACGAGAGGACAAGTTGCAGAGTCGTACACGATGGCGAGCTTACTGACAGCTTTGATATCAAGACTGGTGTTAGGCAGGGTTGTTTGCTGTCCCCATTTCTGTTTGTCCTGGTGATTGATTGGCTTATGAAAGAAACCACCAGTGGAGGAAGAAATGGCATACAATGGACCCCATGGACACAGCTGGACGATCTAGATTTCGCAGATGACTTGGCACTATTGTAGCACACACACGACCAGATGCAAGCAAAGACTACAGCTCTAAACAAAATTTCAGAATCTATTGGATTGAGGATACATCCTGCGAAGTCGAAGGTCCTAAAAATTGTTGCACCCCCAAGCGCACAAGTCAGAGTAGGAGATCAACCACTGGAAGATGTAGAGTCCTTCTGCTATCTTGGTAGTATCATTGACAATAAGGGAGGAACAGAGGCAGAAGTCAAAGCACGAATTGGAAAGGCACAGGCAGCTTTCACGTCCTTAAGCAAGATTTGGAGAACCAAGGATATATCTCTAAAAACAAAGCTGAGGATATTCAACTCGAACGTGAAGTCAGTCCTGTTGTATGGATGTGAGACTTGGAATGCGTCTCAGGCCTGCATAAAGAGAATCCAAGTTTTCATCAACAGATGTTTGAGGAAGTTACTTAAGATCAGATGGACAGACAAGGTCAGCAATGAAATTGTATGGAAAAGAACAAGACAGAGCCCAGACAGAGAGGAAATTGGTAGGAGGCGATGGAGATGGATCGGCCACACTCTCAGGAGGCCGGGAAACAGCATCACGAAGAAGGTATTGGATTGGAATCCCCAGGGCAAGAGATCAAGAGGAAGGCCGCGCGGAACGTGGAGAAGAGCCAGAGAAAATGATGTGCAACGAAGCGGAAAGACTTGGAATAATGTAAAGAGGCTGGCCCATGATAGAGAGGGATGGAAAGTGTTTGTTGGTGGCCTATACCCTGATCCAGGGTGAGAAAGGCAATGATGATGATGAAATGATTATTACGGCCAGAGTGTGAAATTCTTCACTAGTCATATTTCCTGTAGTTCCAGCTTCAGTTATCATGCCTTTGCCATACTGACAAATAAGATAATTTTAGTAATAATACTCACCGCTGATACTCTGCTCTTTCGAATTTTTTTATTTTTTTTTCAGGGTTAGGGCCAGGATGAGGTTGGCAGCTTGGAAATTTCCTGATGCTGATGAATTAAATCAAATGAATGCTGTCAGTCGCCATGATTATTCACAAGACCAGAATAATTTATATTGGGTTGAAAGATCACCAGTCCTAGTCAGAATAATTTTCCTCTAAGCCTTGGGGTTCCCCCCCCCCCCTCTTTTTTTCTGCATTTCGATCTACTGTTTAACATTTCTGCACGTAGGCTTCATCTCACGATCAGGCTAAATGTAGACCTGAGAGAGACGCCGCAATTCTTTTGCAGATCGAGACACAATGAAATACCGTCTTCTCTTCCACTTTCTTTCTTCTATTCTATACTGGAACGTGAACGAAATTATATCAGAATGTATGAATGGGGAAGTCCGTGGGACATAGGGACAACAGCACAAAGCTCAGTGCCTTGACAAACAAACAATTCCAGCCGTGCAATTTCCTCTTTCAAACCTCGATATTTAAAATCGAAATTTGAGAGCTCGTATTAATCAAAACTTGAGAATACGAGGTGAGAGGATATGAGAAAACCCAAAATATAAAAATAGCTTCTGGTACAAAGAAGTTAATAAATATCTCATGATTACGTCTGAGTTTGGATGTTTTTAACATCAGATTTCCTGCGGCTCGCATATCTGTCATCATGCCCTGGTCAATACGGCGATTGTAAATGTTTGCGAATATTCTTTACAGTTGATCAAGACATTAGGAGTTAGGGATAGATTTAAGTTTAGGGTTAAATCTTCTGTAAAACGAAATGGAAATTACCTTATGTTGATTTATTTCAGTGAAACGCATTCGTGTGCCAGCAAAATGACTGCTGAACGAAGTTTTCTGATCTCAGTACTTCAAGATGCAAAACCGCCGTTACATTAATCTTATACGAATACCTTACGTTGTTTTGTAAGGGCTCCTTCTTCATTTGCCGTGAAGTTTTCACTCCAAAGGACCTGTGAAAATAATGGTTTGCCTGTGTTTGTTGGTTTCAGCTTCTTTATCAGTCTTGAAATGTTCGCCAGAATTTACTCTTGCCATGAAAAAGCGCAGCATGGGAAAATGTCGCCTACTTGCTGTGTCAGCTGGTAAGTGACTGTCGCTTTAACTCTTGTGTGCCATGAATTTTTCCACGTTTGCCAACACAGGAAATAAACAGTGGGGGAGATGAATGAAGAGTAACTACAGCAACATCTATTAGTAGAGAGTCGACTTTATTTCTTCCCGAAACAAAATAGCCTAGTATTCTTGCACACCGATACATCTGTGATTGGCCCAAACGTGGCCAGGGGAACAACCGGTATATCGGTGACAGGCACCCAAAGAGTTAAACTGCCACTGGATGGAACAGAAAAAAAGAAAGAAGTGAAAAAACAGCCTCAAACGCTTATCTGATAGTTTATTAAGGATTAATGATCCCTACTAAGTAGCAGTGATACGCATCTGTCTGTCTCAGAGACAATGATAGTGCCCTACTTTGGGAGTGTCAGCCTTGCTGAGTGCAGCGTCTGGTGTGGGCTTAGTACTCCGATCCTGACATGGCAGTTCCTTCCACTTGCAATGCCTGCGGATGGGACTGCCATGCACGCTAAATATTCCTAAATTAATAAAAGTGGACCTCACCCCAAGGCAGTTGGTGGGGAGGTCTGTTCCAATCCATCCTCTGGCATCCCCTGCAGCTCTATGCGATTCCAAATGTATTGGCTATGCCTTTCCCTTGGATTAAATCTGTGGAGAAGAGAGGGGGTCTGTGAAAAATGGGCTAGGCACAGGTTCCATACTTTTTGCCCAGGCTAATGCAGCATACAGAGGGAGAACACTGCCAACCTGGGCAAATACAGTGTACAAAACCCATGCCCAAAAAGCTCTCACAGCTCTATGTCAACACGGAGATGTCACTCTGTCATGGGTAAAGCTCTCACAGCTCTATGTCAACACGGAGATGTCACTCTGTCATGGGTAATGCTCTCATAGCTCTATGTCAACACGGAGATGTCACTCTGTCATGGGTAATGCCATGAAAACAACAAGGGGAGGGGCAGTTACCAGTTTTAAGTTTTTCCCAAATTGGCGAAGGGGAAGGCGCCAGCGGCCTCTTCTATCGGTGGGAGTGACTATTTAGTTACACTGGTCAGCTACCGCCCGCCTTAAGCTGAGCAGCCCTCAGCCAGTTGGGTGCCGACCCGCCACATCTGCCTGCCTCATTGGGTACATGGGGATAGATCAAAAATCGAAAAGTTGATGTAAATGATGTACCTCGCTCAAAACGAAAAAACCAAATAAAAATTAGCACTTGGAACGTTAGGACCATGTGCCCTGGACTTGACCAAAACATCGATATGACAAAGAACGACTCATTAAGAAAAACTGCAATAATAGACAAAGAATTGCTTAGGCTGAAAGTGGACATCGCAGCTTTACAAGAAACCAGACTGGCAGATACTGGTACACTCAAAGAGCAACACTACACATTTTTTTGGAAAGGACTTGACTCGAACCAACCTCGTCGTCATGGTGTTGGCTTTGCCATCAACAATCGCCTGCTCAGTTCCATCAACACACCCACTGGAAAGTCTGAAAGACTCATTTCCCTAAGATTACGCACAAAAACTGGTCACACCAACATAGTCTGTGTTTACGCACCAACGCTTATGTCATCAGCAGACGATAAGGACCAGTTCTACAACATGCTAAACGAAATGTATGCCACCATTCCGAAAAACGAATCAGTAGTTCTCTTAGGAGACTTCAACGCAAGAGTTGGCGCGGACCATCAGTCTTGGCCTGTTTGCCTAGGACACCACGGCGTAGGCAAAATTAACGAAAATGGACAGCGTCTCCTGGAATTCTGTTCACAAAATGACTTGTGCATTACCAACACCTTCTTCAAATTGAATGACTCAAAGAAAGTTACGTGGCAACACCCAAGATCAGGACATTGGCATCAATTGGACTTGATTATCACCAGAAGGAAAGATCTGAACACGGTTAAATCAACAAGGAGCTTCCACAGCGCTGACTGCGATACAGACCACGCCCTTGTGATCAGCAAAATGCATACAAAGCCAATGAGAATATTTAGGAGCATCACGAAACGACAACCCAAATTAAACATTACAAAAGCAAAACAAGAAGACTGTAAGAACGCTTTCACAAGAGAATTTAGTAACATCCCGGTAAATGATATGGAATCACCAAGCGTGGATGAAACATGGAACACAATTAAGACCAACATATATAACAGTGCCTCAACAGCTTATGGTACAAAGCCATCTTTCAGACATGATTGGGTTGAAGAAAACTCCACCACACTTCTTCCCCTGTTAGAAGAAAAGAGGAAAATGATGCTTGAATACAAGAAAGATCGCTCGCAAAGCAACAAAGACAAATTCAAACACATCAAGGCAAAGGTTCAAAGTGAAACAAGAAAATGCGCCAATGAGTACTGGACCAACTTATGCTCTGAAATTCAATCGGCCTCTGATGCAGGAGACTCCAGAAACATGTATGAAAAGATTAAAGTTGCACTAGGACCAACCATTTCAAAAAGTGCCCCCATCAAGACAGAAAACGGCCAAGGACTTACCGACAAGAAGAAACAACTGGAGAGATGGGTCGAACATTATTCCAAACTATATGCAAACGAAAAGCCAGCAAATCAAGGCTTAGAAGAAGCAGTCCCAAAGCTACCTGAAATGACGGATCTGGATGTGGAACCAACAATGAAAGAACTCTCTGAAGCCATCCAGGATATGAAAAATGGAAAAGCTTGTGGAGAGGATAACATTCCAGCTGAAGTCCTCAAAGAAAACTTTGAAACACTATTACCACACCTATACCACCTACTAATCGTGTGCTGGAAAACTGGAACAATTCCATCCGATATGAAAAATGCAAAAATTGTAACTCTTTACAAGAATAAAGGAGACAAAGGGGATTGTAACAATTACCGCGGCATATCATTGATGAGTATTACAGGGAAAGCGTTCGCCAAAATCATACTCAAACGATTACACAGGCTCGCTGAAAGAATCTTACCAGAATCCCAATGCGGATTCAGAGCAGAACGATCAACTGCAGATATGATATTTACATTCCGTCAACTACAGGAAAAATGCAGAGAACAAGGAAAACCACTGTACATGGCTTTCATAGATCTGACAAAAGCCTTCGACACCGTAAGCAGACCATCGCTTTACATTGTACTGAAGTCCATTGGATGTCCACCACAGCTATTGAAGCTGATCATCTCCTTTCATGACGACATGAGTGCATGCGTCCAGTTTGACGGAAACATCTCAGGTAAATTTGCAGTGAAGACCGGAGTAAAACAAGGATGTGTACTGGCACCGACTCTATTTGGAATTTACTTTGCAGCACTCCTACAGTTCGCTTTTCAAGATTCTACAGATGGTATTTTCATCCGAACAAGATCAGATGGGTCTCTGTTCAACTTGGCCAGGTTAAAAGCAAAAACAAAGACTCGAGAAATCATGCTCCGTGAACTCCTCTTTGCAGACGATGCTGCAGTAGTAGCCCAAAACAACGAACAACTGCAAAATATGATGGACTTATTGTCAAATGCATGCGACCTCTTTTCCTTGACAATTAGTGTTAAAAAGACAGAGGTAATCGGACAAGATACACTATCTCCTCCCGACATTTCATTGAACGGCAACAAGATCAACTCAGTTGAAAAGTTTATCTATCTTGGCTCCACAGTAACAGCATCACTATCCCTGGATGAAGAACTAAACGCCAGAATTGGGAAAGCAGCTACAACTTTTGGCAGGTTATCTCAGAGAGCTTGGAACAACAAAAAGCTGACACTCAAGACCAAAATTCTTATTTATCAAGCTTGTGTCATTAGTACCTTGTTGTATAGCTGCGAAACGTGGACCACCTATACAAGACACGAAAAAAGATTAAACAGCTTCCATCTTCGCTGCCTGCGGAAAATCATGGACATCAGATGGCAGGACAAAATCACCAACAACGAAGTTCTCAAACGAGCAAAGCTCACCTCAATTCAAGCAACACTGAGAACAAGACGACTCAGGTGGATAGGACATGTCAAAAGAATGGATGATAGTAGAATCCCAAAGCAGATACTGTATGGTGAGCTAAAAGAGGGAAAACGTCAAAGAGGTAGACCAAAACTACGTTTCAAAGATATCTGCAGGGCCACACTGAAAGATTTTGGGATCGATGAAAAATCATGGGAAAATGTGGCAGAAGATCGAACGACCTGGAAGGGAGCCGTCGGGAAAGGTGCTGCCAAATTTGAAAAAAATCAAAGAGAAATTAGGGAAGAAAAAAGACAGAAAAGGAAGGAAAAGACAAATGAAGTCACAAACGAAGGCGAGTATATGTGCTCACTCTGTGACCGAAGATGTAAATCGAATATCGGACGGATTAGTCATGAGAGGAGCTGCTCTCGGCATCTGTCTTGAAGTCAGAAAATGCTGCAAAGACGAAAAGGGTCGTATATAATAAAAGTGATAGTGATCAAATCTGTACTGCATGCCATTAAAAACAGACAACATTTCGGCGGTGGCAAACTGATTCAGTTTAAACGTGGCTGTAATAAAACAGACAAGGCTAAAAGAACTTCCACTACAGTTCTCTCGTAGCCTACCATCAAATACACTATACCAACAGTGAGCTAGAATGCTTAATGTCGACACTTACAGTAAGCAGAGCAAGAAGCATGAACAACTTTTCTAGAGCTTCTAGGTGACATGTGACATTATTAATTTATTGCCCAGAGTTTGCGAAACACACTTTAATCATGCACTGAAATCGAGTTCCAACCACCAGCACTAATTAATTAGAAAGAATTATAGAACAGGAATGAAACGGGAAGAGTTCCGTACGGCCCGACCATCCAATGAAGATACACCCAAAAAAAAAGGGGGGGGGGAGTAACTTTATCCCTATCCCTAACCCTAAACATTTTCCTCACCCTAACCCTAAACCTGTCCTTAACCATGTCCTCTTCCCCAACTCTAATGATAAGAGTTCAGTGTGGCCGGCACATACGAAACTCTTCCCTGTTAAACACATATTATTATATTTAAACAAAGCCATCAAAACGATTCACTAACTGGAGCTTGAGTTGACAAAAAACAACAATAAAATGTTGCTATGTCATACCACTGTTGCCAGCTGTCATAGCTGACGAAGGTCTTTACCACGTCACTTCATGCATGCCTGTTATTGAGTTTATTGAGTTGTGATGTATGTTATGTTTATAAAATGATGCGTAAGATGTGTGTACCATGTAATGTATGTGCTTTTAAACGCTCTGTGAAAGAGAATTTCCCTCATGGAATAATAAAGTGATTCTTATCTTATCTTACTTCAGGATGATAGTGTCTTTACTTTACTTTCGGGTGTATGTGAAAGTGATTTTGATGTCCCCGTATATGAAATAAACCAATTAATGTCATCATTTTCGAGAAACATGTAAAGCTCATATATTTCATTTTTCGTGTAGTAGTATCATAAGTGTTTCATTTCTCACATACTGTCTTCTAAGAAAACATGTTGATTTATAAAGACATATCGTATGATTTCCCATTCCTGGTTAGTTATATTCTGGTTATTTGCTCTATCACTGAAGCAACAATAGTAGTATTATTGCATAAAATTTCTATACCCAGATACAGATCCACTTGAACAGTGTTGAGACCAGAATGGGTGATAGAAATCGGAGGATGCAGGGAAGTGGGTGGTAGAGGATTTTTAATAGGGCTTGTTATTATTATAATTATTATCACTGATAAATCGTCTATGTATTTCTTCTGTGTGGGTGCTAACGGATGTGTATTTTATGAATTTTTGTTATTAATATTGTCGTGTACTATTTCCCACCGTTCTACTCTTAATGATAATACTATTAATAGTTATTTTATTCCATGACCATGTTTTCACTATGATCAGTGTAGCTTGCTGCATAGTATTTTGGTAAAGAAGTTAATGCCTGAAATTATGCGCCCAGAAATAAATGGGGCCTGGTACATAATAGTTATGACATATTGTATTAAGAGCATTGCTCATTGTGTAAAAATTACGATATGCGTCATTTTGACTTCTGTTAGGTCATTGTTTTAAAAACACCAAAAAAAATGTAATCTGTTCTTGTTATATTGTTTACTTAGAAATAAATTAATCTTGTTATCTTTTTTTTTTTTTTTTTGTCTGCTTAATGGTATTTGTGGACCATTTTCACGTGTTGAAATTAACGACACTGACTGTCCATGTCACGATTTTGTAAACCCAAATAATGAAATTTTTTTTAAGACAGTAGAGTGCAATTGTCGCAACTGCAGGGCAAATTCCATAAAATCAGGCAATGCAAGAGAATACCTCTCACGGCGGTTACTAATGCCGTAATGGTCATTCAGCTAGTTAGGTAGTTAGTCTATCACTCAGCTATCAATAATCGTTACCAGTCCTACTTTCTATTCTTTGTTATCGAAGTATCATAAAAACCACAGAAAAACTGTGGGGTCGCAGCAGGGCTATAAGCAAAGTCAAAATTGGGCAAAAAGAAAAGGTTGTATGTTGCAATGCCCCGCGTGAGAAATAAAACCCAAACAATACAAAGCAGACTAAAGAGAAGACAGAAAATACACAAATTTTCGTGTTTGGGTTTTATTTCTCACGCGGGGCATTGCAACATACAACCTTTTCTTTTTGCCCAATTTTGACTTTGTTATCGAAGTAGTCCGCCATCGAATGTGCGTTAAAGTTGATGAAACAGGTAGAGTAAAATACGGAATTGATTTAACTGGCAGACCAGTCTTTGGTTATTTGGTCACCTAGTGGTCATAAGAATCCTTTGTCAATTATTGGTCAGTCAATTTAAAACGTCTTTGATTTGACAATGCTTTTTAAACAGACATACAATGTTTGGTTTGGGTTTTTTTTGGTCTCGTAACCCACAGGTGCCCAGGCATACAGTGACCTACCCAAAAACTTCTGAAACGCGCAAAAAGGTATTTAAAACAGTAACAACAAAAAATGCAAAAATTTTAATTCATGTATTTATCACGCATTACCTCTTGCTGTAAATCAGAAAGTGTTTTAAACTAGAGCTTCGGACATCAGTTGAAATTTTTCAGGATGGAGCACTGGCCACTACAGGGTTAAGTCGATGCATTATCAGACCCACCATTAATTGTGTCTCATTTTCCACCACTACCGAGCCTACAGTTGTCTATTAACAATATCATTTCAAGAATAACATTCGCCCGTGTGTCATTGTTATATGTATCATTGTCATCCATACTGTTGCTTCCATCCTAAAATGTCCATGTATTAAAAAATCTTATCTGAATCAACTTTAAAGGCTAATTTCAGTTATCTTTGATGAACCATGAAGTCTTCATACATGTCTTTTAAGGACCTGCTCAGAATAGTTTCATCTTCAAGCGGAGGTGAAACTAATCATGACAGCGCTGAGGGTCAACGTGATTATATGATATGAATATGAATTACTACTTTGACCAGAGTTTTATTCATGCTTTTAATGACCTTTATCTTGTTGATGTCGTCGTCGACGTTGTCTTCTTTGAAAACGTTGTATAAATCTGAATGATGATCTCGTGATTAGCGTCTTAGATTTTCATTCTTTCCAATGTATGGTGAGAGAATGTGGGAAAGTGAGAACGGGAGAAGAGAGCACACAAATTTTGCAATCAGCGAGCAAAGGAAATTAATGTGCGCAAAAAAGGTTAGCAATCTTAAATAATGTACTACATGTAATTAATAAGTCAATAATGAAAATGTGATTATACTTGTTTTAGATCAAAACATGGCAGTACAGTTTTACTAGCTATGAGAGGCTGTGCCGAAATTATCTTGAGACTATTTGAAATTTACATAATTTGCACAGGCATTTACTGCACACAATATACCTTTGACATTGGGGGGGGGGGGGGGGGGAACTGCACAGTATGAGATTTTTTGGCACATTGAGTACTAAAAATTAGAGGAAACATTACTGGAAATGAAAAGAAATAAGAGAAGAGAGACGAGATAAAAGCGGCAATAATTATCGGGGCTAGGTTTGATTTTGCTGGTTCCCAGGTTGTGGCATGTTGCGGTGGCCCCAATGACGTTTTTACCCGAGAATAAGGCTGCACAACGTTACAAGTGCATACATAGGTAAGAATGCTACAAGATACCCGTATATACCAAACGCATGCGGGATGGATGTGATTGTGAGAATGTTCCATTAGAACCTTAAGATTGGCTCATTCGTTGCTAAGCCTCTAGGTAGGACTCATATAGTATCACCAGTGACACATAGAAATTTATCATTTGGCTGCAGTTCCCACAAGAACTCAAAGCGAGAAAAGTTGTTTGTTTTTTGTTGTTGTTGTTGTTTTTTGTGGTAATTTCTACAATATATATATATACACTAAATCAACCAAATGATCACAAATACGTCCTGATAATGCCCCAAAGAACAAATTCCGGCAAAATCAGAATTCGCCCACAAGCAGAAATGGGGACGGAGCCAGGGTAAGTAAAGAAATTTTTATCCAAATCTGACGTTCAATTTGTGAACTTTCGCTTCTTCTACTTGTGCCTAAATCCGGCCCGGATAAAAATACTTGTCTAATTGCACCCTGGCCCCTAAAATAAAGCTGGCGAAACACAAACATCTGTTAAGATTATTTTTTATTGCATGTGGTGTGTTTACAATTAGAAAGAGAAAAAAACTACATAATAAGATCTACCATTTTGCTCGTTACCATGGCTCCCATCACGGTTTTGCCCCCAATAGTTGGAAATCGTAAAGAGCAGGCTGAACAGGCCGCTGCCCGGGCAACATTAAATAAAATTCATCCCTACCATTCCCTCCCCCCACTCCCTCCCTCACCCCCCCCCCAAAAAAACAACAACCGCCGAACGGCGCTGCACTGTGGCGACGACGTGCCTGCTCTAGTTATAACTGGGCTGCAATGGCACAAAGGCAAATTTCCCAAATGGGATTAAAGAAGTATACAATTAATACAAATACAAATATAAATATCACTGCTTCTTTCATGCCTATACAGAAGAAGTGTTAAAAAAATTCTGACACCGATCTCAATGATCTTCAGTTCAGTCGGGAAAAAGTGAACCAGCTGTCAGAACAAATTTCTATCTAAGCGAAGTCCATGCTGAAATAAAGTCTTGCAAACACAAAGCATTCCAGGGGAGGAGGGGGTAAAATGTGTGTAAAATACTTCCTCTAGCGATGTTGCACTCATTACTTTGATATTTAACAACGCTCGAGCGCCGTTTGGGCAAGATCAACCGTTCCTTTCAGTATAGGTGGTTCAAGACAGGAAATTCTGTCATAGTATTGAGAGAGACATAAATGAAAAGCTGGGAATTATAGACACGAATCAAGCATGTTTTTGAGTACTTGTCGCCGTACCCTAAAGCCGTAGTAACTGAGTTCAGCTACTTTTCAGGAGAAGCAAAAAACCGTTTTATTTTGGCACATCTAGTCTTTCAACATGAATTTTTGAAAGTTTGCTGTTCGATTATTTTTCGACATAGGAGTATATAACCAAGATCATTCGATACAGCTTTGAATGCAGTTGAATATCGATGAAAATCAATTTTTTTCGAATTTTTGAGTTACTGTATAATGTAGTCTTAAGGAACGGTGACATAATATAAATTCGACTTCGCCTCAATAAAGAGGGAATCGACGACCCCCAAAAATTATACTTTTTAGTAAATGAACAAGTTCAATGATCCAAATATAACAAGGCCTGTTTGGGTATCCTATGGTTGATAGAATCTGAGCTCTTTCCATATTAGAATTATCAAACCGCTTGTGTTTTTATATATATTTTAGAATACTGATCATTTTCCTGTTTTGAATGCCTGAGCAATGGAAGATTCCTGAGCGATTCTTCACTAGAGATTTAGAAACAAAACTATTATATATTTCAGATAGCCCAAAACGAATAAATTACGCTCATTTTATGCACCAGTCTTAACATCAGCATCGAGATATAATGATATATTACTGCACTATTCTCGATCCTGGTACTCGGTGTTGATGATTTGTGTTTTTTCGCAGGCATTAAGACTGCGCAAGCTGGTTAAAAATGGGCTAGACGACTAGCCCATGGGAACCGGAAAGTCATCCTTTGGAGCCGGAAAGGGAATAGCCGGTTTTGGTTTTTTGCTTTTTTGTTGATCAGTGTTGGCATGGAAAATAGTGCAGACAAATGTTTTGTCTGGTCCAAACCCATTTGGGTGACTGATGGTCGGACACGAAAGCAAGTGGGCTATCAAATAAATAGGCCTATGAATCACAAAAGAGTGAAAACCAGTAGATCAGCCATATGAATGGGAAGATAGACAGATTTGTAGAATATAAATTTCAGCCCACGTATGGACTGGGGGCTTACTTGTGAATGCTTCACTCAGGAAATTAAATTTTGCTGATGGTGATACTGTTCTTGCTGCCATTTCTTACAAGTACCAGACTGAATTCGAAAAATCACAGACTTTGTAAATATTATAATTCCACTCATTAGGCCTACTATTCATGCCCGCTGCAAAAAGCTGTTTATTTCTTCACATTAATCTGAAGTTTTAAAAGATTTTAAAAAGTACCCATTGTGCATAGTCAATGTAGACGCGAAGGAAGATTTCGTACCATCCAGCGTCTCAAGAATGCGCACAGCCAGCGCAACCCTTAGTTGAGATGTAAAGTTCGATGTACAGCTATTGTAGTTTGTACACAGAGCTGAAAATTTTGCACCACCCAGTATAATAATGCGTCATGCGATAGTCGGTGCATATCGGACACTTTCTGGAAGTCCGCAATGATTGTTTGTGAGAAATTAATGTTTCAGGTCTCTACACCTTTTTTTAGTGTGACACCAAATGATGAAAAGAATACAAGAAATGAGCAGATTTGACGGGCTTAAAAATTCAGAGAGAGGGGGGAGGGGAGAGAAAGGGAGGGAGGAGAGGGAGAGAGGAGGAGAATGGGAGAGAGGAAGAGGAGGGAGGGGGAGAGAGGAAGAGGAGGGAGGGGGAGAGAGGAGGAGGGAAAGGGGAAGGGAGGAGATGGAGGAGGGAGGAAGAGAGAGGGTGAGAGGTCGAAGCTTGGAGGGAGGGGAAGGAGGAGAGAGAAAGGCCTAGAGAAAGAGAGGTGGGTGGGGGGGGGGAGGGCGTGAGATAACTCGGGTGTACCATAGAATTAAGTACGTAAAATAGTTAGCTGAGGAATATTAGAGTTAGGAAAGTCATCTGATTAGGTTCATTCGAGACGCGGAAACAACGAAATGCTCAGCAGTCTTTGGTTCATCATCCATCTAATCTATTAGGCCAAGCCTACTTGCTTGCATTTTATAGTTCACGGTTTTCTCACCTTTTTTTTTTTTATCTCGTGTTTCTCCCGTTCCTTGGATATGAAAATTCGCCAACCATGGGAGATAAAAACAACAAAAACAAACTTACAATTGTACAAAGGATTACAATTTATGAAGTTCGCAAGGGCATAAACAACCATAGTCACAGAAGATGATTTTTCATCGTTACAACCTATGTTGAGATAGATCTACAAGCTTGGCTCATCAACGAAACCTCTGTGAAACCCAACGTTTGACAGAAGAGCTGCAGTGTTAAAAATCGCCCTTTTATTTGCAAGAGAGAAGTCGTGGATTTTTTATTTAATTGTCTTTACGGGCCTACTTTAAAAATAGATGTTCTCTTGGGTTCACGTTGTTGTAACCGCAGTTGTTGTTTTTTTTCCTCGTCCTTGGTCAATTTTGTGTTGTCCGCATAGCTATGGTTGTCCGTTGTATTTCACCCTGGTCCATAATTTTACGTTTTTCTAACTTCCGACGGAAGTTCTGCAAAATCGATCCTTTTTTGCTTCGCCTCTACTTGGCTTCAACCGTGTGTAAGTGTGTGTGATTCGGATTAATAGATATAGTTCAAATTCTGCCCTAATTATGTAATTTTTCTGCCAAAAACTATTGAGTTACCACCGTAGAGTTCTGGTGGTACGTTTTTATATAGCTTTTCTTGATCTGATACCGTCTAAATTCAAATATTTTGACATTCGCAGCAGCCACCTGTTTTCGATAACTACACGTGACTGCTGTTGACAGTGGTCGTGACATTTGCATTTGCCGATGAACCACGAGTAACTTTCACAAAGACATTTCGTTTCTCGGGAGGAGTACCTCACTCGAGCGCCACTTGATAGATTGATAAGTAACGACGTGAGGGTCTAGTCAGTTTGTATCATCGAGGCCGTAGGCCGATGTTCGTCTGGGCAGTAGATGAGTAGATCTAGATCTAGATTCTAGTCAGATTGACATCAGGGAAAGCCCCCGGGGTAGCTATGACACTATGTATCATCTCTTTTAGTTAGTTTCTGGTCTTTGGCGCTCGAGTACGGAACTCCTTCCCGTTTCTCATCACAGCTGTCTGTGAAATTGATTTTCTTTCAGTTTACCTGAAAATTAAATCTGTGCAAACATCAGGGAAAGCCCCCGGGGTAGCTATGTATCATCTCTTTTAGTTAGTTTCTGGTCTTGGGAGGAGTTCCGTATGCGTTACATGTAATTTTTACCGTTATTAAGTAAAGCTCACTGTTACACATTGTTCCCAACCTTATGACCAATTATCACTTCATATTCACAATAACACTTGTAACATACTTGCTAAGAAAAATAGTATAATCCAAGAAAAATCTCTGAAGTGAGACAAAATCCGAAAACAGCTGCCATTTTGAAACTTACTGGGGAGAGGTCACAGTAACAGAATTTACCAAAAAGCGCGGCTGGCGAAGGTTTACTGAAACAAAACTTGATATAGTGTTCACGAATTTAAACTCACAACACATGGAATGGTCAGATGGACCTGGGGGCGTGAGGGTCTAGTCAGTTTGTATCAATGGGCGGTAGTCAGATTGACTAATCGGGCGAAAAGGGCTGGGGTAGCCATTGGCGATCGATGTACACACAAGTAGGCCCTCATTAGATCAGAGCATGCAATCTCCGAGCAGCTGAAATCGGATTGTTTCGCTACTAAGCCGATTCATAATTTTTTCAAACTATGCAAATTAACAAGGTCGGTAACTTTCCGTAATTTAGGTCAAGGTACTGACTGTGAGTATAAGTAAATTTTTACCGACAATCTGTTAACTCACCCGCGTGGCGAAATGGTTAAGACATGTGATTCAGGAGCGAAAGGGTGTGGGTGCGGATCCGAGCATTGTCATGATTTATGATTATTATGTATGTGTTCTCTTTCAGATGCTTCTAGCGCAGAGAAATCGAGATGAAATGGAAGCAAGATAGAGAGGGGAGAGAGACACATAAGAGAAAACGAAAAATGACGTGAATTATTTATTGCTATTTCTTTATTAACCCCCCAAAAATACCTGGCCCCTTTTTTTTCTCAACCCCCTCAAAATAAACCCTCTTTAGCATGTAACGCATTCGGAACTCCTTCCCTGGTCTTTGGCGCTCGGGTACGGGCACTAGAAGTGCGTAGCGGTCCCGGCGTTCCGTCCGCCATTTTACCTGCCTCTGGCCGGAATCGAATACTGTATTCCGCGTGTCAGTGGATTCGATAAAGCAGCGGTGAGGCCAATGACCGTGATTACTCTAAGGTTCCAAATAAGCGGGGGGGGACGCTTATTAATTTTCGGATTTTGTGCGCACCCCGACGTTTCTTATTCCGCACCCCCCGTTTATTTTTTTCAGGATTGTCATGACCAATGGTTTTACTAGAATCTAGTAAGAGACTGGTCGTGACCAAAAAAAAAAAAAAGGGAAGACAAAATTGTCCTTAAAATGTAGCAAGCCCGATTAATACACACACGATTCACTGACAGTCTCGTGCGTGAAAATCGGGTCAGGTCTCTAGGTCATGTGACGTCATGATAGATCTATAGATCCGGTCCTCCGGTTGGCTGGCGAGTCCATTGCGTGTTTTCCCCTCTTTGCGGTTCGCCCGCGCTTCGAGCGGGGTCTTTCATCTCTCTCTCTCTCTTTCTGACGGAAGTGGCTTCGCGGGCAAGCAGGGTGGGGAGGATGAGGGGGTCTGAAACGAGTGGCTTCGCGCTACAGCTCTACAAGCAAGCTTAGTTTCGGTTTCGTTTGCACTGCGATCTAGGCCTAGATCTAGTAGCGGATTGAGAAAATGGCGAGCATGAGTTCTAAATAATTGGATCCGGGGTCAATGTGCGGCCCCCCCCCCCCTTTTATTCCATCCCCCCCGTTTATTTATTTTGAGCCTCTTGTCCACCACCCCCCCCCCCCCTCTATTATTCCGCACCCCCCTTTTATTTGGAACCTTAGAGTAGTTCTTTATAAGCAGCGATGAGGTGGAAAGGAAGATAGGTTGTTGTTTTTTTTGCTGTTGGTGGCTTTGGACTGCCGAGCAGAACCCAGCCGTTCATAGGAATGCGGTCAATGCACATATTAAATTCTCTTCATAATAGAAATGCTCATCATGATGTATATATTTGAATATTCTCTTGCTTGCATCTCTCTCTGAGCTGTCTCTCTTATTCATTATCGCTTTTCTTTCCCCTCTACCCCTCTCTCTCTCTCCATTCTTGCCCTTTTTCTCTCTCACTCTCCTTCTCTCCCTCTCTCTCTCCATTCTCGCCCTTCTTCTGTCTCTCTTATCCACAAGTTACTTACACCTAGCTAGCCGGGAAGACACACTTCTAACTATGACTGGATTTGCACACCTACGATTTGCACCTTACGATTTTCACCCACGATTTGCACCCCTCCTACTCGCCTGGCCCTCCTTATATATTCTGTCCAGGAACGTTCAGGAAGCGGCTTAACCGCCCCATAAGCACGAGACCGACCTAGATCGTTCGGGACACATACAAGCCACCCAATCGTACACAGACACGTCACAGAATTACATCACTCAAGGTCGACCTAGCGTAATTTCGGATACTGCAGTTCCTTCCAGACCTTCTAGATTTTCTACAGTGTAACAAACAAGCCACATCAAAGAGAAATACCGGCCTGGCTGGCGAGAGAGGGGAGGAAGGTCACCAAGTGAGACTCGCCAAGCGGGGGGGGGGGAGAAAATATCGATCGTTCAACTAGTGGGACGCTATAAGGGGAAAGAAAAGCGATAATGAATAAGAGAGACAGAGAGAGAGAAGGAGGGGGAGAGAAGGAGAGTGAGAATGGAGAGAGAGAGAGAAAAGGGGCAAGAATGGAGAGAGAGAGAGAAAAAGGGCAAGAATGGAGAGAGAGAGAGGGGTAGAGGGGAAAGAAAAGCGATAATGAATAAGAGAGACAGCTCAGAGAGAGATGCAAGCAAGATAATATATATGTCACGCATAATGTGTACAATTGCCTAATGTGTACATTAGGCATCAATTTGCCCAATGTGTACATTGGGCAAAATGGTTTGCCTAATGTTGAATGCTGTCAACATTAGGCAGAAAATTGCCTAATGTTCACATTATGCAGGCACATTTTGCCCAATGTGAACAGAAAGTGAATAACATTGCCTAATGTGTACAGTTGGTAAATAAATTTATATGTCACGCTCACTTTTTAGAATAGGATACAACACATAACATTTACAATGTTTACAATAGCTTTGAGACATATTGAACAATTTGAAAAGAAGAACATTTATTAAAAATATTGGGAAACAATTATAAAGCATCAAATGTCCAATATGCAAAGGGACAAAATCACATAATTTAATGCACTTATAATACATAATAATACATAGTTTTCAGACGTTTTTGCATGCTCTGCCGGGATGGCAACGAGTCTGTTTTGCATTGGCATTTCTGAAAGCCTTGACCACCAGTTGCCTTTGCTGTTGCTGATCTCAATGATAAATAAACCTCAGGAACATCATTGACTGTCATTAAAGCGTGGTCTATACGCGACGATCCAGATCAGCTGATGTAAATTTGGAATGCAGTATTCCCTCGCGGCAACCAACTGTGTACAGACCATCCTGTTCTTTGATGACGACCACCAGAATATTTTTTGGATCTGCTGGGCCTCGATCCACGTCGGGAACTCGAAGCGTTGCACATTGTCCAACAAGTAATGGCCTAAGCAGTTGTTTCCCGCGTCGTGCCATTCTGTCTGCTGCCTTCGATTGCCCTGCATTGGCGATGTTTCTTATTTGCCGGAAATAGTCTATGTCTGATGCTCCCACTGCCGCTGATGTTCCTGCCATTGTAGTGGCTTCATCATCTTCCACTTCATTGTCCTCTGGGTGATGCCACCTCTTCAGTCACAGCAACCATCTCGGTGACTGCTTCTGTTTCTGTCATTATCTCTCCCATTGCTGCTGTTTCTGTGTCGTCATCTTCCTCTGCCATCTCTACGTCTTCGTGTGCCAATACATCTGTGTCTGCGTCACTTTCTGTCACAATTGCACTAGTCATCGTATCTGCTTCTTCCACTCTCACTGCATCTTCAGTCACAGCAACCATCTCGGTGACTGCTTCTGTTTCTGTCATTATCTCTCCCATTGCTGCTGTTTCTGTGTCGTCATCTTCCTCTGTCTCTCTTACATCTCCCCCTCTGGTTTATAAAAATGCCCCAATATCTTCTTCGGTCGATATTTCACGCAAAGCTTCACCTGGCAGGAGAGACGACCCCAGTCCAACTTGCGGATCGTTGCCAAACGTAATTTTAAATGGACTGAAGCCGGTAGTTTCGTGTTGGCTAATGTTTATTTGCCATTGCACAAATTTGAGACCCACTGACCATTTTTTACTATTGTTTTGTCTCATCCAAATCACTAGTTTATCCTGAATAACTCCATTCAGGCGCTCAACCGCACCTTGGCTCTGGGGATGCCGTGGGCGGCCAGTCACCAATTTCATTTCTGGCCAGAGGGTTGATAGCTCCGCAATAACGGCATTTACAAATTCTCGCCCGTTGTCTGATTGCAAAATGGCAGGTGCCCCGAATGTCAGAAATATATCAAGAAGATTGGCTGCCACCTCCTCTGCTCTTTTTGACGCAAGTGGACGCAATATGCAAAATTTGCTGAAATGGTTCACATAAGTCATGATATATTTGAAATCACCGTCAGGCAAAGTTTGAAAATTTATGAGATCAATTTGACACCTGGAAAAAATGTGATGACTGCGCACGGGTTTAACTACCAGACCTTTTGGCAACTTTCTTGCCTTCTTTTGATGGCAGTGTTCACAAAACGATATGTACAGATAATATGCTTCTTGGGTGATGTTACAATACTTTTTTTTCACTTCTGCAATTGTTTTCTTACCACCCCTATGTCCAATAGTCTCGTGAGCAACTTTGACAATGTCAAAGACTTCTTCAAGGGAAGCAACAAACTTAAAATTAACAGCGTCTGGCTCTTTCCTTCGGCGAATGAGTCTGTCCGTCTGTCCGCATTGCCGACACGTAAAATTTCAAACCTTCTTTTACAGTTGAAATCAGAAGTTGTCTTTGCACCCACAGAATTGATTCTGAGTAACTCTTCGATGACTTGATCACGCTCTGTGGTAGATGCAGAACAACATTGGAAGCCTTGCCCTCCAGAGTTTCCCTCAGCTTAGTCTCGAAGGCAGTTCGGTCCATTTGATGTTGCTGAAGAAACAAAAAATAGAAAGGAAAAAAACTTTGCTACAGCAACAGCGGGAACAAAAAAAAAAAAACAACAACAACAATAACGTAGGCCTAATTACCTTAAGTCTTTAGATTATCACCACGGCTTGTTTTGAATTTACAGTGACGTCTCGTGTGTTCAATAACAACAATTTTGACAACAACAACAACAACAGCAATAAAATAGCAGACAGAAACAACAGAGAGATACATCACATAAGTAATATTTACCTTCGATCAAATCATGCTCTGTGGTAGATTGCAGAATCAAATCCAAACCAAAATTGAAATGGAATAAAAAAAAGACAGTGTGCACACGTCTGTAGACCTCTTGAATTTCAAGTCATGTATGGAAACACACTGATTAAGGCATAGTGTTGTGTGATCCAAGGTCTGAATTCACTTCACTCACTGGCAACACACTGACTAAGGCACATTATTGTGTGGTTAAGCTTGTTGTTTATAGTTTCACTCAAGTGAGTTGATACTTTCATAACTCTGTTCACATTAGACAAAATGGCCTTGCCTAATCTGAAAACATTGTCTCTGTTCACATTAGGCAAAATGCCCTTGCCTAATCTGAAAACCTTGCCTAATCTGAAAACCTTGCCTAATGTGCACATTAGGCAAGCATTTTGCCTAAGTTAAACAATAGGCAGAGGACGTGCCTAATGTACATATTAGGCAACTTGGCCTGCCTAATGTACACATTAGGCAACTGTACACATTATGCGTGACATATATAATATCATGATGAGCATTTCAATTATGTAGAGAATTTAATATGTGCATTGAACGCATTCCTATGTACGGCTGGGTTCTGCTCGGCAGTCGTAGCTAAGGCCAAATGTACAACTGACACCAAATGCAAGCAAGAGAATATTCAAATATATATATCATGATGAGCATTTCTATTATGAAGAGAATTTAATATGTGCATTGACCGCATTCCTATGAAGGAAGCATGCCAGTTTGTCACAGGCCTGCACCAAGAGGACAGGGTCATGTCCGTCCACTCTTTGATGTTGTCGAACCACCTCTTTCTTTGTCGTCCTCGCTTGGCTTTTGAAGAGTTAAATGGTCTTAGATAATTTACCCTGCATGCGTTTTTGTATCAATGTTTGTATTTAAAGTATAAAAGACTGTAAATTGTACAATTACTTTAGTTTTATGTTGTCCTGCATATAAGAAATTAAGGTACCAGTTTAGTTGTTTTACTCTAGAATATTTTTGTATGCCTACATTAATTTGGGCCCTTCAATTTACTCTTCTCATTACTTCCAGTTGCAATGAACATGTTTTTCACACAAACTGTGTTGATCTGTATACAAACTTAAAAGAAGCATAATTCTGTCTTGAAAGAAGACTCATGAAGAAGATCGCTTTGTTATTTCATTTAAGTATTTGAGTATTGATGACAGTCATAATTACAGCACTTTAAGACTGTAGTTGTAACTTAAGTTTTTTATTTTCCACCTTCAAATTGGTGGTGTAGAGATAGTCCCTCTAAAATGTCAATTCAGCATGTGTTGTTCAATATTTCTTCCTTTTTGTATGCAAATCAAAGTAAATTACTGTGTAAAATTTCAACAATGAATGTCCTTTCGTTAAAAACAATTGTAAAATAAAATTCAATTCATGCAATCAATCAATCATTCATTTACTCTTTTTGAGAGTGTCAGTGATAACTTCCATCATGCAGGGCACAGTCGAGGCGGGGTGGGCCTGTGACAAACTGGGCAGCCCCCCCTATGAACGGCTGGGTTCTGCTCGGCAGTCCAAAGCCACCAACAGCAAAAAAAAACAACAACCTATCTTCCTTTCCACCTCATCGCTGCTTATGAAGAACTAATCACGGTCATTGGCCTCACCGCTGCTTATCGAATCCACTGACACGCGGAATACAGTATTCGATTCCGGCCAGAGGCAGGTAAAATGGCGGACGGAACGCCGGGACCGCTACGCACTTCTGGTGCCCGGGTACGAAACTCCTTCCGATCTAGCTACCCCGGGGGCTTTCCCTGATATGTCAATCTGACTACTGCCCAGACGAACATCGGCCTACGGCCTCGATGATACAAACTGACTAGACCCTCGCGTTGTTACTTATCAATCTGACAAAGTGGCGCTCAAGTAAGGTACTCCTCCCCTAGACTCGATCTACTCTAGATCTAGATCTATTACAATAGGGGATAGGCTATGTGAATGAACTGTGAATATGACTGACACTGGCTTGATCTATGAGTGTATGCAGCTTCTTTGTTCCCACCTTTTTTTTTTTTTTGTAAAAAAAACATGCAAAGGTATCACTATCATAGAGGACAAATAATGTAAGTGCACAGGCTAAACAAACTCAACACATCTTCGCTTGCTCTGTGTTTTTGACTGAGAATGAGGGTGGATGATTGCTCAGGCCTAGGCACACTCAAACAAGTCAAAGCATGGATATGCGGGTGAATGTGGACTAACTCGCAGAACAGGGAGACGTGCGTGTGGACGGACAGTACAGAACCGCCGTCCCACCGATCTCGTTACTGTTATCGCACACGATGCCAGCGCGATAACTAGTGTTGTCTCTCTGATGTCATACATTTTACATGAAAGGTCAGTCGCGATGCACCAGGTGTAACGCCTGCTGCCGTCTGACTTCGGACCTGTGAGTTTATGGGCCTCCGTCCCTCTCCCCCTATCCCTGTAATGCTGCCGCTTCCATGTAGGCTTAACTATTTAGCAGAACAAAGCACACTTTGCTCTTATTTTTTTAGGGGGGGAGGGGGTAGTGGGGTGCTACAGTGACCAACTCGTAGTATGGCAAATCACAGTGGACTGGCTAAGGTCTGAATCCAGCAATTTTCTTTTCGGTTTAAAATTAACCATAGGGTTATTTCGGCTTAGTGCTAGTTTGTTAACAAAGATAAAGAGGAAAAAGATCGGGGATTCTTATTTTCTTTCGGTTTAGCCATTTTTAGTTTAACCGTTCTCCACTGTATTATCACATTTATTTGTTCCGTTTTCTTGTGGAAAACATGCAGACCGCATTTTATTCATACCACACCACATTCCACAAGTTTACCGTAGGAAATTTGTGATTTTAACAGACCAAGCCAGAGTTATCACAGTCTGGCTGAAACCAAGAAGCAAGCCTGGCAAAGGCCAGAATTTTTCCATTCTTTACACAGAGGTGGTCCCAAAAGTTAAAGGATTTTTTCAATGAAAATTTTAATTTTCTCTCCAGCTTGATGGGTGTTCCAAAACTAGCCCAAAAATCTGGCAAACCAGCAACTGAGCAGGTGAAAAAAAATTCCTGCAAATCATGAAGAAAACTAGCCCAATTCAGTAGTTTCTATCCCAGTCTGGGAACAGTGTGCTCCTTTTGGCTCTCACAGACCTGAAATTCTGAAACACAGATCTAACAGACTGTCAGATTTTCGTTTTCAGTTACAATACGCCATACTGGTTTGACTTTTACATCAAAAGCTCCAGATCAAGGCTTTTGTTTTTATATTTGGAAATATTGGCACTGCATGAAAATATGTCAGGATAGGTTACCAAGTAATTCCAGTGGCATTTATGATTTAACTGGTAGACTGCAACTGAGCAACACTTTGCAATAAATCTATAAAGATTCTAGATGTGTGCAGAGTAACATGTGCCTTTTTAATTTCATTATAATATACTGGTATTGCATAGTATGACTTGGGATCATTTTTGCATTTCTTAATTTCAAAGGTTGTCACCGTTACCCAAGATAAACACTCAAGATGTCCGGAGGTTTAGAAGTGCTTTCTTTGAAAGAAGAGGATATGTTAAAATTCCTCGCCGCTGGTGTTCACCTTGGATCCACCAATGTGGACTTTCAGATGCTGCAATATGTATTCAAAAGGAAACCAGATGGTAAAGAGGTTTTGAACATTATTTTATTTTGAATTAGATCTACTTAACAATAATAAATGCATATTCTTTTTAAACAGAAAATCCACTTATATCATATGAAAACAGTGTTTAAACAGGAGATATGTATCTGTGGATGGTTCCTGGGCCCATGATTTTGTGTCTGTATAAAAACGATCAACCCATAAATTGTCTTTTCTCCTCACACTTACTTATTGATTCTCACCAAAAGAAAAAGAAATACCGATAAAGTGGCGTTCTGGGCATTTTGGCTAGTAGAAGATAAAAGAAGTCTTACCAAGAAGTTTCACTGCATGGAGTTTTAGCAAGAAGAAAAAACAGGGAAATAAAAATGCCATAAATAAACATACCACCATATTTTCAGGTATATCAGGGGTGGAAGTGTGAAAATTGTGTGATATTAAAGTTGTCACCATTTATCATGTTTTCGAACTATTTCAAGGTATCTACATCATCAATCTGAAAAAGACCTGGGAGAAGCTGCTGCTTGCTGCACGTGCCCTCGCAGCTATTGAAAATCCAGCCGACATCTGTGTCATCTCTGCTCGTCCATATGGGCAGAGGGCTGTCTTGAAGTTTGCTGCCTCCACTGGCTCCACTCCTATTGCTGGACGTTTCACACCAGGAACATTCACTAACCAGATTCAGGTAAAGTTCATTGCCCCATTTGAGGCTCAGCATATCCAAGGATAGTGATATGTCAATAGATTTCTTGAATATAAGCAGGTAAAAGTTACAAGAAACATCATGAACTGTGTATGTAGCTTACATAGTGTCCATAAGAAGAGACTAATGCATCAAATTAGCTGTGTATTGGTATCATAATATTTTTTTTTCCCCTCTTGTAATACTAATAGGAATGTAAATTAATGTACTGACGGTTAGAGCTTTAGAACATTTTTGTTTTAGTATACAGCCGAGTTTTTGTTGTTTCAGTTTTGAAAGAAGGAAAACCAAATAAGTGACAAAAAAGTAGATTACAACGTTTAGAATAGGCTAATTTTTAGTTTGGTAAAGGGTAGTTTTTTGTACTATAGATAATTCCATATCCATAAACAAATGGTTTGTCAGTGATCTTAATGTCATTTTTAATACATTGAGATAATTAAACTGAGTAGGCATGAACATTCAAGTGATTCAGGGATGGAACCGGCTCCGGAGGTCTGGAAATTTTTTTTCACTGTCATTTATCCCAGTGCGGTTGATTTTTGATCCGGCAAAAAAAGTTGAAATGCGAAGAGCATTAAAAGAACAATTGCTAGAAAACTCCGATAACCAGAAATTAGTAAGTCGGTACTTCCAGTCTTCCACCCCGGGTGCTTTTCATTGTGTAGATCTAGTCCATGGCACAGTCTATTGGACAGTTGGTGCAGCTCTGTCCTTTGCGTTTGAGTGATAGATCCAGCACCTGCAAAGAGAGATAACATGATGAAACATCGAATATGGTTGTTTTCGTGACTCGTGGGTGATTTTTTGTTGGATTTATTACATGTGAAGCCTGTGAGATGAAAATTAAAGACAGTGATACGATAGTGGTCTTTTAATTTTCACGGCATTTTAACCCCTTCACAGCCAGCTATATTATACACTGATATGCCGGGGAGATTTTGCTTAAAAATGACTGCCCATACAAATTTGCCTATCCTCAAGGATGCACTTAACCCCTTCACTGCCTGTAGCCCATACAACGCAGGGGCTTATCCCATCACTCAATATGCCTGTAGCCCGTACAAGGTACGGGACTATGACACAAACACATCTGTCGTGTCATAGTCCCGTACATCATATGGGCTACAGGCATATTGAGTGATGGGATAGGCCCGTGCGTTGTACTGGCTACAGGCAGTGAAGGGGTTAATGATTGTTCAAATAAAAGTAAAGAACTAGACTCTAGATCTAGATCTACATTAAATCGGGAAGTTCCAGGATAAAGAGATTTTGTCAGCATGGTGCAATTTCAGAGTCACTGTTTTTCAAAATGTAGCTTAGACCTAGAAATAGAAAAAGATCACATCTAGCATATGTACACATCTTTTCAGTGATTCATTCAGGTGAAGTGTGACTAGGTAGGTTAAAGATTGTTGGCTGTGTTAATTAGAATACTAGACTTGAAATTGAATTACGTCCAGTTTGTTAATTCTCGGAAGACTGGGCTATTTTCCATCAACGACTCGGATTCAAATACTGATGTTGTATATTGGCCCATATGTGCCCCTGATCTTATTAGAAATGCCTTATGTCAAATTTGGATGTGTTCAGAATTGAATAAGCTTTAATTTGATGTATAATTTAGGGCTGTTTACAGTAGTGTCTCCACACCAGGACATAAAATATGGCTGATCATTAAAAAAAAAAACAACATAAAAACGCACCCAGACAATATACACAAAGAAGAAAAAAAAAAGTTTGATGCAAACGATCAAAATTTTATTACTTGTTTCAAAGAACCTTCAATTTCACATAATATATCCAAAAATGAGACATGTAGCATGGAATCTTAGGTAGTTATGAGCATTTTTGCAGTATATATAAAACTGGACATTAGTCGTGAAAATAGCTACTCAGTTACAAAAAATGAAAAATATTTCTACCTGGTCAACAAAGCATACTAATGTTTTAAAAACCAAAATACAGTATAATTCAGTGAATAATAGTTACAATCTGCTTTCAGCAATTGACTGATACCAGAATTTCATGTATGATATTATGACAAAAAAGTAAACATGTAACTACAGAAAATTGGTACCGACAGATTCTCTCCAACATTAGACATTCAAAAACATCACTCAGGGGATGTTCCCAAAAGCCTGCAATTTCTTGTCTGGTTAAGTCACAGATGTTTACCACACTTTCTACAAGCAAATTTACTTTTCCTCTCTTTTTTCTCTAAACAACAACGCACACAATTCAAAGGCTTATCTGTGGGTACAGGGACAATATGGTGATCTTCAATCAGTACTTGTTCTTTATCATAGAGTGGAACTTTCTCATTTTCATCAAATCCTGCCATTGCAAATAAAGAGTCTGAAGAAAGCTCCTGCAAGTAAAAGAATGGGAGAAAAAAAACATGAGTAACGGTACTTGACACGCAGCAAAAGATGAGATACGAATATGATGAACCAAAACAAGAAAAAGATTTCGTAAATGAATAATGTAAACATCAACAAACCCAAAAGGTGAATAAATCATGTTAACAAATAAACAAATATGCAGAAGCTAAATTCTTAAAACATGAGTTGGGTAAGGGAAAAATATCACAAACATCTTCCGTATACTTCTCACCTGTGATGTCTTCTTGCATTGCAACAACCTTTACTACAAAAGAAAATAAGAAGGGTCTAGCATCCACTTGGTCTGCTTACCTGGTGTTAAAAATTGCTTACAATCTGCCCATGTCACTACCTCTGGCAGATGCAGACTTGGAAGTCTCTCCGGACGAAAGTCTGGCAAGGGATATGATGTTGTGCCCTCATCTTTGTTTGTGTCCGAATGAATTTTCACGTTCACCTTCAGGTTGCGAGCTGCCGAAACAAAAATAAATTAAAACTATTAGATGTAGATCTAATATTATTGAAGTTGAAACACAGAAGATCTAGATCTATTTTGAGTTGATAAAATAGAGCTGAAGGAAAATTTTCATTAAATCCCATGCTTTATATCTACTGAAGTCCATAATGCTAACTATACTAAAAAAAAACGGTATCCATGTGTAAACAATGTCAGATCCCACCCTGGCAACATCTGTTGAGTGATTTTGATCAATCAGTGAGCTACATGATTGTAACAAAACAATCAAATTAAGCCTACAAAGACACTGTGGTATAATGCATTATAGTATGCTAGGGCTGCTGGTGATGCTTTTAGTAGGTTTAGTGGAGTGGGATCATCATGCCATCAAAATAAACAACATGACTCACCTCAGGACACCTCAGGTCTAAAGTACTGGCCGCTAGTTTTGGAGGTCTATTTTCGTCATCCGACGAGTTACAACTCTCATCTGGTGACCATTCGTCAGAACTGCCACTTGCTGACTCGTTCAATGTAATGTCAGAGTTGTCTGAATCCACTTTCAGGTGTAAAAAGTGCTTTTATTGGTCTGCTGTGGGTCTACCGATCGATCGGCTTAGGCAAAATGGCGAACGAGGAAACCCCCGGAAAGGCGTCACTTCAAATACAAAAATAAACGTCTTCAGAAACCTGGACTGGACAAAATCCTGGATTTTATTTAATATTTATCATCCCACTATCGGAAAATACGCTCAGATTGGGAAACTCGAGGCGGAACGCAACGCGATCAGTGCATTTCTGGGCCCTTATCGCTATCGAAACAATTTTTACGATTTCCCTATAGTCAGTCTTCCGGGAGTTAAAAAAAGAAACTAGAAGGGAGGGGGCTGGGGATTACTAAAAAACATTAGACCTACCCTGCATTGGGTAGGGATTACTTTGACAACAGAATATTTGGATAGTCGCTAACTATAAATTTTGTGTATTGGTTAGGATGTAACATCACAGTGTAACTCATCTAGATATAGTGTAATCTTAAGAGACAAGTGAGGAGTGACTCAGGATCAAGATGGCATCTAGCTCATCCATGTGTCATTCATTCATAGCTTTAGCACAGATTCCCGATGGTATTGGTGACATGCCTTTATGTATTGTTGATTCGTCTTCCACATTCCCGCATGACACGGGCTTGCAGGAAAAAGTTTTTTATGGCCTGGTTCCATCCCTGGTGATTGTTCATACACGTTTTTTCTTGGTTGTGTGTCCTCGGTGTCAAAGTTAACAAGGGTAAAATTGTAAATGTCCTTAAACAACACAAGAATATTGTGCAAGCTGTCCATTTTTCCTCCCTCCTTCCCCTTATCACAGAGTTATCACATCAGTAAATGAAGGGATTCTCTATGCCATACTGTACTCTGTCTCATGTAGTGGTTCACAGTGATTTATAATAAACTTAACTGAATTATATTTGATGATCAGGTTTCTGTGCTTTTAATGTGATGTTGCTGATATGTTTGTTTTTGTTTTGCATCATTTATTGTGCCCAGTGGAAGAAAATTCATATCCTGATCTTTATTTTACCACAGGCTGCTTTCCGTGAACCCCGTTTACTGGTTGTGACTGACCCACGCATTGATCATCAGCCAGTAACTGAGGCTTCCTACGTCAACATCCCTGTCATTGCTTTCTGCAACACTGACTCCCCTCTCTTGCGTGTGGACATTGCTATTCCATGCAATAACAAGGTACACATATGAAATTTTAATGACTAAACAAGTTCCCAAATAATTCAGAAAAAAAAATGTTAAGAGGTTCACGAAGAGGACTATTAGTTATTAAAATGTTGAATTATTCCCCCCATGCCTGTTTTTGACTTATTAACCTTTGCCAAAGAATCAAAGGGGTCGAATAAGAAGGTGTTGCGATATCTCATTATTTTTGTGAGCAGCAGATGAGACTTGATTTAAAAATCATTGAAAATTTGTGAGTGTGCTGAGGGCAGATATTTCTTAATAATCAGGGCTGCCACTCTTCCGTGGAAACGCGGAAATCCGCAGTGGAAGAGATAGCGGTAATTTTTCCGATGTCCCAGTGATTTTCTGATGTCCGGGTGATTTTTCGATGTCCCGTTTTTGTTGTGTTTTTTTTCGGCACCCCGCTGTGATTTTTAGGGCCGTGCGTATCTGATGCGGTGGTCCGATGTTCCCTTTTTTTTTTTGTTTCGGTCAGTGATCAGACTATTATTTAAGTATGTGTACTGTATGGCCCATTATATCAAATTTATGGGCAGAATATGGTCAGTCATTTAAAATTTACGCTCCTTAGGTGCCGCGCATAGATTTCAGATGTTTTTCTCTCAGTTGAGTGGCAGCCATGATAATGTGTGCCCTTATAAACTTATTCTACTTTTTTATTATATAAACATACATTCAGTCATAGCCATGGAAGGTCGTGTATCTTAGTAATGTTATGATAACTTTATCACTGTTCATGTCCTTAACTTTTTTAATGTCTTAAATTTTGAAAAAGGGTATATTGCTTGCGTATTTTTCTTGAAATTTTTTTTTTTTAAACTCTGAGGAATCTGTCAAATATGACGAGGATGCTGCTGATGAAGAATTTTTATTACAGCAATAAAACTGAAGTGACAGATCAGTGATGAAGTTGAAGGATAGTTGTTCAGGATATACACTCACAGACATCACATTGCTGCATGGTTTTTCTTTTAATACTTGACAAAATAATGAAGCTGCTAACCTTCAGATAGACAAACATGGATCTCTGATGTGAACAGGGATTCAGTTGGCATAACATGTAAGACAACATATATAATATTTTACCATCTGATACACTGCAAAATGTAATAACAGTGATTGTTCTTTTTTAAACCAGGGTCCCCAGTCCATTGGTCTGATGTGGTGGTTGTTGGCGCGGGAGGTTCTGCGTTTGAGAGGTACTATTTCTCGTGACCATCCATGGGAAATCATGCCAGATCTCTTCTTCTATCGTGACCCAGAAGAGGTAGAGAAGGAGGAGAAGGAAGCTCTTGAGAGAGCCAAGGAAGAAATTCCACCTCCCCAACAAGAATGGGCTGGTGATGCTGGTAAGAATTCACAATTCTCATCTCAGTGGTTAGACATCCTGTCCAGAAGGTAGCAAAGGCCTGAAATTCTGTATACATGACTTTTTTATTCAGTGGAAAAACTGTCTCCTAATCCTTGTATATTTTCAATGTTTACATGAGTATAAATCTTTTGACAGTTATCAAAATTTCATTGTCTCAGATGTGACAGATAATCTCACCATTCTAAACCATTTTTTTTTCCTTTTTGTAATATTTAATATGCACTCCAAAAATCCAACAGCTGTTAGCGTCAGGCGGAGGCCCTGAGAAGCAAAAGAAACTCAATACGGTTCTGAAAATCTAACAGCTGTAATGGTGATGTAAAGTTCACTAAATTTCTTGTAGTACATGAAAGTAGTCATTTCAATAGATTTAATTTTAACTGGTAGCTTTACACAGAAAAGATTCAGACAAGTGGTGATTGGGTTATGGAACCAGCTGTCAGTAGGTAGTCCAAACTGATTTTTTACTTCTTATCATATCTCACCAGTTATTGTCAAATCTGATGGAGCTTGTTTTTCCAAGAATTTTGATACCAAATTTATTATTCTAGCTTAAAGGCTGTGAAAGTTATGGCATTTTCAAAAATGAAAAAACACCTCGAATTTGCTACCTTTTTCAAATGGCACAATTCTCCAACTTTGACCACCCATAAAATGACGAGTCATGGCATTAAAAATTCGTAGTTTCCAAGACAAGGAGATGTACATTAGGCCCAGCTCACATAGGACGACACGCGAAACCAGAAACGCGAACCAGGAAACATAGGAGGTAACGACACGCCAGAAACGCGTGTGTTGACGTGAGGAACATGTTCACTTTTCGTGAGGCGTTTCTTGTAGTTTCCTGTGCAACTGCAGTGAAGCGCATTATTCTGCTACTGCGTTGTTGTTCTTCTTCTTCCTGCTGCTGCTGTTGTTGTTCTTCTTCTTCTTTTTCTTCTTCCTGTTGTTGCAATTGTTGTTGTTGATGAGGAGAATAGGTTTTAGCGATTTTTTTTTTTACTCACCTGAGAGCCAAGACTAGTTTTTCTTCGGCTGATAAAAATGTATTGGTTCCCGCCAGTTACAACCTACAGGTTGTAAACGTGGCAGCACCAGTGACTTGAGTTCGTTATAGGTTTGGTATGACATTCTTAAGTAATTAAAGAACAATGTCTCGTCCTTACGCTCCATCAATGAGCAGAATGTTATTTGAAATTCTCCTCTTGTACTCCTTAACATAAAATGCTCACGGCACAAAATGCTGCGTTTTCTCCTCCTTCTTATCTTGCTCAATAACACCAATGTAATCAATGTGTCTTTATCTGAGGAATCCATTTTGTCAACTGGCCTACATGAGAGCATGACTAGGCCTATGTGATAAGGTGACGTGTGGTGTGAGGTGTTTCGCGTTTCGGGGTTTCGCGTTTCTCGTTTCTTCCTGTGAGCCGGGCCTTATGCTCATTTTTTTTTTTTGAGGTGTGCAAATGTAATACAAGATCTCATTTTACGTTTTTTAGTCACCAAACTTCATCCCATATCAATTTTTGTGAACTTTCACAAGGGAGACAAAAATAATGTTTTTTTTGTTTTTTTTTAATTGAAAAGGAGGTCAACCGTTTCACCATTGTCTTAGCACTAAATGTTGGACAAAAGTGATAAAATTAAGCACTGGGTGGGTCTATAAAAACAGTCGGCGCACACCATGTCTGATCTTAGCATACCCTTATAATACAAAGGCTGAAATTTATTGGCATATATAATTTTGATCCTGAGCTATTCAAGTTTACGCCAGTTTCTCGGTCAACAAACTTTTGAACAAATGATTTTTAACAGAATTACAACTTAAAACATGATGAAAAATACATTGAATTAATCCTCGTTTATCTGGCTTTCTATGTGAGTTATTTTCAAAGTGCGCTACATCGGCGCAATGCGCTGCGACCCTTTGGTATAACTCTATGAGGGAGTCGGTTCGGTACACACAGCACAGAGCGAAAACGGCAAGACTATGTCCTGTTCAAGCTACAAAAAACACACAGCTTAACACATTAAACAATACAAAAGGAAGTATATTCTGTCAGAGGAAGGATTGAACTATATTTTGCTGTGTAATACATGCCGTTTCACATAAATACACAGCTGTAATAGCCTTGTAATGTTGGCCTAAAATAATGCCAAAACGGGACTTCGCCCCTTTAGTGGAGCAGTTTGGACTACCTATTGTCATATTTCCTTAAACTGCAGACTCTTTTCTGGTGACGTGGGGAACAAAAATTTTCACTGTCAAAATGTTCTAGTGCTTATGAAACTCTTAACATTGACACTGCATTATTCTTGCCATCATGATGCTGCATTCCAAGGCATTAGCTGTGCTCACAGTGAAAACATGGGTGGTCAAGCCGATCTGTGGTGGGTGGAAGGTGTAATTTTATGATACAGTGCACTGTCCTTCTTGAGAATTATAACTGCCAGTTGCCAACTTATTGCTCTCTAAATGGAACTTTACCTGTGGAAAGTAGACCTGTTCTGTAAGAAAATAAAATTCATTTGGAACTTTTTGGCATGACCATGAACTTTGCGGATCAATGCTGAATGCATCAGAAGAAGCAGGGTGGATCTGAAGTCTGAAAAGGGTGGTTTTTTCAGAGATTTTGTATGCTTTATTTGAGAGCTGATGTTTGTTTATGTTTTGCAGGTATTGGAGCCCCTGATGTGGGTGACTGGGCTGCTGAGGTGCCAATTGCATCCGCACCAATTCCACCTGCAGCAACCTTCCCACCAGCAAGTGGGGAAGATTGGGCCATCCCTAAGATGGATGACTGGTCTGCATCTGCTGACACCGCTCCTGCTCCTGTTACTGCTCCTGAAGCAGCAGCCAACTGGTCAGCACCTGATGAAAGCTGGAGCTGAGCTTCCAAGTACTTTCAGCAGAATCATCATCAACTCCTTTGCGGCAGTTTCAATGTACACTTTCTCTTGTGTATGTGCCACATAATGACTGATTTGGCCATTATGCTGGGCCGGCAAAATGTTGGTGCAGGAAAGTAAATAAATATGATAACACTTCAAGCTCGTGTTTATTTTTTTATTTTTCCCCTTTATGACTGAAATCATGACAGTGAGTGGTATGTCATAGTGAAGAAACATTGAAGTTATGTCTTTAGTGAAATTGACAATAATCATTAGATTTTTATAATTGTTGGTGCAATTATCTCTTTCATGCCATTTCGTCTTCTGAAGCATCTTGACTTTTTAAAATCTTGTTCCAGCACTCGGTGTAGTGTACCATTTTCATAGACTGGCTAAGAAATCTCTACAAGAGATGGATAGCAGCATATCATTTGAATTTCACAACCACTCAGAAGACATCTGTTACGAGAAGAATGAAAAAATGAATGCCAGCATCTCTGTATAAATTACCTTTCATGACTCAAAAACAAAAAGATTAGGCCTGTAAAGCATGACACTGTGAAAACGACAATTTTTCATTGGTTCACTTCAGTATAAAGTGAAGTGTTCATAATTACTCTCTTTCTTGTCAATGCGTCTATTTACGTAGTCCTATCTAGGTTAACATACACTGTGCCTGCCAATGTCGAAGTGATACCGTCCATGTATTAAACTCTTCTTTGTTCAAATCAAGAACATGATCTTGTATAATTTATAGGAAACACTTTTTTAAACAAACACAGTAAGTTGTTCCCTGGATTGATATAGTATATGTATAGCAAATTACAAGATAAAACCTAACGTCATGTGACTTCCAGTTAAAAAGTGTATTTGCAATGTTTTTGTTTCACATGCTATGAAACACTTATATACTGTTCATAAGCTTGTTCAAGGAAAGCAATAGAAAAAGATTGATGAATTTCAGATTTCTTGCATCATTGGCAGTGGTACCTGTCACAAATCCCAGACTGGGAGATGTAATAGTTTATGACAGGACAACAATCACGAACAAACAAGTTTAACACTTAACAAAACAACCCATCAGACTCACACATTTATTAAACATAATTATACAGATAATAGCGCAATTACATACATTATATTACTGAAATTAACTGCCGTACAACGGCCTTATTCTCACACACACTCTCCCTCGGATCCACAATCCGGTAGTTACTCCTAAAGGCACTTCGGCCTCAGCCTCTCCCCTCAGGGTCTTAATAGCACATTAATAATTCACTGGCACCGCAGTCTCTCAATATCACCTTCCTATTGTCATACACCTTAGCATTCCCCTAGCACCTCAGCAGGGCAATAACACATTATCATTTCAATAGGCATTATCATTTCAATAGACATTATTAGTTCACTAGCCCCTCAGCATGGCAATAGTACATTATCACATTCACGCTCATATCTACGTCCCTGTCCGTGGCCTGACTGCCACGACTTTATGTGCCTCTACTGTCCTGCACTGACAGTCTCACTTCTGGCCTATGTGTGGCCTCCGGCCCTATGCTGGCCTATCCCCTGTGCTCATCGAGGTGGCTCTGCGGCCCGTCCTCGACACCTACAAGAATAACATTACATTGGTATAATACCCTACCATTTCTATTCACTCCACCTCTCCTTACAACCCATGAAGCGTACACACACTAGCTCACCTTTCATCTATCGCTCATGGCGCACATTGCTATATCCAATATCAAGGACTTCCACATTCCTCACATATACTTATTTACATCATGGTAATAGACGAATATAATATAATACATCAATCATAATAATCAATCAACGTTCTACGTACCAGTCATCACTGGAAAGACTCTCACTAGTCTTCTCGACTGCTCCCCTTATGTCCGCCCGATGGGCTCTTATTCACAGGTCCGTTCCGTAGGACCTTCTAACTTGCAGTGATAGTAATACAGCGCTTTCGCCTCATTCAGACCCCCCCACTACTCACAACAGCACGCTTAACTTACTTGTCTACCGTGAGCCCTTCTTACTCTACACCCGCTCTGTAGCAATCCCCTTAATTGCACTCACTCCACTCGTGACAGTACCATCTGGTAGACTGACCACTGTAATTCACATAAATTGCCATCACTGAAACTTGAACGAACACAGAGATAAGAACACCAAAAATGAATCTGGGTAGGCAAAGGCCAAAATTTATTAATATTATGCATGCAGATTGTTATGAGATATGGCGGCAAAGAATGAAAAAAGCAAATTGGTTAAGTTTGTCTCTCATCCAAAGATAAAAGTGTTATGAACAAGATTTTCCTGCATACATAAACATAATACATGTACTTAATAGATCCAACTCCATGTACTCTTGGTTCCACACTGCCAGAATCCCATGAATTCCAACAGAATTCCAAATTGGATGTGTTGAAGCATCAACCATACATACAGTTTCTATTCATGTATTGCAATAACTGCCGTTAAAAATAGCACTGATTATTTGAATGCTTTTATTACAAGAAACGCCGATGAACACTGCCTGTAAGTTTACATCATAGAATCCTTTATCTATAAACAGATGTATTTTGCACCTGCTATTCAAATGTAAGTTAAACCCGAGACAATACTGAGAAAAACCATTCCTTCTTCCACTATATGTCCACAATTGCATGCATATATAGACATGGTGAGTACTACTCTTTTCACTCAATTATGGAGGGGCGTGGTATGAATTGTTGACATCGATGACATGCGCGCAAGACAACAGATGGAATATGACGAATTGATTCGTCTGCGTATCCTGTGTCTCAATACACAAAATGCAAAATTTATTTTTATGGCACAATTGGTGTTCATCCAGCAGAAAACTGCATACTCTGGGGATACAGCATTTTCTTCCATTCATTCACCATGGAGACATTCACATCATTACTTTCACAGTTATACAATAATATAATTTTATAATGGATCAGAAATCCAGTCAATTCATGCTGTGGAACACCAAAATGCTTTAAAAAATAATTTATAATAACAATGTAGCCTGCTGACTTTAGTGTAAAGCTTTATTATCCACTCATACATATACTACTGTCGGTGGCTGCCTTCTCCTGGTGAGGCCTTTCACAAGTTGTCGCATAAAGTATTAAATTCTTTTCTGCTGTTTACACTTCATCTCTTTCCGCCGTTTACATGTCATCTCATCATCCCTCTTCCCAGTTGCACAAACACTAACCCAAAGAATTTTTACATGCAATTGTAATTTACAACCTTCATCATCATATCAAAAAGGCATTACAGCCCACTGTATAATTCAAATAAAAAAATATGTATGCGTTCACATTAGGTTTAAAGTTACTTTGTCTGGAGACTGTTTACATTTCAAAATAGCATCTCAAAACTGATCAGATATACATACACGAACATGTAACACAATAAAACAGGAAAGTATTATTGTCCTTGATTTCATCTCCATGGTTTGAAGGTGGAAGTTGAATTATGATCAACAACAACAGCATTCGAAATCAATTTAAAAGTACATGTACATGCAACGAGAAGAAACTTTTGCCACCATCTTGTCTGTTCTCAATCAGTTACTCTGGAAATGAAGTACATGTACATGTAAAGTCTCTGTGTATATCATGAGATGTTCACTTTTATTAGTTTTAAGAAGGCTCAAACTGAAAACAAAAAAATGACTGAATGTTTGTGGTCTTTGTTTTTTGAGAAGCATTGCACCGGTCCAAATTAAATCAGAGTATCCCCATGTTCACCACCATTTTCACTTGCCCAGTCTGCCTAGAAGTTGTAAAGTTCACTTTTCTGTCTGCAGTGGATCATACATTACTCTACAAACTATAAAATTGAGTGCATGATATACGTATGTACAATATAAATACATGTACAGTGTAGGTTACTTCATCTCCTAAATTTTGTTTTATCAGTCATGCCCATAGCCAAGACACATACACTTCTGCACATTTAATGGGAAAAAAATTTCTTTTGTAAGAAAACTGTTTTATGGGCTTCTTTAACTAAAACATGTATATATTTATATGTATACATAATGACCAGATTTGCAGGAATCTAATAGTACTAATACACATTTACTGTAAGTTTCTGGACATAATGAAACTTTATATCATACAATTTGATAAAACTTGTTGGATAAATCATATCATCCCAGCAGAATAACATCCAATACAGTCAGATATTTGGGATCAGCAGGTTGCAAAATTTTTTGAAAGACACTGTCACAACTTGTATTTATTTTTGCAGAATTATTTCAACAACCAAACTTTGCTGAATATTAAAACAAGTCTCAGATATCACAACACCTAGATAACAGACTGGCAGGAAATCATGTGCAATATTTCATGTGGATTTAGATCACTGAAACTGAAAGATTTTCATGTACATGTACTGACAAATTTTGCACAAAACACCATATCAAAGTTGTGTATCAGAGATGGAACACAGATCCTTGTCTATTACCTCTGAAATGTACTGTAGGCGGGCTTCACTGAAACATCTTTACAGCCCATTCCGTTTATACAGTTCACTAATTTTATCCTCGTACAGCTTCCTCAGGGCTGGCCGCTTGTTCTTCAGAGTTGGTGTCAGCACTTCTTTTTCAACAGAGAACAGCTCTGGCTCTAAATAAAAGTCTTTAACCTGATTGGAAAAGTACATAACCAAGAGTAAATAAAAATGATAAAAAAAAAGATAATGCCAATAAATTTTTTACCTGTTCTGATACAAACTGGTTTCGTATACATACATGTATACTAAAAAAAAATAGTGTGTACATGTCATGCACATGTATTCATTTTTTCACACTCAAAACTTCAAATGTTTTCGGGTCTGGATGAATAAATTTTGTTTTTTAGTGCTTTTTTCTCAATTCTTTAAAAATGAAGGCTAACCACACGTGTATACATGTACATGTATGTGCAATACATTTATTTATACAGGCAAATACGGCTCATGACACTATGGGGTGTCTCTAACAAATTTATGTTTACTGTTTATATTGTATACACACAAATGAGCTGTTTGCATTGTTATCGTGATCAGTACTTTGGCCCAGAACAGCCATCTGATTGAATACACACAATAACTCAAATAGTTATACATCTGTCCTCTTTAACCTGAAGTACAAATCTTTGCTGTATGATGTATCTTAACTGACACTGTAAAAATGTATTAATAAATTTTCAAGGTGTATACATGCACATTCTTTTGAGACACTATGTACATGTATATGTGAGTGTGCATGAGAAAACCCACAATATGTCGACAGAGCTGATTTTGAGAAAAACGGCTTTGAAGTGAAAATATGGGTCCTACACAAACTTCTAACTTGGCTGTTGATTAGGGGACCGTGGCATGTTACACGGTAAACTGTAGACGAGCAGAGAACACTACTCACTATGATCTCTATAAATGCTTTGTAATTAGACTACGGTCACCTAACAAGATCCCAAAAACTTCCGACTTGGCTGTTGTTTAGGAGACCGTGGCATGTTACGGGGTAAACTGTAGATGAGCAGTGAACACTACTCAGTATGATCTCTATAACAGCTTAGTTATTAGACTACGGTCTTCTAACAGCAATCACTCCAATATTACTTGGTCTATTAGCTATTGCCACTTCTAGGATTAAATGCTGTTTTCTCAAAATCTTGTTTTAGGAGGGTCACTGACTTCAATTTATCAGAAATGTCTTGTCTTTTATTATGTGTACAGAACTCAAAATGTCATGTTTGCGACTTAATGTGGGTTTTCTCATGCACACTCACATATATTAATTATTATCCATAGTGCGTTGCAATTTGGAGGACAAAATGAAGTTCACCAGATTCAGTAAATTGAGGTAAACAGAAAAGTGAGATAATGAAGTCGCAGCCAAAATTCTTCCATAGGGTTGGAATAAACTTACAATATACATGTAATGTATTCATGGCTCGCAATGCCTAAAACAAAATTAAAATACATGTACATATTTAACCAAGGAGTTGCATCTTTGTCTTGATTCTTTTCTTATTTCTAAAATTGTGCAAATGAATATGGCGCAAACAATACAATTCTTGAGAATTGTATGGCACGGGGGCAGAGCGCATACATGTTGATGTACATACTCTTTAGTAACATACAGGGTATATAGTAATTCATAATTATCTCACCTTTAGGCATGATTATAGTTTTCAGAATCCATCACCAAGACACACAACACTGAGCTGAAAATGATCTATTTTGACACAATTATAAACTGTCCCCGCGGAATTACGTGTCCGCTGCGGCCGCATATTTTCCCATCAGCCACCACGCGGCCGCATAATCTCGACTTTTTTTCCGGAAATTTTTTTTTCGTTTTGGGCTGCAGTCTAGGCCTAGAAGTTAATATTTTGTGATATTCCGAACCTACGAAAAAAGGACTATAACT
Organism: Onchidella celtica; assembly: GCA_963931925.1. Classification (NCBI taxonomy): domain Eukaryota; kingdom Metazoa; phylum Mollusca; class Gastropoda; order Systellommatophora; family Onchidiidae; genus Onchidella; species Onchidella celtica. The sequence goes on from OZ007568.1 coordinate 27,006,135, forward strand.
GGAGTGATTTCCCTTTGGCTTAGTAATAGATTATTGAGTTTCCTATGTTCTCAATCTCAAACTCAAAGCACAATCCATGATTCCTATCGTCAACACAGTCATTCATCATCGATCTTCGTTTACTAATGTAGACTCATTATGGTACATGTACCTCCATATATCGATCAACTTAATCTTTATCTGTGAAATTTTCTGTTTTTTATAATTATTACGGTACTTATTTAGATGCATTCCTGATCCTGCAATAGTGTTCAGATTCGAGATAGATCCACGCCTTCTACGTTCTAGTTCTACGGTTGTTTAGACATTCTAAAAGTATGGAAAGGTTTTTTAAGAAGAGCAGTGAAAGCTGTAGTTCTAGTTCTAAGGTTGCAACGAAGGCCTCTGAAGCAGATTGGCATGGTCAGTACCCATCAACAACCCATGTCGCAGGGGATCCGCACTACCAGGGGTTCCAGCGCTAATGCAGGTACCGGCTTGTGAATTAAAGAGCTACAGAGAAGACTTGGGGCTTGCAGCACTACGAAATGCGCCACTTTCTGGGGTTGATCTCCAGCTATTCTGGAAAGGTATTTATCATAATGTCCCTACATTGGCACAGCTTGCTCTCCGGTCCATGTTTGCGACAACCTACAGCGCTGATGCGGAACGCAGTTTCAGCCTCTACAATTTGATTCACAGCGAGGAGGAGAAGCCTGGGGGAGGACACCATTGCGAAACTGTTGTGTTTCTATTTTATAACAACTTTGCTGGTCTTGATTTTTTTTAGTAATTTTTTTTCCCATTAAAATGCGAATGATATATCCAGTAGTCAGTTCTTTTGTTTTTAATTCAATAGTGTGTTATTATTAAGCCTTTTTTGGTCAGATAGTTAAGTTATAGGACTTACCCCATAGGTCGCATAATTTGGGGTTTTGGCTTGCATAATTATGCGCATAATTTGAAGATTTTTTTTGCATAATTCCGCGGGGACAGTATAATACAAAGACATGCAAATGTAAGTCCATTTGCCACGAAATTCAAGACCTACCTGCTCAAACCCCATCAGTTCTCCTGCCTTGGCGCGTTCCTTTAATTCCTCTTGAATGTGTTCATAAGCAGCCTGAAAGTGAATTCACGAAGAAGCTAAAAACATCTAGATTAATTCGCAAAATTCATCCATCGGCACAAAGTATAAAAAAGAAAAATGCACATATGTATGTACCTGTATTATATAATTACGTATGGTGTCAAATATTTGCCTGAGGCTATAAATAAGCAAAGGCCAGTGAACAATGGAAAAGGTGCTTTTCCAAAACAGAATGGTCATAAGTGTGACAAACATTTTAAGGAAGGCAGTAACAGTACTTATTGGTCAAAGTGAGATCATGTTAGTACATGTAATTGTTTTAGTAACTGTCATTTCAGAGAAAGTGTTGCAAATGGAAAAATGAATGATTTTGTGAGAAGAATTGAATCTCTTTAAATGACATCACCAAGAGGAAGAGGACCCCCTTTAAACAATAATCTCAGCCCTTTCAGTCTAAGGGCGCCAGGCCCCACACAGTTCATGAGGTCTGGATATTCTATGGTCTTTCAGTTTAGTGATACTGATATTTACACCTTTGGATTTTATCCTTAGTGACCCCCTGTGTCACTCAACCAGTACACACAGCCATGGGAAGACCAAAGGAATGCAGCTGTATTTTATCTATAACTGTATACAGTATTCAAATCGTGTAAAATTCATTTGGAATTGATGCCAGGCAACTTTGTGAGACCAAAGTTCTGCAATGTGCATATTATATGCAAACAGAAATATCCACAAATGGAGATGGTAGAACTCAACAGCTTGATCAATGTACAGTCTCTGCACAGAAGGGCACATTTTTTTTCATCCCACAACCTTACCAAAATCAGTAATAACATTTTAAACACGAAGCCTATTTTTAATATACAGGGAATAATACATGTACCTGTACTTACTTTGCTTTCACAGAATTCCTTTATATCAGCTGGAAATCCATGTTTTGGCCCATATTTAGCCAAGTACTCAGCATCAGGTACAATAATTGCCATAAGGCAAGGCTGAAGAGACAAAATGTTTAAATATATGTACGGAGCGGAAGTTGTGTTTGATATGAGTTAACTTCATCCACAATGTTATGCTTCAGACATCATACATGTAAATCATTGCATATCCATGGTATTTCATGAAAACCAAATATCAGTGTTAATGTGGAGATATGAATGAAAGGACAATTTCAGCAGTCTTTTGAGACTGCATTCTCCGAGATGTTCATGCAGACACTTTTGTTAGCATAACTATCATTTTCAGATTTTTGCTGAACATCCACACTTGAAAGTAAGAGAAACAGCACACTGTACTGAACAATGGTCATTTTCGCATATGATGTACAAAGATTGGGAAATTGCCACCCCCCCCCCCCCCCCCCCTTGGCAATTTTCTAGGGAATTGGGTAATTTTCATCAGCTTTTTTCTGCAGCATGGGGAAATGGACATGATCATTTATTCATAGGCGACCTACACATACACGTAATTCATTACTCTAGTTTCATGTTGTAGACAAGTGACTTGCAAAAAGTCATGTGCTTCCTCATTTCATCATACATACCAAGCTACAGCTGAGTCTGCAATCTACCAAGTAGTAGACCAGCTAAAACACATTACGTACATGTGTAGGGGTTCACTGCCTAAAGCTGGTTCCATATTGTCAATACCTTTCCAGAACACGCATTCTGACCATAAAATATTTATTTACCTGAAGAGAACTCCCATCAACAAAGCACTGAGCAATGTAAGGGCTGCCTCTGTAAATATTCTCTATTTTTTCAGGTGCAACAAATTCCCCCTATCAGGAGAAAAAAAAAATACATGTATTGCATCAGTTCATCAAAACACAATGCTGTGGAACTTTCAATCAATTTGCTAACAATTTTCGAGACAGCCACCAACAGAGGAGTGACATGTCTAAATACAAGACAGGATTATGGCTTATTTAAAATAACTTGTAATTAATATGAATGCACAGAAAACCTAGCTATTACTTTTCTTTCCTCCACACATTGAGGAAACTGCCGGGTCATCTAAAAACCCGACCAGCAGTTGTAACTGGGTGCAATGACACAAAGGGAAATTTCCCAAATGGGATTAAAGTACAAAGTATACAAATACAAATACAACTTACAGCCCCCTTCCCTGCCTCCTTTTTTTTTTTACAATGTTAAGCTAACAAACAAAATGAGATTGACTTTTAAGTTTGATATTACCTGAGAAAGTTTAAAGATGTGCTTAATTCTGTCAATGATCTTCAGTGTGCCATTCTAAATCAATGAGAAAAGAAAACAAAAGTAATTAGCAATTCAAAATGAGAATGCTCTACATACTGTTTTACAGATTTGTGGCTTTTTCTTCTATAGTTAAATTTAAGAATAAAAGATACATTTACGAGTACAATGTATTTCAAGCATTTCCTTTCCAATAAATACATGTGTGCAGATCTGAGACACTGCACCTTTCAATGCTCTTGTTAATTGGCAAAATTACTGTTCTAATCTGTGTGCCTGCCTAGGAAACATTCAATTCATGACTCGCAACACTTATACTCAAAAGATATAATCTGCATACAGCATTATATACGATTTAATCAACTTATGGGTATTAATACAGATGATATTAATGTGCATATGATATAACTATAAGTTCTGTTTGATTCAATTTGCTTATGAAATAGCTCATACAGTGTATCAAAAGTACATGTATCTGCATTTTAGCATCTTTAACTGCACTATTCTAAAATACTAAAAATAGTATCATTATAACACTTGTGTTCTGAATGAATCCATCATATCATAAACACTAAAACTGCAGAAAGTTATTTACATATGACTGAGATTGAAAGGTACAATGTACATGTATTTGTTATTTGTGCTTTTATTAAATAGTATCAAACAATAAAAAGCTTTACCGGATGCCATTTGCCAATATCACCAGTATGGAGCCAGCCATCACTGTCTATTGTTTCTGCAGTCTTGTCTGGCTGCTTGTAGTAACCTTTCATCAGGATTTCGCCTTTAGCACACACCTGAAATATGGGTCAAAACTGAACACTTTTTTAACAGGTAAGAATCACAATGAACAATGAAACGAAAAATCAAAGTTTTTATATTGGTTTTCACTGTGAAAAAAGTTACAATGTATATGATATAACAAGGCCTTTAATGTACATGTAAATCTTAAAGTATCAAAACGTTTTGTTCCGTGGTTATTAAGTATCATTCTATTCACCAAACCGTTGGCTACATTTTGTGCCTGAAAGTTGTGATTTCTGGGGGGAGAAAACACTTGTCAATAAAACATGCAGTGTGATTAGTCATTGCCTAAATTATTCCAAAACGCAGTTAACCCTTGCATAAGTACATGTACACTGTACATAGTGTTACATCTAATCTTTGAACCAACCAATCCAGCCACCTCCCACTATGTCATATTTTAAATAACGGAATAACCTTGTGTGTGCATTGCCATGCCAGTTTCACTGCTTGCCATATGAAATTTGTATAGACAACATAACATCCACATGCATTTTGAGTTGAGGGATCTGATCTGGGACAACCCAAACTGACTTTTCTTTATCATTTTTTGAACAAGCAGGAACAAACAAACAAAAATCTAAAGATGCAATTCTGTAATCTCAAGCTAACTTTCAGCTGTCAATATTGTATCTAACAGTAACCACTCCATCCATTAGGCTATTGTGTCCGGAGGCAGAAATAATTGTATTTTGTATTTGTATTTGTAAAACTCTTTAATCCCATTTGGGAAATTTGCCTTTGTGCCATTGCAGCTCAGTTACAACTGGAGCCGGCATGTCGTCGCCACAGTGCAGCGCCGGTCGGCGGTTCTTTTTGGGGGGGGGGGGGGGGGGGGGGTGAGGGATGGGGGGTAATGGTAGTGATGAATTTTATTTAATTTTGCCCGGGCAGCGGCCTATTCGGCCTGCTCTTTACGATTTCCAACTGCCAAGGTATCTTTAACGTGCGCAACGTGCACACGGGCCCTCCGAATTTTTTCGTCCTTATCCAAGAAGACTAGGTACTGAACCCTACCCCTCAATAGGATCGGGGACACGAAAATATGAGAAAAATCCCAAACTTCCAACATGCCTGCACCGGCCGGGTTTTGAACCCGGGACCCTTGGCATGAGAGGCGAGCACCTTGCCTCTAGACCACCTTGTCCCCTTGCAATTTTTGTTCCCCATAGAATCAGAACCACATAAAGTCTAGCTTCACATACCTCCCCAATATTGTTTTTAGCATAATATTCCATCTCTGGAACATCCACAAGTTTTATATGCACACCAGGCAAAGGGGGCCCAACACTGTCTGTAAAATAAAGAGATCAATTGTTCCTAAGTTTGTTTGAAAGAGATAGAAACAAAGCAAAGTTCTATCACTGCTTTCATGAAAATCAGGTACATATACACACACTGTATATGTTAAGTGCAGAATTGAAAACTATTACATTGTACAATGTACATGTATAAGTGATCACTGAAAAGTACACATTTCCTCTAAATAGTAGTATATGTACATAGAATAATTTCACATGCTATGTTTGCTGATACATGTATATATATATATGTATATATATATATATATATATGGCCTTTAGCGTCTTTACAGACGGTCTTAGCAGCTAGAATATTCACTTTCACTTTGACTGACAGCTTCTCTCGTGGCTTATTCTACCAATGTTTGACCCGAGAGTGCGATGGCAGTGATTGCAGGTCAGTCTTTTGGGTTCACTTTGGCGAGTGTTTTCATTCCGCCTCTGTCGTTTTGTCAGGTATGTTTCTTTTGCCTTGAAGTCTATTGCGAGCGTGCCACTGCGCAATTTTTGTCTCCATCTGCTTCGATCACTTGCAAGGTTCTCCCATTCATTGGGGTCGATGTTGAATGCTTTCATCGTGACCTTGCAAGTGTCTTTGAATCGCAGATGTGGCCTACCTCTGGGTCGGTTGCCAGTAACAAGTTCCCCGTAGAGAATTTGTCTGGGGATGCGATCATTTTCCATACGGTGGAGATGTCCAAGCCACCGCAGTCTTTTTTTGCCTAGGAGAGCCTGAGTTGATGGAATGTTGGCTCGGCTCAGAACTTCGATATTTGAGATCCTGTCTTGCCACTTGATCTTGAGAATTTTGCGTAGGCAGCGCAGGTGGAAGGAGTTGAGGGATCTTTCATGTTTGGAGTAGGTGGTCCATGTCTCTGAGCCATACAGCAGGGTGCTTAGGACGCAAGTTTGGTACACGAGTACCTTTGTTTTGATGGTCAGCTTGCTATTGTTCCACACCCTTTTTGAGAGTTTGCCAAAAGCTGTGGCCGCCTTTCCTATTCTGGCATTTATTTCAGTTGTTATGTCTGTGCTACCACTGATGGTTGAGCCTAGGTAGCAGAATTTTCCCACTTGCTCCAGAGGAGAGCCATTCAGCATGATTGGGTTGGGGTTTCTCAAGCCTTGTGTCAAAACTATAGTTTTTGAGACACTGATCTTTAGCATGAATTTGTCACAGGCTTTGGCAAGGCTATTGATGAGAGCCTGGAGCGTGGTTTCATCGTGGGCCACGATTGCAGCATCATCTGCGAAGAGGAGCTCTTGTAACATAATATGCTCTGTACGAGATTTTGCTTTTAGTCTGGCAACATTAAAAATGGAGCCGTCCACTCTGGTGTTAATAAGTACTCCACCTGAACATTGACATATATGTAGTAAAAATTAAAACAAACATAAAACTAACTCACACTCACTGGAATCAACACAAAGTTGGTCCTGGAAAGGATCTTGTATTCCTCCTTGGACTTTCTTTTCTTGTTTACGCATGTAATTTATAAAATTCTTTTTTTTTTCTTTTATGTCAAATGTTGGTTCAAAATAATGTTAAAACTCAAATACACATAATTATGTGATGTGCATGTAATCTTCAGTTTACTACCTCACCTCAGCCACATTCAACACAAACTATGCAAAATTGTTTATGTAAAGATACATGTATTACTATTAGTATTACTTACCAGCATTGTTATCTCCAGTAACATTGAATGATACACCAGCCCCAGCCTCTGTTTGACCATATCCTTCCAAAAGCTAAGGTGACAACATAGAAAACAACACTAATTCAATCCAAGAAAGCAGCTGATTGCTTTTATTAAGTGCACATGGCATATCATTACTATACTCATATACCAGTACCAATTAAAGGCTCAGTGCTACTCCCACTTATGTGCTGGAAATCATGTATACTAGCTGAGTTACCCGCGACAATCATCCAGCGTGTGAGGTTGGGGCATGTCCAGTTGAACGCGCATCTAAATCGCTTCAACCCACTCCGTGAGCCAGTATGTAGACACCGCAGGAAACAGTCGCACATATCTTGCTAGAGTGCCCAGGACTAATACCACCCAGATCCCCCGACAGGCACTAACTGCCTGTACGGAAACGAAAAACAACTCAGAAATACTGCCATATTCTGTACCATTGCCGTCACGAGTGAAAACTCGATCGGCTAGGGATGAGAACATGAGGTGAGTTAGCCGGGCCTGCCCAGGAGAAACATCTTTATTACTTATAATGATCTAGATCTAGGACACAAAGTAAAGTTCTTTCCACAGACAAAGAAATACATGTACAGTGACAGAATCAGTATTGACTCGGATTCTGCGCCAACTCTTGAGTTTGTTTACCCTTTTTCATTAAAGTTTACAGACAATCCATGTTTTTGTTAACCCACAATTAGCTTCCTCCAGCAAATGAACAATAAGAGAAACTGTGTCACGATACTAAAACTAGATCATAATAGCGTGTTCTAAAAGCATGCGAATTTTACGTGTGAATTATGCAAAATGAACAAATTACCCAAAGTTTGCAGCATTTTTATATTATCCCCTTACATCACAATAAGTTGAATTATAGGCGATGAGAATGCTTCCAGAGTTTTGGAACCCTCCCAAAAAGGGCCTGTAAGGGCAGAACTTTCTCCCTTAGCTCCATTATACTGTAGTATGATTTCTTACGAGCAATCCCCATCAAGGGTTATGCTTGCAATTGACCAAGCATTGGAAGAGCCCAAGAAAACCATGGCAACCAGGGGGCAGGAATATTTTTCCCAATACAGATAAGCAAATTCATGCACATTATATTAACCAACTGGAACTTCAAGGCAGAATACATTACTCACCATCTTAGCCCCTCCATTTGTTCACTTCTGGATTTTCGGTAGAGAATGACAGACAAGTTCAACCACATTGAGTTCTTGGCTGACCCAAATATCTCATAACTAGTACATGTATTTGTGCATGTAATTACATGTATACTATCATTACTATCACTTTCATTCTTATTATTTACTGTTTTGTTTGTTTGTTTAAATTCTTGTTGATGCTGCTCTGGCTGTTATGTTTTCTTTGGGCTGCTTTCTTTCTTTCTTTTTTTTGTGTGATATTGATGTTGATGATGATGTTAATAATAATAATCAGCCTAAATGATTACATGCATGTAAAGCTTTTATTTCCTAGTGTACCTATTTGAGAGTAAGTGTATGGATTTCACAAGCTTTTGATAGAAATTACGTCAATGGTGAACATTTTCTTATTCCATCGCCGAGTGAAACTGAGCCACTTTAATTACATAAAATTGGGGACATAATCACACCTGCCTACCTAAGAAAAGCCACCCTTTAGATAATTATATCTGGCCATTTGTTAAGCCAAAGAGATTATTTTAAATGAAAAACAACAATCACAAGCATATTTTTCAGTGTAAGGTTCATTGTTCATTTAAGGAGCTCCAGAAAATCACCCCCACCCCCCGACTAAACCGTTATCTAAATGCAAATGGATCATGTGGCAATATTCAAAAAGGCAAGAAACAAGCCACCCATGTATCTGTACAACACCCAACAATTAATTTACACTGTATTCAAGGATTTGAAGTGTGGTCAGTTACATCTGTAACCACACAACCAAAACGGGCATGCGAGATGGATAGTTTTGTTTGCCTTCTTTATGCTGTGCGAGGAAGAAGCAAGATGATAGACAGAACAGCAGGAGAGACAGGAGCACCCACCAACTACCCAAGTGTGTACTAAAGTACACGTAATATTACTAGTAATATTTTCACTTCAAAAATAAAATAATAAAAATCCGCAAATCAGGAAATTTCCGATGATAAAACTTACATGGCATCCAAATGCACATCTGAGAAACATCTTAACTTCATTTGCCAAAGGAGCAGACCCTGAGATGATAAGTCGTACACGACCTCCAAGCTTGACCTGAATCTTCTTGAACAAAATCTTATCCCACAAGCTATCCCTCCTGATGATCATTCTGTGTATAAAATGGGAGTGGGAATCAAAGCATTGGCAAAAGTAACATATGCAGTGAAATATAATGGAAGTTCCTTTATATGTACATGTATAAGAACAACAGATAAATGTGATTTGCTTTACAGCTCTGCTTAGTTAGGTGAGCAAACTCAATGTCTAGGTTAAGAGTAAGCAAAGTGCACTGTTTAAATTAAAATGATAAGCTAATGAAATTTGTTATTTCTCCATAGGCCTTAATTAAATCTTATTTGGCTTCTCATGTTAGGTTTTCCTCCTTGTTAATTCTCTTAGAATTTAATTTGCACTGTACATGAAATTTATTGTGATTGCCTGTCACAAAATGTCAAGTGTATGATTTCTCAACATGATTTATTGCAATAATGTTGCATGCATTTAAGTGATTTGAAAACCAGACTGCTGTTATTAATATCTTCTTCATACAGAACAGTGACAAATTTTGCAATATGACACACTGACATTAATATCCATAGAGGAACAATTTACTGCAGTGGCAGATTTTCTTCAAATTCTCATATTTTAATTGTATATCATTCAGAAAATTACCGTTATTTGAGAATGTTACTGGATATCAAAGAATAAAACATACATCATTATAAACGTCTTTACTTGTTTATTTCCTTGGTTTTACTCTCCAAGGCCCATCGCAAAAGAGTAGATTTAATCTTTGACTGCTGAACATCTGCCATCACCTATAAATATAAAAGTTGGAAATTATCATACGAACACACACAAAAAAAGGAGGGATTTGTGAAATGAGAGACAGAAACTAACAAAAGGAAAAGTAGGCAAAGCAGTCTTGCCAGAAAACCCAACAACTGAACCTCATGGAAATCAAATGCTTCTATGGCAACTCTGCATGTCATTTAAAGAACATAGGGAAAGTATGTCAAAATACTACAACTCACTGCATCATAAATTCTGTTAAACAAGCGTGGTACACTTGGAAATATTGTCGGTCTCAAAGTAGCCAGGTCATCCAGGATCAATTTAGCATCTCCACTGAAATATCCAATACGGCCACCAACCAACAGCATCATCAACTGTGAAAATAGCAAAAACCACACACTAAGATCCTAATTACAGGTACATGTAGTCTTTAATCTAAGAGGGCTAGCATTTGTCACTTGTGTTTGCTTGATTATTTTTGAAACACTGTACAACATGGTCACTGACTTCTACATACACTGAATGGGCTTACATTTAATCCAGATATCTTTGAAATGCTACATATCTGAAGGCAAAGTTAACTCATGTGATCCTTTACCCATAGAAATAGATTAAAGTGGTGAAAATTTAAATGAAATGCTTTACAAACATATAACTAACATTACAACACCATATCGTCTATTAACAAGATGCTTATTAACTTGCCTGAGGGAATTTTCTCCTCTTTTTTCATTTTTTTTTTTTTATGTACAGCTGACTTCACCTTATTCTTTATCACTATTACTATTATTACTATTATATCATTATTTAGGTCCCATGTTGGAAATTCGCATTTTTATTCTTAAATTTTAACAATACATACCATATTTACTGAGAAATGCTGTTACTACATCAAAAAATACAAGTGTTTCAGTCAAGACTGTATTCAATAACACAACAGAATTAATTTCACAGAAATAACTAATATTTGTAACAGTACTTAACCCTTTGAACACTGGTCCCCCTGTCCTTATGAACCCCTGTCCCTGGTCGTCCAGCCCAAAATTGCCATTTTCATAGATACAGTCCAATCCACTTATCTCGACACGGCTTTTCTCAACATTCTGGGTAACTCAACACAATTTTAAAGTCCCAGCCTGTTGCTTCTTTAATGCTACTAAATATTTCCCTATAACTCGACATGTTATTCCATTCTTTCCTCTTATATCGGTACATTTCTCCCCGACCGCGGCAAAACAAGGGCACTAGACCTACTATTATGCTACCAAAAATGCCCACGCAACTCCCCGCAATTAAGACCTCTTTATTTCTTGTTGCGGCTGTAGGAGAGGGGATGTGTGGACATAGAGGATGACCCTTGGCTTCCATAACGCGAGTGTGGAGTGCCTTGCATAAGCGTACGGAGTACTACAGACTGAGTAATTTTTTTTCCCCCACAAAACATTCGTGCGCCGTTGATACTAGGCCTTGACCTAGATCTCTCAGTTAACTGCCGCACGGTGTGTGCATCAGTATCATCACGTCTTCTGAAAAAACAGTCAGGTAAAGCACTGCGCATTTTATAGCTACAGCATTTCTCCGATATCAGCAAATGTTTGCCACACAACTGCTCTGCACTACAGTGATATTGGAAGAACGGGTGACAGTATGCCGATAATTAAAGAAAAGGGGACATAATTGTGTTATTTATTGGATACTTCCCATTATGGTGATGTTCGAAACCCCACCCCCCACCCTTTTTTTTTCTCTTCCCCCACTTTACTCGACACAAGTCCGACGGTCCCACTAATGTCCAGATATTAGGATTGCACTGTAGTAATATAATGATGGAAACACGCAACAAACACAACATTGCTGGATAGGGAGCAAATGTGAGTATTATAAAATGTTTTTCTTATCTTTTATCTCCAGTATTGGGCCTTGGTATGCCAGTCGGTCCAGACGTTGAGCCCCGTATGATACATAAAAAAAACTTTGCATTCTGTGCATTCATCACGAAAATTTCACAAAAACCCTCTCAAAACTACGCGTTGGCTTCTAGTTTCTCTTTGTTTATAACTGGGAATAAAAAATGGCGGCCAAACGCAACTTTTGATGACGTAAGAGCACAAATATGCACCGTCACCCTTCTGACCACTGTACCGGTCAATAGGGTATATATCGTCATAGAATTTGACCGGTGTACCGGGTAATAGTATTCAAAGGGTTAAGTTTGCTTGTGAATTTCACCCTAAGGCCAAATAATTTAGCTCTACTGAAATCAGTGGATACTTTACTTACACAAACCGCCCGATCAAATGCATGAGCTAAAGGCAGATATGACAAATGGACATCTGATGGTAAAAGTGGCACATGTTTCTGTGGATAAAAGTATGTAAACTGTTACTGCAAATGGAATGACACTTGAAAATAAAGCAAATAACACAGATCTTGCAGACTGAGATAATGAAATAGGTAAGAGGAATATGCTGGCAAGAATTTTCAGACTGTCAAGAAATTCATGAACTTGATACTGCTCATCCCTGCCGGTTTCTGACTAAGCAATATTTTGGTTAAAGTAGGTGAGACAAATTTGAATTTTAAATATACAGTCGACTCCACTTAAAATGAAGTCGCTTAAAATGATCTTCTTTTTGTATGATGTTTTTCTTTTATCCCTTGCCCAAGCCTCATTTCCGTGGGAAAAAAACGCATTGTATGACATCTTTCTATCCGTTTTTACTCTTTGCGTGATCTCATTTTGAAGTCCCAAAGAGGAAAAAAAATATGCTTAGTATGATTTTCCTAAACCATGTCATGGTCAAAATGCACGCCGTCATCTTTCGTAATCGTCGTTTCGCTACAGCTCGTACCTGCCATTGCTCTTTGTATGCCTCGCCATGCTGACACCTGTTATGTCACGTACCCAGCGTGCGCCCGAGGCACCATGCGTACGATTGGATGTGGTCACTTAGTCCATGAGTGTAGGATTTTACAAATTTTATTCTGCTGGCATCACCGATCCCTCGCACTCATGCGATCTCAAATTTGTTGCCATGTGTTATTCATCAGGTGGATCGATAATGCATTGTAATAGTAAATGATGCATCAGATATCGTTAAATTCATAGGGCCACTGATTTTACTCAGGTCGGGCATTGAGAGCGGAGGTTACGATAGAGAGAAAAAGCAAAGGTTTACCCACGTGGATGTAGTGTAACACGCGTGGCCATAGTTTTTGAACTTTTTTTTTTTTAACTACGCAATAGAGATTCAATCGTTTTCACGGGACACGGAGCAAAGGCAGTCAGCGCCAGCAAGTCCACGAAGGTGTCAAATACGACACTCGGCCACCGCAGATGGGCGATGTTTATTGTGTTAGTTTAGGCTCAGTGCTACATGATGCAAGTGTGACCAGCGGGAGGGTCTTGTATGATATTCACATTTAAATAATATAGGAAAATGCAAGCTGTTTGATTGGCGTATCTTGCATGCTGACAGTCATATAACAACATAATGTTAAGTCGACTGACAGGTAATAATGTGTGCTAATTTTTGCCCTTTGGTTATAATGGAAACAGAACATTTTCCTTATAAATGTTCAGACACCATTGCTTTGGGTAAATATTTTTTTTTTTTAAACAATATCCCCTCACACACCCTAATTCACGTTGGCCTGCACACAAAAAATACCCCCTCCTTAGAAAAAAAAACAAACAAGGGTCACCTACATAACAATACTGCTTCCATCATTTATCAACATAGTTTATCTAAGGTAGATAACTTAATAATGCTTATGATGATTTAACGGATAGTAAGATGTTAAATTTTATGTCCCCTGGACATCATCTTAAGCAATGTCGACTGTATTCATAAAGAGTCTTTGCAGTGTCTGCAAGTTACCTTGATGTGTGCCATAACACTGTCCACCATCCTGAGAAATCCATGATGTGTCTGCACTGATCCTTTTGGATAACCTGACGGAAAGAAAATAAACAACAGGTTGGATTCCAAATGTAACAAAAGCCTTCACTTCAAACCGAGTTTGAGTTTAGAGAAAGCACGTCGCCATGATAATGGTCATATTGTGCTAGGAAAAATAAGGCAAAAAGAAACCCTACGAGAGGTCCCAAACAACCATCTGCTTCACTTTAAACACGTGAAAACTAAATTTTTAATACAGTCCAATCCACTTATCTCGACATGGCTTTTCTCGACATTCTGGGTAACTCAACACAATTTTTAAGTCCCATCCTGTTGCTTCTTTAATTCTACTAAATATTTCCCCGTAACTCGACATATTATTCCATTCTTTCCTCTTATATCGACACATTAAATTTCTCCCTGACCGCGGCAAAACAAGTGTACTAGATCTACTACTGTGCTACCAAAAATGCCCACGCAACTCCTCGCATATAAGAATTCTTTATTTCTTTTTGCGGTGTGTGGACACAGAGAATGACCCTGCTTCAGTAACATGAGTGTGGAGTGCCTTGAATAAGCGTACGGCGGTAAAAGTACAGAGTACTACAGACTGAGTAAATTTTTTTTCCCACAAAACATTTGTGCGCCGTTGATACTAGGCCTTGACCTAGATCTCTCAGTTAACTGCTGTACTGTCTGTGTATTGGTATCATCACTTCTTCTGAAGAAACAGTCAGGTCGAGGTTAAAAAAAAAAAAGTAAAGCACTGCGCATTTGATAGCTACAGCATTTCTCCGATATTAGGAAATCTTTGCCACGCAACTGCTCCGCACAACAGTGATATTGGAGGAACGGGTGACAACATGCCAATAATTAAAAGAAAAAGGGACATAACTGCGTTATTTATTAGACTTCCCATAATTGTGATGTTCGACCCCCCCACCCCCCCCTTTTTTTTTCTCTTCCACCACCAATCTGCTATTTCGACTTTCTCTTTACTCGACCAAGTCAGACAGTCCCACTGATGTCGAGATATTAGGATTGCACTGTATGTGCTTCTATATTTGGTGCATTATAAAGCATAGTCCTGCTCTCTTTTGATCCTGTTGCATTTTTATTCATCAAAGTAAAAATGAGCAAATGACAAAATTTTTTTACTAATTATAATTTTACACCAAAAATATAGGTTATGCAACAATTCTTTTCATAAATTAAATATGACTACGCATCTTCCATCGGTGATTTGTATATACACATTTCTTTGATAATACCTGAATTACCATTTCTCTAGTCTAGGACCACAACATATCCTAAACCACCACTACACAAGACGATGAGGTTTAAGTTTACCTGTAGTTCCACTGGTGTAAATGATGGAAAAGGTATCTGAAGGCTTAGGTGGCTGAAAAAAAAAATCGGGGAAAACAAGTCATTATGGAAAACTTCAAAAGATACAGGATAACTCGTAGAAAGTGTAATAATGAAATGACAAGATTTCTTAAATTTCAGAAAAATACTGTTCATGCTACCATTCGTCATTACAATTGTCAAAGACTGTTTTTATTCATTGATGCAACATAAAAGAGGAACAGGAAAATTATGGCAGTGATTTAGGCCCTAAGAAAATGCGTGTAACAAAAGAAATTTCCTCAGTTTACCACCCATTGTACAATGAAGGTCACAAAGCAAAAAGCCTTTGGGCCATTAACAAAATGCATTGCTCAATCTAGTTGGCTAAACCCTGGTATGAGGGTAGAATGGTGAACAGCCTATTAGGCTTGGCATCACTTTTTGTCCCTGGCCCCTTTTTACTAAAAGTAACAACTGGACTTACCCTGGGATTGTGCATGTTCTTTCTGCCCAGTTCCTGGAATGAAAAATTGTACATTAACCCAATGAATCTTGTTACCTGGTATACCAGTGATGCACTGTGCTCTCTATAGATATCTGTATTCACCAGTACGCCAGTGTCCAACCATTTGTTAAATAAGCTCAGGAGGCCAAAGATATGGTAGAAGGAAACTCAGGTGGTCAGGATTCAAAGGGTTAAAATGGAGATTACCCAAAATAGACAACATCTTCAAACATGAGAAATAATTCCACAGAAAGTCACAATGATGAAATACTAGAGCCACCATTCTTAATCTTACTTTCCTTATATATATGTACAAAGAATAGACAAACACTGGTAAAGTGGAATGATTTCTCCATTTCCGGCAATATTGATCTCAAGTTTACCTAACTTTGTTGTTACTTCTTTGTCAGGGTTTAAACATTTAAGACCTCTGCACTTTCACAGCATACAAAGGCAACATTGGTCATAAATGAATACTAACTAATATAGATAACTATTAAGAAAACCATTTCCCTCTCTCTAAAGAAAATGAAATTCACAGCTGGTTCTGGTGTTCATTTCCATCCTTCAATTAACTTTCAACTTGATTCAGTTACCAGTAAGTCATTAAACTGCATGAGCTCAACATCCTGTTTTGCAGCTGCAGTTTTCATCTCTGCTATAAAAGGTTCAACAACAATGATGAGCTTTAGTGTGGGAACTTCAGCTTTCAAACTAAGAAGTTTTTGCAGTTTCTCTACGGTGTCTGTCACAACAACTTGCATTTCACCTGAAAAACAAACAAAAGATTAAAGTATTAGTTCTTGCAATGGTTGACAACAAATAAAACACAAATCTGTCGGACAGCATACTGAAATATAAACCAACTGATATCAAATAAATGCAGTCTACTGAAATTTAATCTCTCAAAATATCTTACATCCTCAGTGGACTAATTTGAAACAAGTTTGCAAACAAAAAAATTTTTAAAAATGAAATAACGGTGTATGTATTAGATAAACAGAGATGTATTCTTCATCACAATAAAAAAAAAATGGTGCCTCATTCTAAATAATAAGATACCTTTACGCAGTTTCAGAGTCCAGGTGGACTCAGGCATTATATTTATATACAACTAACCACTTCATTTCAGTCAAGACAAAATATGATCAACAAGAAATGAAAGATGTATCAATATGTAGCAAAGCCTCAAATGAGAAACAATGAAGACACACCACAGTAAACCATAGACGAATTAGAAAGAAAAAAATTATTTTTCACAGATTTTCTGTGTTTTGTTTTGGTTTTTTAAAATACATGTATTCCTTTACATAGAGTAGTTCTATTCCAGTAATATGTAGAGCAAATTTTGATATTTTCCTAATTCTTATACATGTAGAAACATGACTATCTTAGAGTCAAAATTCCTTTGCTCTGATGTTTAAAGCCACTCAGTGCCACTTGCAACCAGTAACAAAAATTATCTGTTCTGGGACTCCAGTGGCTGGCATGCTTGTGATTAGCATGTTTTAATATGATGCACAAAATGGAAGGAGGGATACAAATGAATTTTCAGTATTAATTGGAATAATTTAGTAATTTAAAAGGGAAAAATCTAGTGCTCAATGGATTCATATTCAAATATACTCAAATAGCTGTTGTTTTGGAAATTTTATCGGAGCAAAAGAATGTTCCTAAGAGCCATACTGATTTGTATTTAAGTCTTTTATCCCTGTCTCAAAGATTTTTTTTTTTCTACATTGGATTTTAACTGACATGATGATATCTACTTGCACTGATTGTATTTCTAGAAGTGAAAATGCTCTGAATAGTTCAAGTGTTTTAATGTGTGTGAGTAGGAACATGGTGAATTGATCTTATGTTAATCCTGTTTTTAATTTTAGTTCAATGCCTTAGAGCACATAATTTTTTGTGTGGATGTGAGCTCTATATAGGTTAATTATTACACTACATTACATTACATTTTCAGGCAATAGACAATCTGCTTTTCACCCTCTGACGTATTAAATTTTGTTTCCCCACTGCTTGAGTTCTTTGTAGACACAGTAGTGAACCACTATTCAGAATGGATGTTCTAACAAGAATATATCTAATCACATTCCTTACATTGGTTCAAGATGTATATGCAAGAATCCAAGCCAAGTGTATCATATAAAGGAACTGGGCACATGGAGAAAGCTTGACAACCAAAGTCTGCTATGGTCCACTGTTCGAAGAAGAATCACAAAAATATTTGAGATTCATAAATAAACCAAATGCATAAAGAGCACAGTCCTTACCGACATATTCATTCATCATTAGAAATTCGGTGTTACTACTAGTGAGAGAATAATATAATTTTACAGATGCCAAACATTTGTCTTAACACCTTATTGTATAATTTTGCCACTACTCATCATAATCTACCATATCATCCCTTTGTTAGTATAAAAACAGAAGTACCCAGCGTTGCCTGGGATAAAATTGTCCCTCTTCTCCTCTCCTTCCATCTACCTCTTTAGTCTTCCCCTTTCCTCCTCTCCTCCTACTTTCCCCTTTATGATCTCACACCATTTCTCTCTCCTATGGTGCCCATGTGTGCGGGATTTGTCATGAACGGCAATTTGTCAACTGCGAAATGGCTGCAATGGACTGTGGTTCACAATTTAATGGTGTGACTGCCCACTGCAAAAATATTTTATTGACTACAAACTGTGATATTAATCTGATCACAATTTGTCTCGGACCTAACATTTTCTACCCGTAATTTTGATTTAATTCTTGAAATAGTGTACTTTATGAGATTAAGCATGACATAGCACTCCTATCCTTCATTGGCCAAGGGAAGTTCAAGAGCAGTTCCCTACACAGTCCTCCTTTATTGGTAGATGATAAATTATAAATATGAGCTTCATTTTGTTACTTCTGTGATTTGACTGCTTACTAATTCAATGTTTTGTCTAAAGCTTAAAAACCCAAAGTAACACAATTATAACTGAAATTAAGAAGTTCTCTATTGATTTTGTCATTCTTTAATGGTCCATATGAAAGCTTTGCTATATTTATACACAGAAATGTATGTACCTCTTTTCTATTCGTGGCATAGATTCCAATATGTGTATCATTGCGTGGATGGAAACCTTTGTGAACAAGGCCTGATCCAAAGTGGTGAACTTTGTCAATCAGCTGTGCAATGGCAAACAATGGCTTTTGAGCAATCAAATTCATATCACTACATCAATATTAATACAACAAATTGTGTTCACATTTAACAAAAAAAATAATGGCAATTCATATTGAGTTTTTTATCTTTCACTCTTCCATATTGATCCAATGAATCATGTGATTTATTCATCCAAAATGCTGTGCCTGGTGTTTTGTCCTATTATGTTAATGCAAAAAGTATGCCAGTTCTCAGATACCTAATTTCAGAAAGTAATGGTTAAAAGATATCAGGGAAAAGTTCATTTTGGCTGAGCGGAGTATATGGGCCAATAGTGAAAAAAAGATTAACTTAAAACAGATTTTATATGCCTGTGAATGAACGTGTTGCTGGAATAGAACCTCCCAACATAGAATATATTTATATAGAGTATTAAAAGCTAAAAGACACCAAGTTCTACTTACTGTCTGGTATGATATCCACTGGTACTGATTGCCAGGTCCGGTTCTCTCTCCAACGCAAGGACCATTATCTGTCCAAAATAATATTGGCCATGATAAACATTATGTCTAAGCTAAGGCATCAAGGTTAACCTCACATCTGCCTCAGATTTTTGTTCTCTCATCTTATATATTCCTACATAATCATTTTCACCTCCTGACCATGAATCTGTGTATATGGCCTATTAATTTAAACTGATGTAACAATAAAAGAAAATACACTTAACATGTTAATGAAAATAGCAGCCTTAAAAAGCAAAATGTATCATCAATAATATGTCAGCAACTTAACTCTTTCGAGGAGTATCCCCGATTTATCGGGACCAGTGAAAAACATGTTTGGACATATCGCCGATTTATATCGTATTCTACATTCAATTCTCTTTTATTTGATGTATAACATTTTACTTTACTATCAATACTTTTTTTCTGTAAGCGTTTACCAAAGTGGGAAAAAACAATTTTAACATACATGTACTGTTTTTAACAACATTATTTTAAGTTCAAATAGCAAAAATAAGAGCAGATAGCAATGTTATTTCCCTTATTTATGAAGAATCAATTAACAAAATCCAGGATAAGTAAATTTACCCCCGACTGGAAACAACTGATCTATAACAATTCAATTCCATTGCACATGTTCAAATGTCCTACATACACATTACAGGAGCGATTGCCAATTTCAATATTATAAAACTGGTATAAAACTAATTCCTGCAGCACATCATTTATTTCATTATTTGACACCGCTGTCTTAAATTCAAGAAAGTACTTTCAATATATATCAACTGAGATTCCACAGTAGAATCTTGTACCATAACATAATACATGTATTATACAAACATACAAAAGTAAAGGACACCAGCTCTCTTGTTATTTTCAGTATCATGTAATACATAAATCAAAATCCTGAAAAATTTTGTTACAATATAATTATATTATATATATAATATACGGAATTTATGTTCATTACTGTGCTTCTGCTTTGATCCCTACTTTCCTTTCTCTGATGTTCTCAATTAGTACCTTTACAGTTTCTGTTTTTCAGTCAGAAATAACAAGAAGCTAGGAAGTATACCCGACAGCTGAATATGACTCACTTGATAACCTTTTGCCTCTTTCCAGCGCATCATAGACAGTTTGACAGTCTTTAACTACATGGTCAAACTGAGTGTAGTCAGGGGCGTGAGATAGCCAAGATGCTCTGTGCTCTGGCTGAATAATAAATAAGCATAAGAAAATTTAATGCAGGCCAACATAGAACACACAGCAAAATCGTGAAATCCGCCACTGATTCTACCACTCATTAAAAATACAACAAACCTCGTTAAAGGTAGGCCATAACTATACACCAGTATTAACAGCACCTCTCTTGTAGACAGAAAATTACAGAAAGTTTTAAAAACAAGCAAATAGCATAAGTTATCAAAGCAAAGAGATCAAGCCAAGAATCAAGATTTTATACATGTACTGTGTATAACTGCCATGCCTTTGAATGGTATACAGCATTATCGATATCACATCAGTAACTTTGGCTTCATAAAATGGACTGAAAAATTCGTTTTCAATATCATTGTGTTTACTTTATTGTTTCCAGCATTTTCCTCATTCCCCTCTCTTCAACTTTACTGTTGTGTTAAATTTCTTTCTCTTGTTGTTGGTACATAATTACTGTCCTCATGGAGATATCAAAATAAGGTGACTGACATCTGACCTACCTTCCCGTCAATGACCACCGACTGGTTGTTGATATCGACCACAGGCTCGATAGGTGTTTTACTCCCCATTGAGGATGACAAGTAGGACAGTGCTCCTATCCCTGCAACAAGAGTGGCCGCGCCAACTGCCACAGCGCCGTAATGTTCAGCAAGAAACTCGTGCGCTTTGGACAAAACGTCACCAGTACCACGGGGAGTCCCTGCACTATAGTTAATGGAAACAATGGATAATTATATACATGCAGGGACTTAAAAAACGTGATACATACTAAAATCTGATTTAGGGATACTTTACTTTAGGTCGCCTTTTGCAATCATTACAACTGTCACTGCTGAGCTCAGCTAAGGCAGTTGGAAAAGATGGTTGAGTAGCACCTGGAATTATGTTCGTTACCAGTCAGTAAGGAAAAGTATTCATGTATTTTGGAGCAATATATCTGCTGAGCTTGACATAACTAAAGATCAAAGATTAACAGTAGAACCTAATAATACAGACCTTCCATGCTTAGCCTACATTATCTGAACAGCCTATCTGCATAGCATAACGCATTACTGTCATGCGTCAATTAAATACATGTTTTGAAACTTTAAACACAAACAAAGAAACAAAAGTAAGCTAACACAAAAAATTACATGTTATAATGTAGACCCACCATGCACGCGACGAAAGAGCCCACGGCTTAGCTTATATAAAAAACAAACATTGCATCTAACTCGTGCAAAAGCAGGAATGATAAAGGTTAATTCAACCCCACCAAGTGTTTGGTTGAAACCAACCACATATAATTAGTCCAGCAGGCTTCTCAGTGTAATATCTAATAGCAGTAATACAGAAGCTTCACTAATGATTGTGGACTAGTTAGCTGATTTACGAGATTGAGTCTCCGGTGAGATATGTTATATGAAAGAAAGTATTTCAATATTTCCAGAGTTACCGTATGAAAAACCAAGAAGAAGAAGAATGGCAACAACACGACCAAGGAAGCTTTGTGTAGTTCTGGCAGTCATGATGAATCATGTTTTACATTGGCCTACTCTGACAAAATTCAGGCCTACACAAGCCAGGCCAGGATGAGAGGGGGGGGGGGGGGAGAGAGACAGAGGCAGAGAGAGAGAGAGAAGAAGAAACAGAAGAAGGGGCGAGAACGTCTGCTGTCTACACAGCAAAAATAAATATCTGTTACGACTGCATGTCAACCGCCCGTGTGAGCTGTGAGATTGTTGGCGTGATATGCAATTTGATGCTATTTCCAAACAAAAAATGCGAATAGACATTATTGCATGTTTCTCTGGCTTACAAATTGCAAGAGGCAGTGATGACTATCTTGTCTCATCTTACTTGGGATTATCATCATTCTCGACAATTATAACACTGCAATGGTATAGTTACTTTCATCGAGTTCTCCGTGGATGTTTTGAAATAAGGCTTAGACCGCACACCGCGGGGATTCTTCATTAATAATTGATACGTATAAAGAGTCCCAGTTCTTTCAGAAACTAACACCGCTTTATGTTTACTCCATAGTGAGTTTATACCACTATCAGATTCCATCTACCATCCACCTAGGAATATCCACACAGAATCCACCGTAACGACACCCTGTGGTAAGTTCTACATTCATGCCCGGTGTAGAAAAGTACTTTTGTTTCTCGGGGCTCTCAGCCGAAGGTTGTTGGCCTATACATGTAGATTCATACCCTCACACCTCCTTACCTAAATATTACGGTTTATGCCTGACTGCGATTTGTTATATTAAACTACTCAAGCGGCCATCCAAAACGTGTCCAATATACCCACTATCTGGGCGATTTTTACCCCCCCCCCCCCACCCGCCTCTCTTTTCCCTTCCCGCCATGTGTACTTTTCATACCTCAGCGGTCACATACCCAATCCCCACTCCACAGAAAATAATGTACAAACCATTAGAATGGTGAATGCCCAATGATAGCTGATTCGCCTACCGTTGCCTGGCAGGCCGTATCGGGCCGTAGGTTGCCCATGTTTTTGATACATCAAACAATTATAGTGGGAGATATAAATGCATTTAAGTTTTAACATAATTTATTACTCCATCACAGTCGACCTTCTATTTTTTGGCATGTTTTTTTTTTCCCTAACCCCCGTGCACGCCATATCAGACGGCTATATGAGAACCCCCCCCCCCACCCCCCCCCCACCCCAAACCAAATCTAGGAGTGACAGGTTGATACAATGGATTATGCATGACACCGAACTGTCTTCATCTAACTATTCTGTATTGTAATCTCTATTGCCAGGCCACAGATCATTTCAGCCACCTCCAAGTCATAACAGTTTAAAGCGTCGAGAAATAATAAGCTTAAGTTTAGATTGCATTCAATTACAGAACAATAAGACGTAAATCCAAAAACCTGACCCGTGACCCTCGAAACTTGCATAATTATTTATCGTGATTCAGTTCTCTTCTCTGGGAGTATGTCACCTTGGTTATCAAGTTCTCTAATTCGAGTTGCTAAACGCATGGTCTAGTGAGGTCTTGCTCAACTCTCTCTCTCTCTCTCTCTTTTTCCCAACTCTCTCTCTCTCTATCTATCTTTCTCAGCTCTCTGTCACTCTCTCTCTTTCTCTGGACGAAGGGTGCCCTTGGGAGGGTGTCCTTCTGTCAGATCATTCTGCTATATTTCCGTCTATCGTCTTGCCTCTTAGCACAATATAGCCATTATCATGTCGAATCTGAATCTGAATCTGAATCTGAATGAATCTCTCTCTCTCTCTCTCTCTCTCTCTCTCTCTCTCTCTCTCTCTCTCTCTCTCTCTCTCTCTCTCTCTCTCTCTCTCTCTCTCTCTCTCTCTCTCTCTCTCTCTCCTCCTTCCCTCTCTCCCTCTGTCATCATGATGAAAATAATGAACAACAAAAGTTTAAATCTGGTTCCCGTTTTTCCTGTTATTGCTTTCTCTCAATAAAGGTATGAGAAAGGCTAAGACGTCCCGTAAGGCTAAATCATCTACATTATTATAAATAACAGTTCGATTTGCAAATTTGCAAATAACCATAATAATATTAATAATAATAATAATAATAATAATAATGTATCTTATAATAAGCTTAATGGTTTCATTAAGCAAGTGAACCAGCTCTCTCTAAGTTTCTGCCTTATGAAACCAGGTTTGATCATTATCAGAATCTCACGTAAAGCCTAAGGTAGTGGTTTACGCGTAGCCGACAGAAAAGTACCCACATGACTAAGAAGTGGTGGATCACAAGACAAACCCAAAACTTCAACTGACTTAGGTATCCTCGATGTGGATGAGACCATTGGAGATATACGAATCCGTGAATACTGTATTATGGAATGCAGAGTTATGCTAACATCCATCACTTGGTGTGGGATTCATGTATGAGCCCTTTGTGAAATTAATTGTTTATGATTTTCTCGCTTCTTTGTCTTTGTTCTTATACGACAGCAACGTTCATTTCCATTCATTTTCAACTTGTTTCGTTTGTATCCTGGTTCAAAACAAACGAGACCCTAAGGAATAAAGTAACGAGCACAAAGTGAAAATGGGTAATCTGTATATATATATAAAAAACTAGATGACCTACACCGGGCATTGCCCGGAATAAACAATCATGCGCTCCCCCCCCCCTCTCTCTCTCTCTCTCTCTCTCTCTCTCTCTCTCTCTCTCTCTCTCTCTCTCTCTCTCTCTCTCTCTCTCTCTCTCTCTCTCTCTCTCTCTCATATAACAAAAGTAATAAACTACAGTCTTGCTTCAGAACTCATGCGCACCAGAACACTACGCGTCAAACTGAACGCTTGATACGGTTACTTTTTATGACATGTAGGGTACTGTATACATGTATTACGAAACAAACATGCAAAAAAGTACAATTACATAGCAACAGACATTGTTATTTTTTAAAATTACACCATCGCAGACTGGGCTGAGCGCTCGATGCTGGCCTAACCTAGCCCAGCCAACGGGTTGAAAAATAGCGGTGTGTAACGAAATGCCGCGTAATGACCGTCCACTTGCCCGTTCGACCGGTCCACCTTCCTGATCTATTGTTCGAAGTTATGTCTCAGGCTACCTGCGGGTAGAGCAATTATCTCTGACCCGTCCACCTAATACCCCAGCGTCCGAGTTTGGCCTCCGTAGAATCTTTGTGCACGTTTTTATGGCTCACGAATTCGAGCTAGCTAGAACCTCCCAGTTTTCCCCTTTGTAATTTTCTGTAATTTTGAGTTTCTGTATATATTCCAGAGCAAATCTGGAGTCGTCAGTCCGCTTGCGATAGACTCACTGCGAGGTCCTGCTCGTGCGAAGCAGTGTACCTGCCTGTAGAACTCAGGCGTGTATTTACAGTGTCTATTAAGGCCTGTATTAAAATTTAGCTCGTGTGGAGCGAGGTCCCGCTCACGTAGAGTGGTGTACCTGTCTGTCGTTCTTATTGTAAGACACAGACGTATATTAACATAGCCTATACGGTGTGTTAAGTTAGCTCGTGTATAGAGCGTTTATGACTTTCAAGTTCGCGTAGGACTGAGTCATAGTAAATTACTGTATTTCTTGCTTCGTCAAAGCATGAAATAAGCTCAGTTAGAGCGGCGTGTGAGTCTAAGCTTAAAGTTAAAAGTTAGCTCATGTACGCGGTGCATATATTGCACATATCTTAAGTTCTTAAGGAACTCGTTAATTTCCAGTGTTGTACTCGCTTCTTGTGGCAGTGTCAGACCTGTAAGTCTTAGCGTGACCAGGCAGGCTTCTGTCCGCGTGTAGAGCATTGTACCCGGCGTTTCTGTGAATTGTGCAGAACAGCGGGAAGGCTAGAGGCCAAGACCATAAAGTAACCACCTGTTTTAAAGTATCCTGTGCATATTGTTAGGACATTTCGATCCTGTTGTGTATCCTGTGACTGTGACCAGAGCCTTATCAGGACATTAGTTATATATAAATATAATTCTAGTAGTCATCTTGTGGATGTGGACAGTGCTTTTTATGTGGAGTAAGGACACATTTGCAATTGAGTGTATCCTGTAGTGAATTTAAGAGAACATTATCTTGTGGAGTCCAGTTTCCCAAGAGACCGGACATTCTTCGGTTTAGGACCATCATCGTCAAGTTTACAGATTCAAGATACAGGACAAGTTTAAGTAACATTTTAGTTAGAGTAATTATTGGAAGAGTGTGGATATATCCTGTGTGAAACGTTCTTTAAGTGCAGAGCTGGTGAGATGTACAATTACCTTGTTATCTGTGTTTTAGTGTAACATATTATAATCCATTTTATTGTCATTTCATTGCATTAATCAGAAACCTTTTCTTTCAGGGTAATTATCTTAGCTGTTGTTAAACGCATTATCTTTTGAATTTGATCATTGTCATAATATCTGTATGAAATATTTGTCCATCTCATCTGACACGTTATTTAGACTATTTTACTAACATTAATTAAGCCCCCATCCCACGTGTCCCAATAAATTTATTGTGTGTATAACTGTAAAGCACTTGTTTCCATTGGTGTGTTGTAGTCACTCATAGGCCGGAACATCCCAAGGTTGCAAACCGCATTTGCAGTACCATTGTCTGCACCTGCGCTTTGTGACACGGTGATTGTGATTGATTTTGTAACTTTAATTTGATTGTGATTGATTTTGTAACTTTAATTTGTTTATAGTCACTTATATACCATTTCCGTACACTATGACATAATCATGAAAAAAATTCCCCGATTAAAAAAAAAAACCGACACAACTCAACACAACTACAATGATAAGCCAATGGTGTTAATGTATATGACACGGCGGTGGAGGGTGGGGTAAGCCTAGAGGGAGGACAACAGGTGATGAAAATAGATAGATAGGTAGAGAGGGAGAGAGAGAGAGAGAGAGAGAGAGAGAGAAGGGGGAGACAGATTGAGATACCGATAGATAGACAGGGAGAGAGACAGGGAGAGAGACAGATAGAGAGACATAGAGAGAGACAGAGAGAGAGAGAGGGGGAGACAGATTGAGATACCGATAGATAGACAGGGAGAGAGACAGATAGAGAGACATAGAGAGAGAGAGAGAGAGAGAGGGGGAGACAGATTGAGATACCGACAGATAGACAGGGAGAGAGACAGATAGAGAGACATAGAGAGAGACAGAGAGAGAGCCAGAGAGAGAGAGAGAGATAGAGATAAGGATACAGAGATATAGACAGATAGAGAGAGATAGATAGACAGAGAGAGAGAGAGAAAGAGATAGAAGAGAGAGAGAGAGATAAGATAGATAGATATATAAGATAGATAGAATAGATAGATAGATAAATAGAATAGATAGATAGATTGATAGAATAGATAGATTGATAAATAGACAGACAGATAGAAGAGATAGATAGATAGAATAGATAGATCAAGATAGATAGAGAGAGAGAGAGATAGACACAGAGAGAGAGATAGACAGATAGAGAGACAGAGATAGATAGATAGACAGATAGAGAGACAGATAGGGATAGAGAGAGACAGAGAGAGAGAGAGAGACAGAGAGAGAGAGACAGACAGAGAGAGAGATAGAGAGAGCGAGATAGAGAGAGAAAGAGAGATAGAAGAGAGAAATAGATAAGACAGACAGATAGATAAGATAAATAGATAAATAGAATAGATCTAATAGATGAATAGATAGATAGATAAATAGACAGATAGACAGATAGAATAGATAGATTGATAGATAAATAGACAGATAGATAGTACAGACAGACAGATAGACAGACAGATAAACCGTCTCATAGTCAAAGGCCTACGCGGCTACATTTACAAACATGTTGACACAATGAGTCGCGACCCGTCCTAGTCCCATTCAATCCCTGGCGTGTCTGGGCATTGCTCCAAACTCAAAACCTATTCTTCCAAGAGCCTTCCTATGCGGCAGTGACTACTTAACTTTAACAGAGACCTCTCCTTACGACAGTGACTACAAGTTCATTGTGTGTTTTCGGGAGGACTTCCGAATGCATTCCATAGCTCGACAAGTGCATAGAGGCATTATCAGATTGATGTGTAACGACGTATCATCGAGGCCGTAGGCCGATGTTCGTCTGGGCAGTAGTCAGATTGACATATTATCAGGGAAAGCCGCCGGGGTAGCTATGTAGGCTATTGTTTTCACTCCGGCTATGGAACGCATTCGGAAGTCCTTCCGTGTTTTCAATTGGCAGCTTGCATTCACCCTAAAATCCATAAATTTCTCAGTTATTCACCATATGTTGTTCTTTCTTCAGTTTCGAAATCATGCCTCACGACTCGTTGGACCCAACAAAATCAATGTACCAGCCCCCGCCCCCCCCCCCCCTCAAACCCATCTTTTTTCGCCTTGCTATGCGATGGCTAATGCCTAACGGTGTGTGCGAAGCACAGAATAAATATAACAGTGATGCGAAGGGCCCAGTTCGTACATCAAAACCATAATTTTGAACATTAACGAATGCAATTCATATTCAGTTGCAATTAGATTCTAGTTTGTACCTATAAATGTAACACAAGTATCACTCACGATAATGCAGAAAACCATACTCCACGATAGATCAACAGAAATGTGTGCCCACTTGCTCAATGCAGAATACACAAAATGACAAAATCAGACCACTTACCCCGTTTGCATTCTGCGTTGTATGTGTCCTGCGTGCTGCTCGTTTATATATAATATCGAGAAGTAGTCAGAACATCAATGTCACGCGCTGCTCCTTTTTATGGCCGAGTAATCATGAATGGCCCGGTACAGCTAGCAGACCTGTCCCAACCACCTTGTGGCCAACGATCTGGGTCGCAAACCTGTGAAGAATGACTGGATCTGTCGGGAAAGCTGACAGAAAGCTGACGCATTCGTAACCGGGACCAGAAATAGGGTCTAATAATATAATTCGCATAGCACACTTTATACCGGCCTTGGTAGTAAGAGAGTACAATAAGTTCATGACGGTGTTGGTTGGGTGCAACTTGAGCCGGGGAAAATGGGGGATAAAAGGTCGGTTTTACAGGGATTGAGACTTAGATCTCGATATAGATCTACGGTCACCACAACCAATATTCTTGAAGGATCAAGTGAAGATCTTGATTAGCGAAAATGTTACCACACTAATAACTACCGCACAGTGCTTTTCATTCTCAAGATAATCATACATTACCCACAGTGACTTCAAGAGAATAAGGTTTAAGAGCTCTAGGCCCCACTCTGCGTCTTGAAAACAATCCATGGTAGGTTAATGAAATTAATATTAAAGCTTAATACTTACCAGCGACGTTTTGGGGAATGATGAAGAGTAAAAAAAAGCCCACTGCACAGTGTACAGCTACGGACGTCAGTATGTGCAGATAAACCCTGGGTGATTGTGATCGCGTTCCAGACTACATGTGTGAAAGCGTTAATTCCAACCCCCCTAACTATCCCTCGACTGCAATGAAGTCCAATGCTGTTGTTCTGTATGGGCAATATACATGTAACCAATACAACATCAGACTGGATAGGGTTTCACACAAGAACACTGCACGATGTGTTTTTCCTCTTAACGAATAAAATGGCAGAGAAAGGGCGGAGCACGCCGCTTGTTTTGGTACAAAGTAGGTCACATTTGGACAGGCGAGATTGCTTCATTCTCCAAGTGTTAAAAGTACGTTATCACGTTTACACACCTCCCCCTTCCTAAATGACTTTTACCAAAGAGGGGTATAGTAAACTACATGTACTAAGTACTATAGTCCTCTTTGCTTCTACCAAAGCTACTGTCAGGGCACTGTTTAAAACCCGTTGTTTCAGTGATGGAGTGAGTATGTTTTTGAAAAGAGTGCATGCATAACGAAACTGGTAACAAACAAAAGGTTGGGGGAAGGGGGTGGAATGCATGTTTCTGCCACGTGTATCCCACTTTTTGAAAAAATAAATTGCGCTGAAGTGTATTCGTTTTGTCAGCATTTGAAATAAGTAATTGGTAGAATCGATGACCTCAGCTCAAGTCCGACAGAGGTTGAACAAAGGGTTGGGAGCAAGTGCGAGAATGTGAAAATAAGTTTTCTGCCCATGTCCGTGTGTTACTGAAGTGGATGACTATAACAAAGGCTGCTGAGTTTGAAAGCACGGAAAAGGAAGGGAATAGCGTTTTGAACAGAGGGAATGGAATTGTGTCGGCGCACGTGGCTTCTATAATTTACTATCTTTTGCGTGCGATGATTTGGGGGGGGGGGGCAGGTTAGATCTGCTCTAACATTTGATTCAGACATTATTGGTTGTCACCATACACCGCTATGCTAATAACTAAGGGGAGGTAGGGGTCGATCTACAAAGGCAAACGACAGTAAAGAAATAGCTAGGCCGTGTGATACATTAAAATTTTAGGTCGATTGAGAAGTGGGTCATCTGCTCGCGGCGCCTAGAAAACAGCATACACTACGTGTCTGCCTGCTAACTGCTCCCATTGCCGCACGGAAGACACGAAATACAACAGTTTGAAAGTCGGAGCTGTCACGAGTGGAGTGAGCGGGATTCAAAGATTACGGGTGCATGGAAGTGAGGGAATGACTCACGGGATAGTGAGGCTGCTCACCTATATTGACTTCTGTTAGTTAACGTTAAAGCGTACATGTTGTGAGTGGTGGGGGTCTGAATGAGGCGAGAGCGCTGTATTACTATCACTGCACACTAAGACGTCCTAGAGAACGGACGCAGGAGAAAGCCCCAGAGGGCGAACATAAGGAGAGCAGTCGGAAGACTTGGGAGTAGTGTTTTTTCCAGTGATGACTGGTAGGTGGAACGATGATTGATAATTATGATTGATGTATTATATTCGTCTATTAGCATGATGTAAGTAAGTATATGTGAGGAATGTGGAAGTCCTTGATACTGTATATAGCAATGTGCGCCATGAGCGATAGATGTAAGTTGAGTTCATGGATTTGTAGCGAGAGTGAGTATTGTGTACTACGGTGGAGGTGTGTTACCGTAAGATGTTTGGTGAGTGAAATGTGAACTATTGTGTGTCCGCTTCATGAGTTGTAATGAGGGGTGAAGTGAATAGAAATGGTATGGTGTTATACCAATGTAATGTTATTTTTGTAGGTGCCGGGGTCGGGCCGAAGAGCGCTGCCTACGGTGAGCACAGGGGATAGGCCAGCATAGGGCCGGAGGCCACACATAGGCCAGGAAGGGAGCTGTCGGTGCAGGACAGTAGAGGCACATGAGTCGTGGCAGTTTGGCCACCGACAGGGACGTATATGTGATCGTGAATGTGCTATTGTCATGTTGATGTGCTATTGGAATGCTAATGTGCTATTGCCATGTTGATGTGATATTGAAATGCTAATGTGTTATGGCAATAGGAAGGGATTATTGGGAGACTGCGGTGCCAGTGAAATATTAATGTGCTATTAAGACATGGAGAGGAGAAGCTGAGACCGAAGTGTCTTTAGAAAGTAACTACCGGGTTGTGGACCCGAGGAAGAGTGCATGTGGGAATAAGGCCGTTGGACGGCAGTAACTTGAATAATAATATGTATGTATGTAATTGCACGGTTATCCTTATCGTTATATTTATGTTAATAAATGTGTGAGTCTGATGGGTTGTTCTGTTAAGTGTTATACTTGTTCGTTCGTGATTGTTGTCCTGTTATAAACTATTACATCTCCCAGTCTGGGATTTGTGACAGGAGCTTTCTTTTCAGTGCTTAATCCACCCTTTCTTGTCTGTCATATCATTTGGGCCAATCCCCATTGTGTGCTAATGTGGACGGGTGCAGAGATATATTAATAACAACTTTGAATATTCGTTATGCTTGTCTGGGGACCTCGCCAATGCACTCGTGTGAAAGAGATTAATACTGGAGGAAGATTCAGTGCACTGCGGTCTGAGAGCTGGGGAGGGGAAAAAAAACAACAACGAGAACATCCCTAGGTCAGATTTTTTTTTTTTCAATTGTCATGTGAGTTCACATGAGAGAAATATTCAACAACTAGGAAAGGTTGGGTCACCCTGCTGGCTTTTGCATCATCCAAATCTCCCTGCACAATAGATACTACACGTCTTGAAAGCTAATGTATATCCTTCCTCGTCGATCCTAAACCCATGAGTGGGTTTTATATATATATATATTTTTTTTTTTAACCAATCACTCGCCGTGGCAATGTTACTCATTATCAGGAAGTGGGAAATATCTTCCTTCGTGCCGAGGATTTAGTCGTTTTCATTCTTGCATTGCTGAAAGTGAAACATTCAAGAGGACACACACAACACGACCTTTGTACTTTTTCGTGCCTGATTGGGGCATCAAGCACCGCCACACACAGGTGTCTCGCTTGGGTTGTTGCATACCATAACTGTTACCCATTCTTAAGGCACACATCTGTAAACCTTTACCCCCAAAGGGCTAGTCTTATAACTCGACCTCATCCTCGTTAAAGTGCAACCAGAGACCATGTCGGCCTATATATGTAACAGCACAGCGTTTCCATTTAAGTCGAGCTTGATACTGGGCTGTGGGGCATGACGCAGACTTCCAATCAATTACCGGTACTCTCTACACGTGCAAAAGAATTTCCTTGTGGAATATAATCGTCATAAGCATAATTATACTTTTGAACATTTAAACAGTCTTATTGCTTGTCTGACGATCTGTCTGTTCAGTTTGCAAATCGGACTAGTCATAATTCACTTGAAGGGTTGGCCCCAAATGTTATTCTTTTCTTCATTCAATACCTGACATGACTGTGTTTGTTCAGGAAATGAAACTTTCCTTACGAAAACATTTTTGTTTGGTATAAAAACCATCATGGTCGGACGGTCCTTTAAAAAAGTCATGCAAGATGCCACGAATGTGCTGGAAAAAGTAATTATCAGCTAAATGAAAGAACTGTTCCTTGTGGCAAAAGTGCATCATGTCTCGGGTAGCGATACGTCGGGAAGATGACAGAAAAACGACGATATTGCATCTACATCTCTAAAAGCAACCGCATAATATTAAGAAGTCTATATATCCATCCATCCATCCGTTCATCGATCCACCTATCCATCCATTCATCCGACCATCATTCTTTC
Source organism: Onchidella celtica (assembly GCA_963931925.1). Classification (NCBI taxonomy): domain Eukaryota; kingdom Metazoa; phylum Mollusca; class Gastropoda; order Systellommatophora; family Onchidiidae; genus Onchidella; species Onchidella celtica. Next base: position 27,039,364 of record OZ007568.1, read on the forward strand.
TTTCTTTTTATTTATTTCGTGGCCTATCTTTCTCATGGCATGTGACATGATGCTGAGTTGTCTTAATAGAATATTGAATTTTAGACATTTTCGTCGCATCTGGATAGATCGTTTACTCACTACAGACTGGGTTTCTATCGCCCTGTCTCTCTCTGTTCGAATATTAGGGATATTTACAGCATACATTGTGTATATAATGTTATTTTGAGTGTGCAGGGGTGCTCAACGCATTTGGATGAAGACGACTTTTCCATTTAGCACCCCCCACCCCCCCCCCTCCCCGCTTGACGCAATTTTGGAATCTAGTATAATTTAAAAAAAAAAAAGACTCGCGCCAGCCTATACATTCTTTAGTCAAGTCTGCAGACTTTATTAATTTGGCAACATATGTTGCTGAAATTTTGCAGAAACATAAAAAAATAATTTAAACAATTTAGACTAATCGTTTTTGCCGTTCTTTTTTAGATTTGGAGACTTATAATTGTGGGGAAGTATTTTTTTTTTTTGAGTTTGCATTGGGTCGATAATTTCTCCCGCAATCCATTCTTTTCCATGAACACAATCATGACGTCATCACTTACTGCGATGTGTTCACTATCAAACACAATGACCCGTGAGCAAATTATTGCCATTTCATGAGGATCTGACATGGTACGTCGGGCATAAACGCTCAAAAGGAGTGCATAATGACATTTCTAACACAAATACCAACAACATAAACCTAAAGGTACAGGCAAGGTGAAGCAGATCTGGGATAAGCACCCAAAACAGAAACTAATAAAAATATTTCTCCTGGGCAGGGCCGGGTAACTCACAAGCCCTGAAAGTATCCGCGGTGTTTTGTTTCGGCAGTTGTCAGCAATGATTTTCGTGACATCTCGTTTCCGTAAATTTTCAAAAAATAATGTGGAGATAGTTTGTTGTATGTTATACAGTCAAAGAGAAAAAAAAAAGCCCAAAACTTAACAGATGACATAGGAAAAAAAACTGTGAGACAAAGACAAACTGTTTCAATGCCACCTGCAAAATTTCGAAATAATTGGCCCGTTGGTAAAAAAGAAAGCTATCCCCCCCCCCCCCAAATATTTCTTCCCCCCCCCCCCCCTAAACGAGCTATAGTGGGTCATGTTGTGGGCTTGAGATACTCGCAGATGGCAAGTGAGATGTCGCAGTGCAGTACACAGTTCAAAACGTATGTTAACTCCGACACATGTTTGATAAAAATCAGCTTGGCTCATTATGGAAATACAATAATACGCACCACAGGCACCACAGATCCACCATTGTCCTTCCGACCAACTCACGGACCTGGCCAATTAATGTAAAAGTAGGCCTGCAAGTGTTGGTGAATTAGTCTTTTAATGCAAAATTTCATGACCCTGACGAACTGCTTATCTTTATCAATTTAGGTTAAGATAATTTAAGTGTGTCGGAAATAGTGACTCGCATTTAAAAAAGATAATGATTTTCACTGTTTAGAACTCAAGCGCTATTCAGATCAAAAGTCATCCCCTTTTTAACGCTTGGGACAGGCCAGATCAGAGCCGCAGTGCCTTGGAAAAAGACCGCATGAATACCAACAACAAAATTTTACAGTAGACATAAAAATAGTTAGCATAGCGCTCTGCTTTATTCTTTATTCATTTTCTATTTTTGGGTGTCCACAAGAAGCTACCATTGTGCGTTCAACAGTATGCGGTTTTGCAGTTTCTTTAGCCTACTATCTGCGGCTTACCTTGATGAATCAGGCCCAAATTTTGCACAGCCTCCCGTTTCAATTTGCCTTAACTGGCTACTGTTTATTCACTTGTAAAAAGTGAAAATCAAAAAGTTTTCTTCATAAACAGATTTTTAAAAAAACAAAAAACACAGAAAACACGGCCAGGCAAAGAGCAGAGTTTTGACCGTGTTCACATTTATGTCGTCTTTATGTCATGTTGGCATAAGAGCAATATATACAAACATTCCAGATAAACGCAACGGCCCTTTTGTGTGTGTGCGTGTGTAACTCACATTAATTGCACGCAACTGGTCAGAGAAAAGAACGGGAACATCACTGAATAATATTGTCGTGATTATAAATTATGCACCTTTGCATCCCTGAAAAACGTTTATTTCGGACAAACCAAACTGTCAGTCTTGATGCCATATTATGACAACTCAGCCACTATGAGATAGCAAAGAATTCTATAAAGAACGTTTGAAACAGTACAAGACTGTCCCTATGCCCTAGCAGTATGATCCTGAAGTAAAGTAATGTGCTAGGAGAGCACTAAAATATCCTGAACTCGAAAATAAAAATCAAAGACTTCAAGTTTCTTTAAATTACCCCCTGAAATATACCTGTCCATGTTCGGGTGTAAAAACCACTACACTCAAACGTCGGCAGAAGGAGCTGCCAGATATGAACGAAGATGGTAGAAAAGGCGGAAAGCCAATCTGGGACATCTTTGACTTTTATATTATAGAAAGATGCATAATTATGCAAACTATGTGAAGCAAAGTTTGTATACCTTACTTTAAAATTACTGAGGCATAATCTTGAGACAATGTATAATATCAGCGTCAAGAGAGGAATTCTTTATTCGGCACTCAAGACCTTGGAAGTTCCAGTCCACAAAAAACTGGAAAAAGATTCCGACAGTAGAGGTCAGATTGTGTTGCAGCAAGATACAAATACCTTCGGTGAGTGAAAGAAGTTTGTCTTGGACTTGTGGGAATATTCGACGGTTCTGGCAAGAAACTCCCAACATCCTAATGACATTGATTTCCGAGGTTTTGCTCCACAGAATATGGAAATGAGAAGCAGATTCCTGACGAAATCAAACATGAAGTGTCCCGTTGTATTTGGTATACATATCTATGCATACACGGGCATTTACATAACAAACCTGCCACCTGCATAGAGACATAATAATTATTACATTTGAGTGCACCAAGAGTAATCATAGCCGAGATCTAAATAACTATGGATACAAATAATGTTGCCTCTGTAACTGATTCTATGGCGTTATTTCCATTGTTATATACATGTAGTCCCTTCAATTGTTTTGAATTGTTTGCTTGTTTGTGTTCAAAGTCACAAACAATTCTTTGGTTAAATCTTGTTCAATATAGCACTTCTCTTTAAACCATGCATTGTGTTTTATCCAAAAACAAGGACCTTTGCATTTACTAAAACTCCGTGTCAGCGGTGCGCTTTTGCTGTTACTGCAAACGGCTTGTATGTTGACCATATTTTTTGGTGTTGGTGAAGTTGTTTTTTATATATAAAATTTTATGAAGGAAAAAAATTATTTCTACCTCTATTAATGTCAGAAATAATTTCCAGTTAAGGTAAATTGAAAAAGGTGGCTATGCAGAATTTGACCGTGACAGATCAGGGCAAGCCGGAGACGTTAACGAAATTGTAACACCGTGTAATGTTGAGCGAACTATAGTAGTAAAAAATCATAGCATCGCTAGAAAGATAGAGCACATTGTTTTTAATTTGTAACACGATGTCAAGCATTGAATTTGACCTATATTGGTGTATACGCTCAATTTCCATAACATGGTTGGCGGGGAGGGGAGACCAGTTGGTAGTGAGCCTACGATTCTGAAGGGAGGGGAAGGGGGGGGGCGAGTTCTCCTGGTAGAGGTAAAGGGGGTGGACCCTTTGATAAAAAAAATATTGATTCTGTAAAGAGAGATAGCGGGGATCCTCTATCACATTTTGTTATAAAGAAGATTCATACTAGATCGATACAGATAACATAAATAAATTAATTATGCAAATACGGTAACTGAAACCAGATTTATTAATACTAGCTGGAGCATTTACTTACAGAAAACACAGATATGATAAATTATTTAACGTTGCTTTTCAGAAGTTTGTGAGGAAAAGCGGAGCACGAAATTTCCGATCATGTCATACTTTTCGATTTACTCAATGAAAATGCGTCTCTTTTTTGGCGGCTAAAACAATCGTAAATAAACAATGTAAAAGACCAAATTTTATTCAAAATGGACGTGTCCACGAAATACATTGTCAAAATTTGAGGCAGTACCCAAAGTTTCATAGTTTTTAGTTACTGTAACAGCTGAGGTTGTTCTAGCACGTTATAGTAGGGGGGAGTTAGTTGATCTAACTACAACCCTTTAGAAAACGAAACTATTACAGCTGTAAAATAAATAAACACGAGATCCGACGATAGATTAAATAATACTAAAGTTTAATAACTGTATAGTGAACAATAAATTACTAGGAAGACACCAGCGAAACTAAATATCTACGCCACACAAAAGGAAACTCACTTACTCACCAGTGTAACAAGAAAACGGGGGAGGGCAAGGGATAGCTTGCAGATGCTACAGTTACTTAGTCACGATAGTTTCAGAAATTACATTAGCTCCGTTACAGCATGACCATTAGCTCTTAACTCTCTGGTGCGAAGGCGAAAATTGCTAATCCAAAAACTTCAGGAATAATATGCTGAACTGATTTTAAATAGTGAGATATTTGCAAAAAATATAAATATGTCACTGAAAAAATTATTTGTTAATAAAGTTGGAAGAGTAAGTGTACCTTATCAAAGATAGAGCATTTTGGCCCCATGTGACCAATTTCAAATATGGTACTGGGCGCGAGATGGTTGATTTAAACTGAAACAAACATTGTCAGCGACTAGTTCGAAATAGGGGCCTATATTTTCCGCCTCTCCTGGGCCATTTGCCAGCTTTGCACTGGAAAGGGTGCAGGACAGGTCTGAGCATTGCCAGGAGTAAAATATAAATTTACAGTTCAAGTCGGATGTCACCAAAAATCAACGGGATGAAACCAGGAATAGGCAGTGACGCGTTTTTGTGAGCCACTCTAGTTGCTTGCAACTTGAAATTTGCCAGGAAGCAAAGCAAGGCGCATTTTGTTGATCACGAAAGAAAGTACCGTGGATGACCACAATGTACGAATCCTTTAGTTGCATTTGTAAAATTGTGAATCTGAACATATTCCGCTGACAGACATCGTCAAAGCCATTTCATTTGTCACCAGCTGATGTAACCGGCGTTGCCCTGGGTTAACCTGTTACTGGACCCATATTATTATTATTATCATTGTTAATTATTGTTATTCATATTATCTTCCTAAGCTTGTCTCTTTCTTTGGTAGCGTGTTTTTTCCCGACGAAAAGCTTAACAACTGAAAAATTTAGTAATTTCTTTCATTCATATGAACCTGGGGCTACATGGCCATCTACTTTGAATTTGGCGACCCCCCCCCCCCCCAACCCTTGTGTGCACTTTTCTTACGCTTGGCCTCTCAACCTCTTCTTCTCTCCCGCCGTGTCCTCCAACCGTGCAGCGTGCGGCCATTAGAAGGGTAAATTAGGATAGGGCACTGATGTTCTAAAGCTTTTAAGGCTATTTTGCACGCACTCCATATACTTTATTACATGTACTTCATCAGCAACTTGGGTTATTGTTATATATTTCAATTATCTTACTTTGCTTGTTTTTTTTTTCACCTTTTTAAAAAAATTACGCAGCGGGAAAAACGTGCTTCCTCTTCCCGGGAGCCCCCATCCCCACTCCCACCCCCTCCACCATGCACGGTTTTCATACTCCGAAGGCACACGGTACTTTACTGTTGGTTGTTGTACCTAAAATGAAATATTTGTAGTGGCCACATTTTAACTTCCAGTATCTCAGTTCTCCTTGAGCCAGTAGGGGAAGTACAACAAACCGAACAATGAGCAGTGTAACACTTCAGTCCCCTTGAGGTACGCCCATAACAAAATGAGAGAAAACTTCACCCGGCGCCATTACTGTTGTTGTCCGTCATAGATGTTAACTTTGTTTAAGGCATTTAAACAGTTAGGGAAAGCACACTCCTACACGGTAGCCACCTTAGACTTCTTTTCAATAGATAGAAACCTGTGATTGGGAGATGACCAAAAAAGAAAAAAACGAGACATAGAGTTGGCGTTTAAAATATAGCTGAGTCGTCCCAGAGATAAGAATTTGATTTCCATTGTTTTCTGTGTTGGTGTCAAACTAACTGAAGGCTGCTTATCTCTGCTTATCTCTGTCTTGAGCCACTGACTCTTGGCCCGAAGGTCAAGGTTGTAATTCATGGTGTGTTTGACCCATGCTGACAAAATCTTGTCACCGCTGTACTGACAACGTATAGGCCTACTGTGTTTGCCTCAAAGAACAAAGGCCATCACAAAAGTAAAGCCACACGACGACACGTTTCGCCAGTCACCTACTTTTCAGTTTTTCGTAACGTGCAATCCTTTGCAGGCAGTCGTTAACAAAAAGGAGGAGGCATTTTAACAGATTATTATGAATTTCTTTGATTGTTTATATACCTTATCGTATTAGTTTTTCTTGTTGTTGTTGTTGTTTTGGTCTGATGCGATGATTAAAATTTGAATTAATGACTTACTGTCACTGATGTTTTGGACTATTTTGAAACTACTAATTATGGGTGGATCGTTCCGTTGGTTACAGTAACAATAAACGAGGGTTGTTACCATTTCTTTCCATCTGTGTGCAGTCTGAGGTGTGGTACGATATAGAGGCTGAGCTTTTGTTTTATATTTCAATTGAGGTAGAGAGTGTCACCTCGTGTTGAACACTCCGTCCAAGCTCTGTTTCAGTCATAGCCTATATTAGCTGTGAGGTCTGTCCTAAGTTTTCGTAAAAAAAATTCAATATGGCCGCCACCGCGACCTAGGTTTGGAGTAAAAATTAGATTTGACTGGCTTTTTCCCTTTTTGTAATCCTTAGATAGTACAAATGACATTTTGAAGTGCAAAACCACCAAATAACGAAATTTGCTTCAAACCTTCCTTCCCCCTTAATAGGGGCTGCAGATCTTCCCGTCTTATACAAAAAAAAATATATTCATGAGTTGTTTCCCCTGATCAACGTTACAGGATAAAAATTATTTCACGGAGTGTGTATGGCAATTCCTGAACGCTGGGTCTAAGCCCTGTTGAAGTCCAGACAGTGGTAGGCCTAATATCTGTGAGGCAGTTCGAGTTTCTAGTTTTTGGTTCTAAACCCATCCGTCTAAATACAACAACTGCTTAATTTATTTTTCGTTGCATTTAAACAGTTGACGTACTAGCGGATTTACTCCGTTTTCTTTGTTGTTGCAGTTGATAGAAAAGGAGCGTGGGGGTGATTTTAAATCTATTTTCATGTAACGTTCCCCCTGGCATTTTCACATTGGTAGATTGTTCCAGGCAACAGTTAGGAAGTGCCACTACTTAAAATATGTGTTAGATAATTAAGTGAAATTCAAAGTGCATATTGCATTCAGGTGTAAGCGTACTGATTGTCTTAGAAGAGATGAAACAACGCTATTATATTGCATGAATTTCTTCCAGCGATTAGAAATCCTGAAGGTTTCAATTTAGTGTTATTGTTATTTTCAATTTACGGCTGATTAGAACTGTGTTGTACTAATGGCACTAGTGTTCAGGCAAATCACGGATCCGTTCATCAAACAAATGAATTCTGGGGGCGCACTGTCGGGCGTCGTAACATGAACCTGCCGTGCATGTTTTCTTCGTTTCCAAATCAAGTGAGTTCAAAGTCTTTGCAATTCACTCTTGCAGGTGTCAGTGACAAAGTACAATGTGTGTGTGTGGGTTCAGAAGAGGAGACGGTGTCAAAAGCTGCAATTCACTCTTGCAGGTGTCAGTGACAAAGTACAATGTGTGTGTGTGGGTTCAGAAGAGGAGACGGTGTCAAAAGCTGCAATTCACTCTTGCAGGTGTCAGTGACAAAGTACAATGTGTGTGTGTGGGTTCAGAAGAGGAGACGGTGTCAAAAGCTGCAATTCACTCTTGCAGGTGTCAGTGACAAAGTACAATGTGTGTGTGTGGGTTCAGAAGAGGAGACGGTGTCAAAAGCTGCAAGGTGAAGGAGAGAGAAAAGAAGCTTAAGTCCGGTTTTGTTTTGTTTTTTTCAGTCGGTTTTGCCTTCAAAACATCAAGAAAACATGCAACATGACAGACATGGCATTTCTCAGTTTTGATCAGCTGTACTCAAATGCTCGTGTGGAGAAATTCATCTCCATCTTAAATGACAGTCAGCATCCTCCGTTTCATCAAATTTCTAGATCATCCAGGAGCAACAGAATAATACACATGAAAGCAAACAGCAGATCGTTTTTGTGATCCGCAATTCACCTCAACAAGACACTTTAGCTAGTTGTGTGCCATAGTACGCTAAGGTTATTTACCGTGTCACTATGCTTCATGTATGCCTGTTATTGAGTTAATTGGGATATGATTTATGTTTATGTAATGAGGCGTAAGGTGTGTGTATCATGATGTCCTCTTTAACGCACTGTCAAAGAAAATTTTCCTCATGGGATAAAGTGATTTATTCTAATTATATTCTTTAGCTTTCAAACCGAAAAGCTATGTTTAGGTCCACTGTCTCCTGCCGCTGTATTATAGGCATTGTCTCGACATACTACATCTTCAATAATTTATTTTGAATTGTATTTTGACAGGCAGCATGCCTGAAACCATTCACATTTTTTTTCTTCTCAGAAACCAAAAGACACGTTGAGCTCCTCTCTCTTACTCTCTGTTGTTGTCCTTCGCTCTCCACTCAACCCCTCCCTTTTCTGCCACACCCACCCACCCATCCACGCAGGCACACAAAGACTTTCAGACCTCAGATTTACACAAACGTGTGATTATGTAGGCATGAATAGAAACCCCACTTACGCACACACAGTCTAATTCACCATGGAAGCTGACAGAACAGTATGTCGATGAATATGCTGAAATATTACTTTATTTCATGATCTGTTCACGACTTTGCTCATAATCTGGCCACCCGTCAAAAGATTCATCAGAATGGTGGCATGGCAGAGTTGTGCCCCCCACCCCCACCCCGTTTTTCAAGCTTGCTGATAGTATAATTAAACTACTTAAATGCGAGATAGGTAAATTTAGCATGAAAAAGCTCATTAAAGGATAGATCTTTATACAATATTTACAGAAGTGACATCACTAAAATAGAGAAGCAGATGGAAGGGCAGCTAAATGTAAAAAAAAAAAAAGAAAACATGAAAGGCACTAAAGGCACAAACAAAAAGAAAAACTCTGTTGTGATTAGTGTTAAATATGATAATTTTGTTACATATGACACTTTTATAGTACACATGCTGATGTCAGGCTCTTGTATGAACTGTTTCAATACATAATTATGAGATCTGAAATTTGACAAAATATATACGTAAACATTCAAGATAAAACACAAAGTAGTTCAACTCATCACCAAATGAGGTCACCCTATACCAATCCGCGCAAAACAGGCCAGATTCGGAAAAACCACTCGAATTAGCGACCTGAGCCGGCGTCAAAACTAGACGTAATGATGTCATTTGCTGGCAGTCCAGCAATGTCCATTAATTTTTTTAATTTTTTTTCCAGTAAATTCGACTGAGCTATGAATTATTAGGCCCTATGTGTGTTTAAAGTAGGCAGATCGATGCCCTGGGCCGTGACGTCTACCAGTCCAAAGGAAAGAAATCTCCTGATCACACAACCAGCAAAACAGTTTTCATTACTATGATAGAAAAAGTTTACCTCGGCAGTCTGCTGATTTGCAGTAAATAGATTATCATATAAATAGTTGGACAAAATCTCGCATTTCAAAACAAGTTAAATACAAAATTGAGCGTCACTGAGAAGTATTATATCATTTTAATTAATGAATGGCAGTCAGTGTCAGTGGCGGATCTACTGTGAAACTAATGAAGCTTAAGCTTCAGGGACCCAAATCCCGGAGGGGCCCTAAGAAACTTGTTTTAATGAGTGAATTTTGGATGTTATCCTATTGTTGCTGCTTGCCAAGGGGTTCCATAACAGTTCAAGCTCCAGGGTCCCATAACAGTTCAAGCTTCAGGGTCCCATAACAGTTCAGGCTTCAGGGTCCCATAACAGTTCAAGCTTCAGGGTCCCATAACAGTTCAAGCTTCAGGGTCCCATAACAGTTCAAGCTTCAGGGTCCCATAACAGTTCAAGCTTCAGGGTCCCATAACAGTTCAAGCTTCAGGGTCCCATAACAGTTCAAGCTTCAGGGTCCCACAACAGTTCAAGCTTCAGGGTCCCATAACAGTTCAAGCTTCAGGGTCCCATAACAGTTCAAGCTTCAGGGTCCCACAACAGTTCAAGCTTCAGGGTCCCATAACAGTTCAAGCTTCAGGGTCCCATAACAGTTCAAGCTTCAGGGTCCCATAACAGTTCAAGCTTCAGGGTCCCAAAAGTGTAGCTCCGCCACAGGTCAGTGTGCTAGAGTTGCCAAGGACATGATCCAGGTGAGAGTAACCTTCTAGGCTACTATGCCCTAAGATATTTTTCTACGTAACATAACATAGCTGTCATTCACAATACCTATACAAGAAGACTAGGGGTTTCTCCTCATAACCTCATAATCCCCCCCCCCCCCTTCTTCGAAGAAGGCATAATGACGCGGACCCGCAATGCATCCTGCTCTTTCTGAGACAGACTAAGATGTACAACTTGATTTAATAATTTTTATACTTATTTAGAAAACGTTGTCCAGATCTATACAAAACAACTTTCTTTTTTTAAAATAAATTTTACCAATGTGTTAAAATTATGTTAGTGTATTTAATTCTCTGTTAAACTTAACAGCTCTGAATACGAAACATAAAGAAAGTGCACCCAAATAGACCGTGAGGGGAGCAAAGTGGCCGTTACCGTGCCGACACGCCGTAAATACCATAACTCAGACTCAAACTCATTCCCAACACTGGTGGCGCACGGAGACAAGTGTGTTTTCCTGTCTGTTTTGTCTCAATGTGTGAGATCTCTCTTTCCGCCGGCTGACTCAAGACAACTTTGACGCACCGGTGCTAGTAAGACAGCCTTGTTTCCGTCTCGTCAGTGTGCGATACCGCGGTTTAACCAAAGATACTAGAATTGATAAGATGAGACCATAGAGATTATTACACTAGAGTGCGCACGGTGTCACACGGCGTGGAACTATTAGAGTCTCGTGGCGGCCATTTTGAGTTGGGGTGGCGATTTCGGAAGTCAGAGGGTTATTTTTCCTGTATGCAAGATGGTTCAGAATTCCATAAATCATTTCTATCCTTCTGTCCTTCCCATCTAAGGCTGAGCAAGCCCAGTTTACGATAACAACGTCTTTCAATCTCTCCCACGCACGCCATCTGTGATTTGTACATCCATTTGTCTTAATTATAATTACACACTTGCGAAGAAACACAGGAAAGACTCGGGGCGGGGTGGGGTGGGGGGGGGGGGGGGGGGAGGAGAGGAAAGGCAGAAGAGAATCAAAGACCTGGGTCTTTTATGAACAAGTGCCGAAGCGGCCCCGAGTTGACTGCACAGTGATGGCTCAGTTTCAAGGAGATAGGATGCTAAATGCTCTGGGCTAATAATGTCTAGATTTACGTGTCATCGTAGTGCATCATGCTCCCCCCACCCCCATCACCCTTGTGTTTTGGATTGTCTCAGTTAAAACAGACAGCCATGATGGGTCTGGGTGGCAAATTATCTCCATAGGCCTAATTCCTCTTTGATATGAATAAAACGTACGTCCAAAGAACTTGATCACTTAATGCATTGGATTGACAATAGGCAAGGACTAGAGATCAAAAGCTATTGTAATATATTTATCAATATGAGTATATCATGGGGCATTGCCATATTGTTGTTTGCGACACTGCTGATTTTTTTAGCCTTTGTCATGAAAGTGGTTCTCTCACTCCTCATTTCATTATGTATAAGTACAGTGTCATTCCAATCTTTAAGTTTCGATTTTGAAAGGTCTGGAACAAACCCCAGATGTTACACAACTCTTCGAATTTTCAATCCTCATTTTCCCGAAAAGGCAAAGATGCACATAATACAACAATATGGAAAATGCCAGTGGATATTATTTATCAAACAATAACAACAATTTTTTATTGTGATTTTTTTTTTTTTGCTTTCCGTGGAAGGAATCTGAGAGATTGGCTAAATGGATTGCCAGAATAAGTAGACAAACTGAGAATGGGAAGCCTTGGTATCCAACCAAGAATGACTAAGTGTGTAGTGCTCACTTCCTAAGCCCTGACAATTAGGCAGGGCTCGATAAACAGACACTAAAACCAAAGGCAATTCCATCTGTTTTCGAGAATTATCCTCCCCTCAAGCAGAAACTGCCAACTCCAAGAAGACAATCTCCCAAAAAGAGGAAAAATCCTGAGAGCTGAACACCCCCCCCCCCTCCCCCGCCAAGGCATGTATGTATGATCTAGATCACTCATGTGCCCACCACTCAACCGAAGATCATCTTGAGAGGACAAAGGCAGAGATTAATTTATGCAAATAAAAGAAAGCTGTGCAAAGGCCGCTGAATTAAGAAATAGCAAGAAAAAGCTGGTGCGGAGAGAGAAGAAATTGAAAGTTTTCATTTTCTTTGTTATATACTACTAACATGCCCTTCTCATGATTTTCTTTTCAAAGCTATGCATGTTGTAATTTTCATGACTCTTACTAGTTTTATCAGTTATGAACTTGTTATTTTGAAGAACGTTGTTTGGGGGACGTAGTCTGATTACAAAACCAAACAGAAAATATTGCGGTGTTCACTGTTCAGCTTTAGCTTTCTGTGTAAAAAAAACTGTCTCCGCAACAACAGCCTGTGTTGCATCGTATTTGTAGTATATCTATTATGACTTTGGCATAATTATAGGCGGGGATGGGATTACTATTCCTTGAGACGTCGAACAGCCAGCGCCTGCTCGCTAGTGAATCCTTCCCAAGTCAACATGGCGCGCATGTAGGAAAATTGGGGCCACTGCGACGCGTTGCACTTGTGCATGCGTGCGGACTCTAGTTTATTATAGTATCTCTATGGATGAGACAGATAGTGCTTTTAGCATGCACAGATTTCGCACCACCGCCTATATAGCGGCAAACGCGCGGAAGTCATGAACAGTGTCGTATTTTACAAAGCCAAATAGGGAAAATATTGAATTTTGTTCACTGTTCAGCTATCGCTACAGGCCTTGATTGACGTCATTTATTGTGGAATTATAACCTCAATCGCTGCGGGAAAACTCTGGCTATTTTTTCTTTTTTTTTTTACTCGCAGTAGCACTGACACAATTTGGCATCATAAATTTACCATTATATCAATCAATCTTTTCATACTATGAGCTATGGGCCCCCTCAGCACGCAAATTATGTGCACGGCTTTTTTTAGCGGTGGGAAGAAGACAGTGTCTCATCCTATCGTTTGTAGTATCTTTGGTTTAACTCCAAGGTTGACATCTCGCACTCAAACCGAGACAGGAAAGACTTGACACAGTGTTCAACCAGCCTAAAACAACTGTTATGTTACGGCAGCCTCGGACATAGTGTTCCCCAAGGAAATAACCATTTTGTTTATGTACATTTATGTGATGGAAAATAAAGTACGTTTTGCCCCATGCACACCCCATCTCCCATCTCTTCCATTACAGATTATGCATTCTGTGGAGGGTGGGGGGGGGGGGTGTAAGTTGTTAAGGCACATTTTAACCAACCAAATTGAAGAAGAAGGGGGAAAAAAGACATTTGTGCATTTTCGCTACAAGGAGAGTAACAGATATTAAAATCCCGTCAGACCCAGTTGTTCCATAATGCAAGCTGACCTGAAAATAATAACGCTGTAGCGTTTGAGTGAGAGAATCAAAATTAAAACTTTCGAAATAACAGTACAAATAAATTATACATTTTCACAAACTGTTATCGTTCTAACCAAAGCTATAAATAATCTCACATAATTTTGAAAAAGACAAACAATGAGTTCCTCCGGTTAGAAATCCTGACAATTTCTTTTCCATGGTATTTCAGCTTCAGTACCTACGACGTTTGGCCGATCTGGCTATATCCATGCATGTTCTGCAGCATATCCTTTTGAAGTAGTCTCGTTTGCATCTGAAAAGACAACAGTGTAATCCATAAAGCTATACAATGTTTTCAGTCAAAGTCACAGAATTTGCTATTCTTCGAATTTATCTTCCCGAATGACACAAGCGCTTGGCAGGATGGCTTATCCTGTCTTCACTACAATTTCACTGACGTGCATGAAGCTTGGCAATAACATCGTCATTGCTCTACTATATTGGCATATTATGTGAGTCTTACTCCAAAAGGCACCTGACGATTAATTGTATTCCTGAGCATGAAGGCTATTAGATAATATTAGAGAAAAAGAAATGCTCCACTCGGAAAATGTGATAATCCAATAGAATCTTAATGGCATAAGTCACCAAATGACAGGAAAAGAAACAGTTTTTTTTCTTGATGTCTCAAAAGTGTCAAAAATGACTTAAGCCATTCAGGTAGCGCAATGATGATATAGGACTGGCTTCCTTCACTGTCACATTAGGCCTAAATTTTAAATTATTTGCATCTATAACATAGCGGTAGGTGCATTGCATGGCGTTTACATTACCATTTCGGGGACGTAAATGGCATGTACTAAAAAACAGAATTTAAACACAAACTGTGCACTGTGGGGGAAAATGTGTTAAATGACTTGTGCTATGCCCACTATCCTCATACTGAGTCTTCAAATTCAACAGCCATTCACACGGTCCAATCTTTGATCTATATTTAATGATTCTTACGTGTTGTCAGCCATGACTTACCTATAAAAAAGAGATCTGTATGCGGCACAGTAGCCGTATGTATCTCTGCAGTCCTCATCCCGGGGTTCTGAAACACAAACAGCAGATATTACATACTGTGTAAGGATACACAGAAAGCAGACATTATACATTGTGTGAGGAAACACAGGCACCAAATATTATATCTTGTGTAAGGAAACACAGACACCAAATGTTATATCTTGTGTAAGGAAACACAGACACCAAATATTATATCTCGTTTAAGGAAACACAGACACCAAATATTATATCTTGTGTAAGGAAACACAGACACCAAATATTATATCTTGTGTAAGGAAATACAGACACCAAATATTATATCTTGTGTAAGGAAACACAGGTACCAAATATTATATCTTGTGTAAGGAAACACGACACCAAATATGATATCTTGTGTAAGGAAACACAGACACCAAATATTATATCTTGTGTAAGGAAACACAGACACCAAATATTATATCTTGTGTAAGGAAACACAGACACCAAATATTATATCTCGTTTAAGGAAACACAGACACCAAATATTATATCTTGTGTAAGGAAACACAGGCACCAAATATTATATCTTGTGTAAGGAAACACAGACACCAAATATTATATCTTGTGTAAGGAAACACAGGCACCAAATATTATATCTTGTGTAAGGAAACACAGACACCAAATATTATATCTTGTGTAAGGAAATACAGACACCAAATATTATATCTTGTGTAAGGAAACACAGGCACCAAATATTATATCTTGTGTAAGGAAACACAGACACCAAATATTATATCTTGTGTAAGGAAATACAGACACCAAATATTATATCTTGTGTAAGGAAACACAGGCACCAAATATTATATCTTGTGTAAGGAAACACAGGCACCAAATATTATATCTTGTGTAAGGAAACACGACACCAAATATTATATCTTGTGTAAGGAAACACAGACACCAAGTATTATATCTTGTGTAAGAAAACATAGGCACCAAATATTATATCTTGTGTAAGGAAACACAGACACCACATATTATATCTTGTGTAAGGAACACAGACACCAAATATTATAATATCTTGTGTAAGGAAACACAGACACCAAATGTTATATCTTGTGTAAGGGAACACAGACACCAAATATTATATCTTGTGTAAGGAACACAGACACCAAATATTATATCTTGTGTAAGGAAACACAGACACCAAATATTATATCTTGTGTACGGAAATACAGACACCAAATATTATATCTTGTGTAAGGAAACACAGACACCAAATATTGTATCTTGTATAAGGAAACACAGACACCAAATATTATATCTTGTATAAGGAAACACAGACACCAAATATTATATCTTGTATAAGGAAACACAGACACCAAATATTATATCTTGTGTAAGGAAACACAGACACCAAATATTATATCTTGTGTAAGGAAACACAGACACCAAATATTATATCTTGTGTAAGGAAACACAGACACCAAATATTGTATCTTGTATAAGGAAACACAGACACCAAATATTATATCTTGTATAAGGAAACACAGACACCAAATATTATATCTTGTATAAGGAAACACAGACACCAAATATTATATCTTGTGTAAGGAAACACAGACACCAAATATTATATCTTGTGTAAGGAAACACAGACACCAAATATTATATCTTGTGTAAGGAAACACAGACACCAAATATTATATCTTGTGTAAGGAAACACAGACACCAAATATTATATCTTGTATAAGGAAACACAGACACCAAATATTATATCTTGTGTACGGAAACACAGACACCAAATATTTTAGGTTTACACTGAGTAAAGAAACAATGATGATAATAACAATAGAGGCGGTGATGGATGGTGTTTGTTGTTGTTGTTGTTGTTCTTGTCATCGATGTTGTGTTTCATATTATTTTTACCAATACATGACAGAGACTGCTGAACTGGTGGAGGCGGCGAGTATGGTGGGATGATAATGGTGATGCAGATGTTGATGATGACAATGAATGCTTACGTGGGCAAGCTTTCTTCATACATTTCTTTGAGGTAGCAGGTGGACTGTCAGTGCATTTGATATCATCCACATCAGTGTCGGGGTCTCCACAGTACACTGTCCTGTAGTGCTTTCCCTCGCCACATGTCACTGAGCACTGGCACAGATCACAATTGCATAAAGCAACTTAATTAACAACAGAAACTCATCAACACCACACAGTAAATACTAAATTACCAATACCTGACTGAAGAAACACAAAAGGAGTGTATGAAAACCCATCTGTAATGCTTTCGTTCTTCACAACAGTCTTACCCCTCTTTACTGTCCGGAAATATAACAGGACTTGGCAAACCTGAATGTCTGAATGTCCAATATAGACAAATTGTGAAAAAACGAGTTTGAAATTTGTAATAACTGTAATTAATTCAACACGGTCTAAATAGTTCAGTCGGTTTATGAAGTAAAGTCACACACCTTGTGTCTTATATATTTGCTGACAGTTAAGAGGAATGAATAAAATTGGACATGACAAATCCTGATTGATAACCCTCGCTAAGTGTCCCATATATTCAAAATGCAAATTAATATACTGGAGAGGCAATATAAAGAAGACGGTTTTGATAATTTTTGCGCTGACTTAGATCAAAATTTTCCTCAGTAGCGTCCATACTATCAAAGCTACGCAGATCATATTATGGCACTGGGTGGATCTTGACTTGCTTAATAATAAGTATCATGGTTAAGGTCTAAAAATGTCGGAAACCTCAGATATGGTCTTCCTGCAGTATTTCGAGGCGGCCCTTTGTAGTTTTACAAGGTATTTCAATTTTGAAATAAAAATGACTCTGACAGTACCGGTACTTGCAGTTTGGTCTTTAACATCTCTTTAAACTGTCGCTTCACCAATCAATGAATGATACGACAGAGCTTTCCATAGATCTTTTTTTTTTTTTTCCACAGGGGACGAGGAGACCTGTTGGCATGTTGTATAAAAAGGAAACGGAACACACTTTTAATACGATTTTTAAAGATAACATACAAGACTTAATTAGTTTCATTAATTCCCAATACATAATAAGTTTTCTGCAGTGATTTTCGCAGTTGTGTTGTATGAGTAATAGTACAGTCTTGCATTTTTCCGATTCTGTCAATAGATTTTATACTGCATCTGTACCTCAGACCATTCCCCGAATGACCACTTCAGCTGACATGGAGGACCTTCACACTCTCTGGTCTCGTCTTCCCTGGCAGTGACGTCGCAATAGTCATCACTGACGTATGATTTGTCCTGTGTGGTCTGTCTGCACCGGTAAAGTCTTGTTTGTGTTGCTTTCTGGTCACATTCTGCATCGCAGCTCGTCCAGTCGTCAGTGGGTTCCCACTCATAAGGAACAGCCCTAGAGTTTAAAATACTATTAAAAGAAATAGCCATAGTCGTAATTTTGTACTTAGAGCGAACCCTGATTCGAAAATTTATCCATTTCTCACTATTTCAGTCTTTAATCTTCATGGCTTTGGAATAATTTAAATTAAAGACCATTCAAACCGTTTTTCATTCAGGCAATTTATCAGTTAAAAGGTGTTTATGAAAATGCTGAAACGAGTAAAAAAAAAAATCTATCATTTAACAATTCGTAATCAATGGAACTTACCCCACCAAACGAAGACGAAGGCAAACAGTTTTAGGAAG
Source organism: Onchidella celtica (assembly GCA_963931925.1). Classification (NCBI taxonomy): domain Eukaryota; kingdom Metazoa; phylum Mollusca; class Gastropoda; order Systellommatophora; family Onchidiidae; genus Onchidella; species Onchidella celtica. The sequence continues at coordinate 27,057,737 of OZ007568.1, forward strand.
AGAATTAATTCGTGAGTGTTTTCTGGTGATTGTAGTAGAGATGCTAATGATGACCGCAGCAAAAAAAAAATGTTGAAGGACAAAGCCCTATTACCATGGCCTACTTCAGTTTCTCTGGTAAAATAACATTACTCATGTCTCTTTGCAGAGCGTTAGACCACTTCAAACCCCTTTAACTGTAAACTTCCTGGTCTTCACAAGGCTTTCTTACACACACAGTGGAGAAAAGGATTATTTTTTTTTTGCTTCAAAATTATGAAATCAGTACTCAAAAGTTCTCCTTTACAGGCAGTCAGTTTACTTTTGGCTTCAAAATCAGGTAACTACTGACTTACTCGTCTTCACAAGGTTCCCCTACACAAACTTCTGGTGCGATTTCTGGCTTGGGAATGTTTTCACAGAAGTAGTCGTCAGCAAGCTCGTAAAAGTGCGAGCCATCAGTGACGGTCACCTGTTCACACTCAAACAGGGGCTCCTTCGTTCCTTCCTCGCCGCAAGCTGCATTGCATGCCGTGAAGAGGCCGCTTTCTATCCATGAGAATCTGAAAATAAAACATCAAAAGCACCGATGAGCTTTGACCCAGAGTTGATTCAATCTAAACATCTCCGATGAGCTCTGGCCCAGTTGATTCAGACTAATTGAAATTGTCCAACTGATTTCCATTAAATGGCTATTGATGCCTGAGCGCATCTGTGACAATCTTCCAGAATATGCACCTCAGACACGTACTGCCAGACATGCACCTCACACACGTACTGCCAGACATGCACCTCACACACGTACTGCCAGACAGCCAACAGTAATCGTAAGCTCTCAAGTAGTACATTGGGGTGGGACCTGTTACCGCTGAAGAAACTACTGATCATCATTTCGGAACATAAAATTACTCTGGCCCATTTCTGAGCGTTCTAAAACGAAAGTGTCTCTTCAAATCTTCTTCATAATATTGGGACCATGGTATCCTGGTGTTGTTGTTGTTTTTTTGTTTTTGTTTATTCGTTTACTTTATTTGAAAAAAACATTTTTTAATGGGATTGGTGTGTGTGTGTGTGTGTGTGTGTGCGTGAGAGAGAGAGAGAGGGAGAGCGAGAGAGAGAGAGAGAGAGAGAGAGAGAGAGAGAGAGAGAGGGAGAGAGAGATCGACATACAGTCAGAAAGAAAGACTGGCAGGGAGAGACAGAGAGAGAGAGATCGTTTTATTTCAGTACAATCTGATAAGACCTAGTGAAACTTAACACATGAGATACGTGTTTAAATTACAAACTATAAATTATATTTTAAAAAAAGAAAAGAAAATGAAATATTTTTCACAATGATATTTCCCTTGAAAATAAAATGTATGCGATTGTACCATATTGCTTGTCTACCTGGGTCCACACGGCTCTCCTTTGCAAGATCTGCTGGACGTGGGTTTCTCTGGTAAATCATCACACATATAATCCGAGACCACCTCCACAAATTCTTCTTGTCCGGAGCTTTTGCCGTTGCTCACCCGCTCACAGAAAACATCGCGTCTCTGAGTGCCATCCTCGCCACAGGTACATTCAGTCCAGAAATCTGATGCAGTCCACTGATAACTGTAATGACATGGGGGAAAAACTTTGCCATTTCTCACTTGATGTTCACAGAAAAAATAAAAAACAGAACAAAGGATCAAACCCTTGAGAGAGCACGACCACAAGAGATTCTTGGAGAAAGAGAACCCCCGGCAAACAAGTATTTCGGCCCTTGACTTTCTTGTATGTGCCATAAGTTATAATACAACTCTCTTGGTATTTAAAGGCCAGGGCACCTTAAGTCAAGTCCGTTTTGCATCGGCTTTGACTCAAAACTTGAAATCCCTTTGAATGAACTGGCGAGACAAGTTTGTTTTCAGCCTCACTAATGTGCGAAGTTCTGAACTCCGCAGCCCACACAACCGAGGCAAAACAGACTTAATTCAGTGCCCTATGGGCCTTGGATGCAAATCATTCCGCAAAATGATTACTTGAACATAATTTTCCCGAGACCCTCTCCTAATCATCGCGTCCAAGAAAATTGGCGATTTTCAAGTTTTTTTTTTGACCCGGAACACATCATTATTTTCAGGTATCTCTCATAAACATGAAATAAATAAAAAATTTACTGGACATAATAGCATTCCGTTCTCTTCATATTTTAGCCCAGTTTAGATAGTTCCACAATAAATCAGAAACTTGTAAAATTGTGCGTATAAAATTAATTAGTAAATAAATGTAATAGAAATATCCACGAATGTGGAAAATGTAATACGTCCGTATACTCACCTCATTTTAAATAATTGCAATATGTTTACTATCCTTCGCTGTTAAATGGTGTAAACTGGTTGTCCTTGGACCACAGAATCAATAACTATTTTTCTTTGTTAAATCAACTAAAACAGCAAGCTTGAATAAATTTTATGCTTACCCGAATTGGCAGGGCTTTCCTTTGCATGATCTGCTCATTTCAGGTTTCTCCGGTACATCGTCACACATACTGTCAGCTACAATCTCTGTCTGCTCCTCTGTCCCAGTCTCTCCACCACCTGTCACCCGCTCACAGAATACATCACGCCTCTGAGTGCCCTCATCACCGCACGTGCATTCTCTCCATGTATCTGAGGCTGTCCAGCGGAATCTGTAATCGTAGGAAAAGAAATCTAAGGAACCCAAACTGCTGACGTCTAATGTTTATATGTTATAATATCAGTTTCCCACATTGGGTTTTCCATTGGGTTTTCCATCCACTGGGTGGTCCTTCTCAAATACCTCGCCCGTCCCTCAAAGCCAAGGTCACAGAGGAGCGGCTATCTTACCTAAAGATTCCACCCACACGCCTGGCCATTCCGGCCAAGTTGACCATCCTTGGTCTCGCCCACTTGTTTGACCGTCCTTATAAAATGACCATGAGTACATTTTAGGAGTTAGTTATGTCTCGGCCCTGGTTACTTGTGTTCCGGTATTAGTTACAATTTCAGCCTTACAGAAATTATCACTCTTATTATGAACTGTAGTTACTAAAATTAGTAGAGAATAAATTTCATGCCAAGCGAATTGCTAAAAAAGTCTTGTGTTTGTTATATTTTGTTCAAGAACCTTAAATCTCTCTCACACCACATTTAGTGCACTGTGAAGTCTGCATTGGTTTGGTTGGGTGGACTATGGATTTCAACGGGACGGCGCCCAACAGTGAGACTAAAACAAGTCTGTCTCGCTAACTGATTCACGGGATGTTCAAGACTGAGTCAGACCCGACGCAAACTGACTTGACTCGACGTGCTGCTAGCCTTTGTTATTATTCTCGTATTTTAAGGAGGATTGGATAAAAGTGCTATGCTGAACATAATAAAGTAACTTCTCTTTTACTCTGCAAGATATGCATGTTACTGATACTCCGGTATGTATCTTGAAGGCATTGCCATGCTTTAAAACTTCTGGAACAACCTGCTGTCTATAGTATGTCTAATCTTTATAAAGGATTCACTAAAATTATTCTCACCTTGTTTGCGGTACCCAGTAGCTGAGTAAGAAAAGACGGTCTACATAAATGGTTTTGAAACCCAACCTAAAACAGACTCAACAGATCCACACACCAATGTCGAAAAATGGACGTATGTGATTGGTTTTAACTGGCTTCGGCAGACATTACTTGTACATAATAATTAGAATTTTGATTTGAATTTAACCATTTCTACAACTTTAAGCTAAGTCGAGTCGAGTCTGTTAATGTGTTTGTACTGACTCCGTGCGAGAGGTCTCTCCATCTGCCATCTGACACAAGACAATTTGGACGCGCCCGAACTACCTAGGGCGAGACAGACTTGTGTCAATCTCGCCAGTGTGCGAGACCCCGCTTAAGAGATCTCACTCTCAAACCGAAGCAAAACTAACGACTCAGCGCGCCTCCAGTCTAAATTACTTTGCCCGTGGACAAGGGTGCCATTCATCACATAATGATTACCTGGGCGGGCATGGTTCTCCTGTGCACGATCTCTCAGTCTCAGGCTTGTTCACAAGATCATCACACATACCGTTGCTCACCCTTTCCACAGTTTCCTCATCACTCCCCTCGGTGCCTGTCACTCGCTCACACATAGCCTCTCGTGTCTGAGTTCCATTCCGACCGCAAGGACACTCAGTCCATTCATCTGAAGCTGTCCACTGGAATCTAAAACATTGAAACCCTACAATTAGCCAAGACGAGCATGCCTTTCAGGTGCCAATTTGTGTTCAGGATATGATTATGCCCTATATATAACAATGTTACATTTTTAGGAACTGCATCTATCTTTTATGGAATGGGTCTAGGACTACAATTACGTCGATTATAAAGCAAGGTGTCCTCGGCCTAACGCGAACATGTGCCTTTAACTGATTTCGTTGTGCGCATGACAAAACCAGTCTTTACTTTCTCTTTCCTCGTATCCACCCCAGCCACAAGAATCGACAAGAAACTCTGGTTTCTAACCTTATGATTAAGTCAATTCCTCTCAATACCTTAGTGGCAGAGTAACTGAGATGCACTGCCATATGAAGTTAATACACTTTACTGTTGTGAAAATATGGCTAGCGATGATAGTCTAAATGTTTGAAATAGAGTAATAGTTAAAATTAAATGCATTTTCGTTTAACCTACCTTTCAGTTTTCTTGCAAGGTTCCCCTTTGCAAGCCCGAGTAATACGCGGCTCTTCGATATGACTGCAAAAATGCTTTGCCACTTTATCGAAAGTATTATTGTTGATGAAATTGCGTTCACAGTGGAAATCTTGCACTTGTACCCCAGACTCACCACATTTGGCATCGCATTCACCGTAATCGGTGCCCATGGCATAATTGTATCTGCAACAGAACAAATGAAATTGGTGCTGGAGAAATCTGAGACAATTACCAAATCAAATCAAGAAATTATTGTGTCTGTGAATCTGACAAAACTTGGCCAAAAGTGAAATTTTGATATCTTTTTAAAAAATCAAAATAGGATATTTCTAAGATGATTTCCTGCAAAATATTTTAACTAAAAGCAGAGAAAATGATTAATTTTTCGTATTATAAGCAAATCTCGATTTCCATAGGAAACCTTTCCTACTTTGGAGAGCTATTCTCAGGAATCTGACCTTTCACCCTAAGCCCGATTTCGTCAGATCCACTCACATATTGGAATGTAGTGGCTTGGATTCCCTTCGTGGTCACTAAGACATGGCTACAAAGGAATGAACATTTGAGAAACTGTTAAAGAGGCCAAGGTTTCTGGAGCTTTTCATAATTTGCCATATTGTTGTATGCGACATTCTGCCGATTTTGAGGTTTTGTCATGAAAGGGGTTCTGCCACTTCTGATGTTATGTGTGTCATTCCAATCGGTTAGAAACCTTTCGAGATATGTGTTTGTGACGAAATACTGTAAGCGTTTTGGCCCTGATTTTACTCAACTTTCAATCCCCATTTTCTTGAAGAGGCAAAAATGCATACAATAATATGAAAAATACCCGACAAATTGTTCATATAGGGACACTTCACGTAGGGACTGGAATTTTAAGCGCATTTCACGTGACCTGGCAGGGGGGGATTCCGAGTAACTTCATTACTGTGAAATGAAAAGGCCCGAATACAGGCAACTGCATGTAACAAGCAACAATTGAGGGATGGTAGTTTATCCAGCGGTTTGCCTAGGTTTAAACAGATATTGAAAACAAAAGATTTTGTTGTGATGTGTCTGTCTGTGAATTTCAACTTTGAATTATCTCTTCACAGATTCCACACCTATGTGCTAAAGTCTCCATCATTAATGTAATGTAAACCTATTGACATCAATGTCCAGTATAGGTCATAACCAGTACATTTTACTGTTCAGTCGTCTTAATACTAGAACGTCACTGTGCTAACAATAATGTAGAGGGTTATCTCATTTTTCATTGCCCTGCGTTGTTTAAAGATATAATAATAATTAGCTTGCACAGTGCTCAAATCCACAAAAAGTGATGTGCTGTAAGGCTAAAATTAGAAACAGGATTAACGTAAGATCAATTCATCATGCTCCCACTCACATACACCAACAAAACTTAATCTACTCTCATCCTCAATCCCTGAGACCTACAGGGACATCATTCAGCTTTAAAGAAAATGGTCTTAAACTATTCAGTTTTGAGCCTCTTTTTTTTTTAATGTGATGATAATATTGTCACTTTTCCTGGTGTCAAGGGTAATGTTGTTCTACAATTTAGGTTCACCAATAGAAAAAGCCTTTTCTCTAAGCGAACCTGACTGTGTATATCTCAAAAAGTTTCGCAGCCTCTGATCTTAATGTGTGTGATGGTTTGTATCATTCCACTAGCTCTGAAAGATATTCTGACGTTAGCCCGTTCAAACATTTAAAAATAAATAACGAAATTTTGAAGTTATTCTTTCCTTAATGGGTAGCCTTTGGTGTGAATTAAGTATTGGGAGAATGTCTGATGATGGATGCGTCATCCGATGACACCATGTCTAAAATGTCACCAATGCATTATTGCATGAATGGACTAGTGCGTTTCTTTACTTGACACTCTTGGCCTTAACCTCGAGAATAACACAAAAGATCAGTGCAATTTTGGCGCAAGTCTGAACTACGCCATTTATTTGCGCAATGACGATAAGATGAATTGTGGACACCCATAGCCTTCGAGTTCAATTCTAACACTGTTTTCACTTGCATTCGCTGATTCATTTGCGGAGAGTTTGCAAAAATTGACCAAAAGCCCTCATGAGTTCCTCACAACAAAGTCAGAAGTTTTTACGCAGTGTAGCTATGGGAACATAGTCAGCAGACTAGATGTTTAACGCAGAATAGCTTGTCTGAAGTGTTTTACTTTGAATATTCTTTTAGCTCCAAATATTACTCTTGAGCCGCTCGGGGCGGCTTGCAGGAATGAATCAGTTAACACTTAAAATGGCAGGATGATGACAGACCTGACAATTCCACACGGTTCTCTCGTGCACTGGACCTCATCTTGCCGAGGTTGCTCAATAAATGCACAGAGCTCCTTGTCCACCTTTTCACCTGTGCTCTTATCAAAACATCCGTGGATGATTTTTTGGATACCTGCGACATAAAGAAAACATATTACTCAATTTGATTCAGCATTCAAGCCAAATAGAGAAATTACTAAGTTGTGTTCACTGTTCTAGAACAGACATTGGCGATCATGGCTCTCCACTGGGATCTGTCGCCAGCCAACCTCAAGAAGGAGTTGTTGTTGTGAGTGACGTTTATTTGTTGTCCATGAATTAAGACTTTCAGTGAAAGTTTTTCGCTGTCTACCCCAGCTTTTCCTATCTTCGATCTTCCCCGTGACTGCTAGATGTTCGAGGCTCTTGAGGCAACAGATGTGCCCTAGAAATTTCAGTTGCCCCTGTCTTGTTGTTTTAATTAATGATCTTTTCAGATTAGAGTCTCTCAAGACTGACTCATTTGATTTTTTTCTCCATCCATGATGTTCTCAATATTCTTCCAATAAAAAACATGTCTGCTGCTTCTAGTTTCCTCTCTATTTCTTTGTTCATTGTCCAACGTTCACATTCGTACAAAAGCACTGACCACACATATGTTTTCAAGACTCTGATTGTAGTGGTCGTTGATATATTTCTGTTCATTAACACTGGTTTCATTTTTTTGGAATGAATCTTCGGCCATTATTATTCTTTTCCTTATTTCACTTGTGCTCCTACCATCTGATGGTTATCAAAAAAGCCTTGATATTTGAATTTTGTAACTTCTTTGATTTGCAGTCAATCACTATATAGATTTTAACACGATAACTAAATGGTCTGGAGGGACGAGTACAATGTCTTGTTCGCTAAAGCAGATTAATCGTTATAATCTACCCTGATTATCCAGAAACATTTAACCCTTTGGCACTAGTGTTCTATAGATCCACTATGATATCTGATGCTCAATCTTCGGTACATGTATTTGGAACACGCTATAATATATCGAATAAATAATTTTTATGACAGAGATTGATTGAATGATTGATTGATGATTTGGCTATTTTAAGTACCTTTTACAAGTTCCAGAATTTTGGATGAAGCTGTCAGTGCCAAAGAGTTCGAGGGCTAACTGCGAGCAACAAAATGAAACTTGACCACGAGTTGCAAAGAATGAAGGCATTCATTTAAACTTTCTCTTAGTGTCGAGTCACCACACATTGTATGACAGTGGACTATTCAATATTCATCTGGCAATACGGAAAAGAACAAGAGGTGACAATGCCTTGACACACAGTGGAACAGCGCTGAACATCCATACCTTGACCACAAGTGGCAGAACATGCGGACCATTTCTCAAATTTCCACTTGTACTTGCTTTTCTCCAAAGTGAAATCTGACTTATGGACGGTATAGCTGAAGTGGATCGCGGTTGGATCCATCACCCTATTTGGGTAAACCTGCAAATTTTAACATACACAAAGATACAGTCAGTAATGTCTATTAATGGTACAAACTAATCAGCATTCAGCCCTACATCCACCTCGCTGTTTACTTTTAAATTTCATAGGTGTGACAGAGAATTTAAAACAAACAGGGGGGAAAAAAGCCAAGGCTGGTGGTAGGCGCCAGACTGGAGGCTCGCCACCCATAAATTGCTTCACCGCATACGTAAGGACAGTGTCTATTGTGCTAGAGTGAAGCAAACTTTATGGGCGGCAAGCCACCGGTCTGGCGCCTACTCCAACCTTGCTGTGTTTCACTCTTTACGAAGGACCTTCCCAACTCATTTCAGAAATGTTGATCGCAACCAATATACATGCATGCAATACCCGTGAAAAGTAGTGCTTTTCAATTTGTGGTCTAAATATAGATGGACCTGAACTTTTTTCTGAAGTTAGCAGAGATCATAAAAGAGTTTGCTATTTAGGCCTGATTTGATAACAATAAAGATGTAACATTTATCTGAGAAGTTAATATCTCATATCTATCTTTTTGTGTGTGTATGTCTTATTTGCTTTTTTGCTTTTCCTTTGGGTCATGAAATAACTATTTGATTTGGCCCTTTTTTTTCCCAAAAGTAGTAGCAGTTGGTGAGAGGGGCGTATGTAATTAGTGGCTTAAGTGACCAGAAGTGGAAAAGAAAGGGACGGAGAATGTTTAAATGGGAATTGCTTAGTGGTTGCTTTCATAACAATGATTATCATAAGATTGTCTGGCAAAAGTCTGATTGACCCAGATTGTATTGGCATTTGTCACTTAGGTAAACACGTGTAAATCAGTACACTTGTGCAGATTTATTTTGGACAAGTTATTCATGAGCAGGGTATATGAAAAGTATACATTCTAGATTCTCTGTCTGCTGCGGCCAATAAATTCTTCGTCAAAGTCTGTAACGAAAATCAGCTATGGCAACTATTTGGAAAGTTAAAGGCTATTTTACTGTTATTTAACGAATGGTTTAAGAGAAGTGATGTACATGGCATTATAATATAATTATTACCTGTAACAGTTGATGTAAATTTCAGCACTTTATGATAGGGAGAGTCAGGTGATCTGAACTGCTACCCTTTAAAAACGAAACTGTCTCAAACTGTTGTAGTAATAAATGATAACAGGATCCGATGAACACTTAACACTAACGTTTAATAACTGTAGATGAACGCTGGATATCTCACAACTTACTTACTGGGAAGGCACATAGATCTAACTATAGTTAGACTGGATCTTGCACACACGAGGAATAACTAGATCTTGCACACACTCCCACTCGCATGACCATCCTTATATATATATATATCCTGGCCGAACATTCACGAAGTGGCTTGACCGCCCCATTAGCACGAGACAGACCTAGATCGTTCGGGACACATGCAAGCCACCCAATCGCACACAGGCACGTCACAGAATTACATCACTCCAAGGCCGCCCTAATTTCGGATACTATAGTACCTTCCAGACTTTCTCGATTTTCTACAGTGAAACAAGCGAGTCACACGGCGAGACATCAAAGAGAAACACGAACTATTGAGGAGGAAGGGGGGGGGGGAGAAAAGTCGCCGAGTTCGACCCGCAATACAGGGGTGAGAAAATATCGATCGTCCAAACAGTGGGACGCTACATTACCGCTAATGATAAGAATAAAATATATTGCAGGGATTGGAAATGGGAGAAATTATTTCATTTGCCCGACAGTGCTGGTAAAAAAAAAAAATGCAATTGTTTCTCCATTCAATGAAAGTTTTATCTTTCTAACCATGACAAGTAAATCACTCCTGATGGGCCCACCACTGGAGATTGATTCGTTGCCACTGTAGCTTGTTCGTTTGTACTCAAACATGGCGCCAGTGATGACTGATTTCCGATCTGCAAATTGCCGTTTCTCACCATTGAGTACGATGGTGCCATATCTTGGATCTTTGAGAGCTGAGGTATACAAAAAAAAAGAAATTTACCCACAAGAAATAGTAAGCAAATCTCACAGACAGTTTGATGGTTTAATTACACTCTTGGTATCATACTAAGCCCGGTCAGACACAGGTTGTATGTTACTGGCACGTGGGACAACAAGGCATTATACAGCATAATACAACAAGGTTTAGATTCAATAGCATGATGTTGGTTGTTTTTTACTCACCAAGAAACTGTGCTGTTTGTCTGGTTTCTTCAATATTGATGTTCCTGGCACCGGCTGGCAAAGTTACCACTTCCATATACTGGTCTCCTGAAATAAGTTTCAGCAAATGGAAACCATGAACAATGGGGCTATTTCATTTATTTTTGTTATCTCACCTGGCATGAGATACGGTAAATGATAAATTAGCCAGACAAATAATTTTACGTAAGCTGTACTGTCAAGGTCTTTTTCTTTTGCCCTGGGTTGTGTAAAAAAAAAAAAATTCCAAAAACAATATATCATATGAACTATCCGGGGGAAAAAACATAAAATAAAATACTGTCCTTAATTATTAATTAAAGAACCAGTTTAATTCTTAGGTATATTCAGTCATCTCTGCTGAGAAAAGTTATGCGTTAACTTCCAACAGAAGAGTCTTCAGCAATGCCGCTGTTGAAGCTGTTTTTTCTTAATAACAAAACAGCTAAAGGATTACCATGCATTCACTATTTTGACCTAATGGAAACACAGGTAAATCATCGTTTCAAGAACTAACCCACCTGATGTAGGTTTTAATGTGAAGACACCTTCTACAATTTTGCACTGGGACCCATCACCACCACAAATACCGCACATGTCTTCTTTCTTGGTGGAGTTGATTTTCCCGTCACAGCCAACAGTCTGGATATTCCAGCACACATAAAAAGAGAATGGATAGTATACAATCTTGAGCAGCAGGTCACAGGTATACTTGTTTTGACCTTTCCAATAATGATATAATTCTCTATAGGCGAACAAAGTAGGACGATTGATAAATATCACATTCAAGTAAACCTGGTGCTACTAATAATGTCAGCTGCATGCAATTTTGTGGAGTATACGGATGGATGGATGGATGGATGGATGGATGGATGGATGGATGGATGGATGGATGGATGGATAGACGGATAGATAGATGGATGAATGGACTGAAGGATGGATGGATGTATGGATGAATGGATGGATGGGTGGATGGATAAATGGGTGGATGGTACACAATTTATTATCTACGTAATTATGTACATAATTTCTCTCCATCTTTTTCCTGTCAACATTGCTCCGGTCATCACTCAAGCATTCATTGTCTATTCTTGATACACCCACCCCCTCCCTCTTCCCAACACTTCCACTGTTCCTTAACCCACTTATACTTATTTACCATCTCTCCCAATATCTCTATTCTTTCCTCTCTCCCTAAGAACCTTGTGCAAACCTACCAAACATTTCCCATCCACACAGATGTTACTGTTATTTCCCGTGTAACTGCAGGGCGCTCCATCTGATACTTGGACGTCTATGGTGACCACTTCTTGGGTGTAGAATGATTTACACGTTTGTAGGCACAAAGACGATTCTGGAATTGACATTCAAAGGATCACAATAATGACTTTCAAGCCAGTGCTAATTGACCAAACAATGCACGGAGTTCCTTTGCCACGTAACTTCAGTACAAAGTAATGCAGTTTATATTTGCATCAACTTGATTAACTAGTACATGCTGTTCTGTTCGACAAATGTGTGCCATTTACATCAATTTACATTTTATTCGTTCCCTTCGCGTCTGGTTTTTTGTTGTTGTTTTTGGTTTTACTCACAAGAAAATTACTTATTCACATTGCCTCCTTTCCTCTCTTTTCCTTCTAGTTATCTCTCTTTCATTATCTTCCTCTTACCACCTCTCTCCCCTGTTGTCCGATCTATCTACTATGTACTACTCATAACTTTCTTCATTTCACTTTCTATGCTCTGCCATTGCCTTGCTCTCCACGTCTACTCCATATTAGCATTCTTCAGTGCCTTGGCACTAACAAGTGCGAGGAACATCTTTACTACCCGTGTTATTATGTTCTGCTACCTCAGGGATTCCCATCCTGGAGGAAATTTACTTACACAGGGGTAAAGTTCGTCTCCTACTAGGAGGGTAAATTTGCTAATTCTGGATTCATGCTTTTTTTTTTTTTTAATTACTTTTTTTTTAATCTGAAGCTGAGAGGGAAACTTGAAATAAGTTTAATTTGTGGAAAAAATACTAATAAACAATAATGTTAAAACAGTATTTTATACTTTCTGTTTATCGGTTGCTTCAGTATGGTAGAAGTGTATACTCAAATTACTGAACAAGACAGGGTGGTGGTAAATTTATTTTCGAAATATTGCCACAGGGAAACGGGACGAAAATGGTGGGGACTCCCTGACTTAGCATGATTAGATCATAGTAGGCCTACTACCTAATTATAACGATCACCCTCGCCCGCACGATGGTATCTCGACATTTTAATGACGACATACATACCGTTCTGTCCTTCAAATGGTTGCCAGTCGTGAGTTCCATAACGGATTTGCAAGCCATCCCACACACCACATTCGCCATCTCTGACGTCTTCATAACTTTCGCATGTCTGGTAAGACAAATGCGAGAAATAAATTTCTGATTGCAAACAGAAAAAACAAAAATTCAATTGTTGCCCTTGGGTATAAGCGATGACCTGGGTACTGCAATTACTACAAGCAAAAGCGGTAACATTAAACTTGTAGGATATTCCTGTCGATGTTGATGGTTAGATGATAACGTATTGTTGGTCTCCTTCTGTCTGGAGGGACAATGGATTATACCATCTGGTTTGTTTTGTTTGTTTTTGAAGGAGTATTGATATCATTTATCAATATATTTTTCTGAGAAATGACTGAAACTCACATCATTCTTACAAGTATCCCAAGTCATGGATTCGCCCTCACAGTCTTTCCCGTCATATGCTGGCCTGTATAAAAGATAATTTATAGAGCATGATGTAGTGTGAGCATATGTAATACATGTACCTTCAACAAGCCCCAGCATTTTGAACTGGAACATCGAAGCAATGCCTGAATTGCCTTAATGTGTAATAAATTCCAAGGCCTCGTATTATCTTATATTTGAGAGATAGAGAGAGAAAGGGGGAGAAAGAGAGCGAGAAGACACTTCCACATGCACACATGTAAGCCCTAGATGGGAAACTACTTCATCGAGGACAGGTGTTGCATTTCCAACGTATTCTAAAAGAAGATTCATCTTTCTTCTTTTGCAATCCTTTTTCTGTCTTTATCTGGACAGTCGAACCGTAGACCTTCATTGTCATTGTGACTGATTCTCTTTACCGTCAGCTGTTTTATTTTTGGACTGAAAATCTAAAACAGGCAGCTTAAATACTGGGTTTGGAAACTGTCATAAATACCTGTCAGGTAATATTAATCTTCACAACTGCCCGCCGATTTGGGCAATTTAGCCAAACTACTTTCATCAGGTTTTTTATGACCAATTTGTCGTTCGTTTCAGAAGAAATTAACGTGGCTATTTCGCCAAAGTAAAGATATTGCGGCGCGTGAGCCCAGGGCCGTCTTAACATCATCTTACCATCATTATAGGCTTCTCAGCAAAGCAATAGGCTGTGTGGCCCGCCGCTTTCGCAACTGCCCGGTATGCCCACTCGTTAAGACGGCTCTGGATGAGCCAAACGCGATCTTAACCTTAACCCTAACTACTGTTCTAAAAATGCGCTGGGCAAGCAAAGTCCAGTTTGACCAATTGGCTCACTTAGTCCCTCAGAAAAGAAAAATCTGCTCACTCTGGATTGTCACACACCCTGGCCCTTTGACGAATTCCTATCCCACATTCAGTGCTGCAGTCTGTCCAGGCGCTCCAAGCTCCCCAGTGACCGTTCACCGGCTGCATGCTGCCTACATACTGGCAGGCTTCATCGCGGCACTCCTGAAATGAAACGGTCCAGTAAACAAAATTGAACACATTAAAAAATGAAGACCCAGATTGGAAAAAAGACCATAGCCACATATCCATGAGACTGAAAAGATCGATTTTTTAAAGTCTGAAAGCCCCAAAGAGCATTGTTAAAGGAGACAAGGAAAAGCGGCCTGTTTCATCAGAGGAAAGCTCTACTTAAGTAGAAAAAAAACAGAGCTTTGGAGAAAATGAAACATAATATTTTTTTGAAAATAACGAAAAAATCTTTAAAGTTGGACCATGGTCGTTCTTTCGTCTGGGTCTCCAAATGCTTTCAGAATCGTCTGAAAGATGTCGATCATCCCCAAAAAAGAATTGAATATCATGATCTGGTTTAGCCGTCTTGTTTTTAGATTAGATGCAAGAGAGTGTTACTCGGCGCACTGCTCTTATTGGTACAACTCACTGCGGGCCGCTTCTGTATGTGTCTGTCACACAAACTCTTTGTGCCGTTTGAAGAGTTAGTTGAATTTGTTGCAGTTGAGCATTATGAATTCCTATTTCTGTATCCTTATTTTCATTGTCAGTATTGGTAGTCCATTCTTTTTCATATATCTTTAGTACTATTTCATAGGTCTGCCTGTCCGTACATTGACATCAGGAATGTACCTGATAATCGGACACTGTATTCGTCAATTAAGTAAAGAGTGATCTGATCCATTAAAGAGAAGGGGTATGTTCTATTCTGGAAGTACATTTAGTCACCTATGCATTGGTATGTGCCTAGTTCTGAAGCCACTACTTCCCGCACTTTGAGTCTGTCTGATAGGCTTCGTATACTAATTTCTGCCTTACATTGACTGTCTCTGTCATTCTCATACAACTTTTTTTTTTCTCTCTCTCTCTCTTACTCTCTCTCCTCTCTCTCTCTCTCTCTCTCTCTCTCTCTCTCTCTCTCTCTCTCTCTCTCTCTCTTTCTTCTCTCTCTGTCTGTCTCTCGGTGTGTGTGCGTCTCTCTCTTACTCGCTCTCTCTCTTTATCTTACTCTCTTTCTCTTACCCTGTCTCTCCCTTTCTCTCTCTTTTTCTCTCTCTCTCTCTTATTTTCTCTCTCTCTCTCTCTCTCTCTCTCTCTCTCTCTCTCTCTCTCTCTCTCTCTCTCTCTCTCTCTCTCTCTCTCTCGCTCTTTTCCAAACGATTAGCCTCCAATTTTGTCATGTACTCACCCGCTCATGGCCACATGCACTACCCGTCAAGGGTGGCCCTCTCTTCGTGCGACACATGTTGCTTCTACCGTTACCGCACCACAGAATTCCACAGGGATCATTATAAAACTGAAGACAAAAAAGGACATTATCAGTCTCTGTATACATAAATATTTTTTAATCTAGGCAGAAATACACTACAATAATTTATAAAATATGCAACATTATAACAGACTGCATGTTAGCATTCCAGAAAAGCTCCATGTCGTCACTGCTCTACGCTAATGGCATAAATTATTTTTGACATATTTGAGATATTAAGAAGAAACGGTTTCTTTTCCTGTCATTAAATAATTTTTGGTAACTCGTACAATCATGATTGTGTTGGATTGTTACATTTTTCCTATTGGTGCATTTCTCTTTCTGTAATATTATCTGATAGCCCTCGTGCTCAGAAATGCAATGAACCGTGTCTTGCCTTTTGGCATAAGTCTGACATGTGTCATTATCGTAGAGCTGTGACGGTTTGCTAATTCCATTTTAAATCTTGATCATTTACATCTTGTTCTGCGACGTTAAAAATGATAAACTGCAGTAAATATGTCCTGCTACGATTTTGACTGTGGTCAATTTATTTTCTCAACTTTAAGTTTGAAAACCAATAAAAAAATTTAAACTAGTTTTACAGCAATGGCATCGAACGAATCAGGCTTAAGAAAGCGTTAATAGAAAGCAAACCCACGGCAGCACATAGTTTGAAGTAAGAACCGAACTCCATTCTACATTGGAAGTCCAGAGACCAGGGTCTTCCCAGTTTGCTGTCTATATCTGACTGGGCACCGAGAGAATAATGTCCCTCTGGCAAAGCGGGTTTATTGTTCAGGCAAAAAAGGTATCTGCAAGAATAAGTGAATAACATAAGTCGTTTTGCTTAATGAAGGAAAGAATGATTTGGAATGTGTAGTCAAATGTTTCTCTATTTGAAGAGAAAGAGATCAGCAAGCATGAGAGATCATCAACACAGATTCTTTGCCAGCAAAGTCACAACTAGGCGGAAAGGAACGGTTACAGACAGATGCCTGAACGAGATTTAAGTAATTCTTTCACAGGCATTCAGTCTTTTATCATATTAAAATACGAAAATATCAGAAAAAGTAATTCAGATGGTGTATCTCAGTACAAAGTGAAAACATGTCTTGGGTAAAGAGATAAACGTAAATAATTTCACACAAATACTATAATTCAAAACCCAAAGTCTTGCTTTGAGTTTGAGGTCCTTGTTTAAGGTGAATCACTGCCCTTGGCATTTACACCTCACTTTTGTTGCCGTTGATTGTCTTTTCATTTGTTTCTTGTGTTGTTGTTTTTTCTTGTTTCTTGCCTTTCTTCTCCGACGTCGACTGCTTCTTCTTCTTCTTGTTCATTTTCTTCTTGAAAGTTTTCATGTTCACTTTGTTGCTTTCTACCTTCGCTGTCCATTGCCAAAACCATTCTACCTTATTACCGTATCATTTCTTGCATTCTCCTCTTGCTACATTCAGACCACCAGAAATGGTTGAGCTTGGACTCCACCAGAGCTGCCATCATAGAGGTCTGGTATCTACGTCCGTGACAGTTATTTCCATGACCGTCATGAAACAGACCAAATCTGTCAATGTACAAGAATGAAAATAAACAGAAAAGAAAATTGTTGCATTTCATTCTAAAGAAGGATCATGACAAATGTTCGAATCAGAACAATATTCGTGTTCTATACAGCCGAAAGTTTGCGGCAAAGTTGTAGTATCAGAATTGAAGTACATAAAAATTAAATTGTTATTATCTCGGTAAATGAAGTTATGTGTAAATATAATTATGTGTTGTATGTGTAAATGCGAATATCTAGGCAAATAAATATATCCTAAAATGAAGAAACAAGAGCCCATGGAAAGTAACTAGTCAGAGAAAGAGAGACTTCCTAAACCCAAGGCGATCTCTCTCTCTCTCTCTCTCTCTCTCTCTCTCTCTCTCTCTCTTTCTCTCCTTCTTTCTCTCTCTCTCTCTTTCTCTGTGTGTGTGTGTCTCTCTCCCTCTCTCTCTCCCCCTCTCTCTCCCTCTCTCTCTCTCCCTCTCTCTCTCTCTCTCCTTCTTCCTCTCTCTCTCTCTCTCTCTCTCTCTCTCTCTCTCTCTCTCTCTCTCTCTCCCTTCCTGCTTCCTTTTGGCGCTTAGAAGTCACTAATAAACAAGAACAAAAAAGGAAAACAGGGCAACAACTGGAACTGATGAGGAAAGATTCATTCTCCCTTTTCTTTTTCTCGGAGAAATCCTTTTTCCCAGAATTTTGTAAGGTTGTTTCTAGTGTGGCCATGGTAAACATCCGAAATCTTTGTCATGGCCAGAGTTAGTGAACACACAGATAAACGATTGATCGCAGCAACAAGGCTTTGTACTAGACAGTGGCAACTTTGGCATGACCATAGTAGTTGAAAATAGAAATGCCTGGCATTATCATTGTTTTCAGTTACTCTATGTATGAAGAGGAGATTAAAAGTGCACATCCATCTTATCCCACATATCCGAGAAATCAACTATTTTCCAGTCACCATTCTTTATGGTTCAGAATAGAGCCCAGTGTTCCCTCAGAATACGTACACATGAGCCATTTCGTGGGCAATGACAAAGCCAGTGGAGAAACCTTCATCTCTGACTGCAGCACAACTACGGGCTGGATTACACAGACCTGTAATTGGTGCATAACCTGATGGGTGGAAAGAATTGAGATCATATTCAATATCAATTGAATGTTGCAGAATTAGTAAAATACATTATTAGGTACCTCTTGGTCAAGAGGTCATTACCCTGCACCACAGATGATGGCCACCCTTCCCGCACCCCTCCCCTTACCCATCCACCCAACACCTGGGCATTATACTTTTACATGAATCCATTCTTTGAAGAACTTAAGAAGATATTATTGAAAAATAAGTTTAAATACAAGTCTGTGCGAGTATCTGTGGTAAATGTTTGATCACCAGTCGTCAGAGTTCGCCTAAAACTGTAGTAATTGGTTTTGACTATTTTCAGGGGAAGTAAAAAAAAAACGATTTTATATTAGCACAACGTATCTAGTGACAATGACTTTTTTAAGAGTTCACTATTCGATTATTTTTTCGGTCCAGGAGTCGAGAAGCAAGATCATTCAGTGCCACTTGTGTGTAGTTGAAAAATATATCGATTTTTGGAATGTTTGAGTTACTACAGTACTAAGGAACGACGACGAATTCTCTGGTAACTTCAGTGAGAGAAATTCAAGCGTTTGTCAATGTTCACAAAGTTTGCGGCTTTCATACCAGCGCTGTCACGGTGCAAAGGTTATTAAATGAAGTGTCTGCAAGTCCATTGAGCAAAGTGACCCTGCTATACAAAACCCATACCTGAGGGTCCAAGTTCCTCTTTAGTGATGAGCACAGATATGTCGTAGGCCTGGGGCTGCCGTCTGGACCACTCACAAAACATGTTCACTGTATTGAAAGCGTCCATTTTCTTCAAGACATTTCTTTGCTGTGGTAAACAAAATACAGGTCACAATCAAAAGAACACAAAATAAATTGGTCATGAGTGATAACACCCTACCCATGAGCATTGAACCTAGCAAAGGGAACACAGTTTGGCTGCCAGAACTGCTTTTGAAAGAGTTGAAAACAAACTGGACAGAGATAAGTTAACAAAAGACAGTTTGCTCACGTAATTTTATTACTACATATTGGGCTTATATGATCCGAAATCTAGACTATCATTTTCAAAAGAGACAGGGAAAATATAACAAAAGAGATTTTGCTAACATAATTTTGGAGATATGGACAGTAATGT